>OY804597.1:5363554-5894911 GCA_963680895.1 Fragum sueziense
TTAATATTATTATTAATTATTATTATTATTATTATTATTATTATTATTATTATTATTATTATTATTATTATTATTATTATTATTATTATTATTAATTATTATTATTTTTATTTTTATTTTTATTTTTATTTGAAAAAAAATAAATTATGTTTTAAGAATATGAGGTGTCAGATATGAATCCAAAATAAAAATACAATTGGATTTAAAAAATGATTTCAGAAATATAAATAAATTTCCGCCATCTTTACGATATGACGGTCACATTCACCATGGTCACGTGATTTATATTCTGCTGTGATAATGTAAGGCATTGTCGCTGTGTGGAGTTTGACTTACCACATTTCCACGTCGTAAGTTGTGTTGTCAGTTTCGTAGTCCACATTCGCGTACATGATTATCATATTTGGAGTCAAAAATCGTAATTTTGGTGGATGTGTCATCGGAGTGATAGCACAGCAGTCGATAGTAGCCGTTGGATCATCGGTGGCCATCGTGAAAACAAAAGATAAAAGCGGTGTATTCTCGAATAGTTCCACGTTGTAATAAGGTAATGGAGGGTTTGTGAACATTACAGCGCCTACAAGTAACAATGGAGTAGAGATCTTGTTAAAGGTATGAGAAAGACGTCGATCCATATCGGCCTGTGTATACACACAGTTTGATCAAGCTCCATTTTCCAAGATCCTACGACAGCTGTAAAAGAGTAGTATAGATCTAGTCAGACTGCACCTAGCCACACGCTGATATGGAAACACGTTGCTCTCAATGTTATTACGGCATATTATTTGGTTCATGGCCCAAATTAATTCAAAATATACTAAAACAAAAAAGATACGCAACACCAATTTTCCCTATTTTTTCGACAAAATGTTTAATGGCTATTGAGTACATTTTTAATATACCTGCCTGTGTCGTTTTCATTAAATATCGTAAATTCAGCAAGTGATACATAGTTAATTGTTAAAAACTGATTATTCCCTGCCGTGTTTTCTAAATGACTACTATCGCAACAAATATCATTCATTCACAAAATAAAACATAGACAAATAAGAGACCAGAGCGTTCATACTTTTCTCACTACCATACGCATAGTACGGCTACGCCAAAACAAGCGTCAAGCTGCAACACAGATGTTGTTAGGTGGAAAAATTCGAAATACTTTCCCAAGACATTGTATGTGCAACAAATCGACAAATTTTCGACTGAATACGTTATTGGCTGTCAGTGGAACCACAACCGATTGAGTACGGAGCGGACGCACAAGAGATATTACGTCAAGACAAGACCGTATCATAAGGTTAACCCCACCTATGGGATAGGTTTAGGACTGCCATGGAGGCCACTAATAAAACGCATGGACTTCGCAACATTCGAGTGTTGGACCAAACTGAACGAAACACGTTGTATTGTGTTTTTCGACCTTCATACACTTTTTCATGTCAAATTGTGGTGGCGTCCGGTGTAAACTGGGTGTTTTCTTATTAATGGAATTTACTACAAACAAGATTTTGTGAACATTACAAGGTGAAATGGTATTGCTTTAAATGCATATAACATTTTGTTTAAATTCTGTTTGATGTCTTTTTGTAAGAAGGGGTTAAAATGGAAGTTGTGTTTCTTTTTTGTCCTGGTCTATTTGATGTAACGGGCCCTTTGATTTGTTCAATTACTCTATGTAAGATATATGCCTACTTTGATTTGATGTGTCATGTTATTTTTCATTTCATCATTTAATATGAAAATAAGGCAAAGCCTCTGACCGGGGTCAAATAGATCTAGTTGTTTTTTTATCATATGATTTCTTTAAATGATATGACAGTAAAAAGACAGATTTATTTAAAGAATGGCCAATACATGTTTTGAATTTGTAAGAGCAGTCGTCTATGCCCCAAGTCATATTGTAGGCTTCTGGGCCAAATTCAAAGAAAAACCCTTACAACTCCGTTTCAGTTCGGGTTCTTAACTTTCTTCTTTTCTCTCATCATTTTCCTTATTCTTTAGCATTTGGGAAGTCAAAGGCAGGTAATGTATCGGAAAAGGTTTATTCATGATCACGAATCAGGCCTAGGGCTTACACATTCTCGTGCAAATTCATGACATATCAATTAAAATAAAAATACGTTAAGTTTGGTCTCGACTTTAAGTTTGAGTTTATTGGGGTTTTACGCCGTTTTCAACTACCAGGGTCATATCGCGGCGGCTGGAGAACCTAACCATGGATTCCTGTTATTTCTCAAACCAGTACTACCACAATACCCTTACCGAGCCTCCAGCTGCTCGCCCACTTAGGTTAACGATTTCAAACCCATTGGTGGGTGACAATTTTGTCAGAAAGCGTATTAGTCGCGGCATCGAATCCAGGACCTCTCGAATGAGAGGCAGGTGCACTACCAACTCCGCTAAGGCCGCGGCCTGGTCTCGACTTAAATAAACCCTAGCTTCGCAAAGTTCTATTCGGTCACTCATGACTTATTAGTTCTAAACACTAATTAATTCCGTCGTCCGTGACTTCTTTAACCCTTTCAAAATAAGGAATGCTTTTGGTGGCACTTATAGAAGAAAAACTGAGAATGTTAAGACAAAAGAATTAATTGTTGAAAATTTCTCCTTTTGTCTGAATATTGTATGTGCCATATTGTACATTTATCATATCTTTAATTTACCAATTGCCATTTTGTCGTCTGCAGCAACTTTCAAATTGTACGTCCCTAAATTTTTGTCGTTCGAGTAAGCGTAAAATTGGACCGGTATATCGTCGGTCACGTTTAAAATTGTCGTTACTACAGCTTATTGAACATTTTCGAATGTTGCCGACGATATAGTTCCAGGCCCGTAGGAAGCAATTTCATATTGGGGGGGAGGGGGGGTCCTGAATATTGGGGCTTAGCCCCCCCCCCCCCTGTTCCTACGGGCCTGAGTTCTATCATTTGGCAGTCTCAACTTTTATCCAATTAAGTGCGAATGTATAAAAGAAACCTTAGTTGACAAAATCTTAGTAAATAGCGAAGGCAAGAGAGGAAATTTCTGATAACAAACATTTTCACATTTTAAACAAGCATTTTCTCCCTTTGTCCAAATGTTTCAAAATCCTTCCCTAGGATTAACATCGAAACTTTGTCTTGCTTATGAAAGGGTTAAAAAGAGTTGTAGAGATCTGCGTAGGCCTATTTTTTGCTTTGATACAGCATTTTGGCCTAATGGAGAATTCTAAAAATGATTAGATCTGTAAATCTTTTCCATCATTTAGATTTATTTCAATAATTCCTTCTTAAGTTCTATAATTAGAAATAGATTTGGATAAAAAAGCTACGAATGGCACAGCCATTCGATTGTGTATAAAAGACGCGCGTTTCCAAACAACGCCACTTGACGTCTGATAACGCGCGGGAAAGGGAACGTCGCGGGAACGCAGATAAACAATGCTGACGTCACAAAGTCAAAACTGACTGGTTTACTAAATTGCGATATTTCATTGTTACGGGACCCCATGTAACGGCTGTAATTTACACTAAACCAATTCACAATCTCAGTATCTTGGATAAAGCCTGGCAAAAGGGCAACCGAGGGTGTCCGAAAACCGGAAAAAATTCAGAACGAGACTCGTACAACTCAACCCAAAAACACAATATAACAAGCACTGAAATCTATACGCCCACAATACCGTAAGCCGGTGTCAATTCCATTGACCCCGGTATGATTATTTAATTTTGTTTTATTCATTCCGTATGGTTCCATTTGAATACTGTTTTGTACTCCGTAGGATTTCAAAAGGTATAATTCGACATCGAATCATGAGCCTTGACAAAAGGTTACGATATATTCCAATACATATAAAAAGGGAGGAGTGCCTTTTTTCACTGAATAAAAGCTAATAATAACACTTATTGCGTGTTGTACGCGATCCCGTGACAATTCAGTAGCTTAATCCAGATAGTAGCCTACTAGATCAATTAATTAAAGGATGATGGGTTCGAATCACACATTTTTAAAATTCGAAACCACTCTTCCCCCTACCAATTTAGACTCTCTGGTCTTTGGTCAATCACAGGTTGTCGTCCTACAATATTCTATCCTTCATAATTATTTTGAGTGAGTTCAGATGACCTCACGGGTTTGATTCGAACGGCCTCGGCTTCGACGCTAGTAACGTCATTTCAACCTTTTGACATCGACTCTACTAACCGTAGGCCAGACTCGTGTTACCCAGGTTCCTAGATGACGCTAAAACGCGAACATCAACAACAACAACAACAACAAAAGCAAAAGCAAATTCAAAAGAAAAAAAAAATGTTTATTTCAAGTCTTCGAGATTCGCGCGGCTACGGGATCGTTCGGACGACGTTGTAAAGATTCGCCGTCGGAAATGTTCGATTTTCCACAGTGTAGGACTGTAGGTAAGATATGTTTCAAATATCTATCACACGATAAGTTTGACAACATCTGTGAATGCTAACGACCTAATCCATTTCATTGTTGTGTTATGTACGAGTGTTATGTATCTATCAATACTTTGTTTCAGAAAAATGTTAAAGCCGTCTAAGGCTCGGTCATACGATTTCAAGTCCATATCGGGTCCACATCACGTCAGAAGTCATGCTGCACGGCCTCCTGTTTTAGAAGCGCTCCGGCCGTGGTGTGGACACGGAGTGGTGTATGTGCCCGGGTATTTAGTTATTCTTTGTCACTGTGCACAAATTTGGGCCAATGGATAATTTTGTTGTTTGGCAAAAGTATAAATGTAACCTCACCTATTCTATACCACTGCACACAAAAACAGATGAAAACCAGCACACAAGATGTGTGTCTCGCCATTGTTCAGGCTCAACTACAGGTTAACTGTTCAATATTGTCGTTTGTTCCTGCGATCGTTCATTTATATATGTATGTATAAATACTGAACTAATTAAATATCGTTGTTGGGAGGTCAAAACATGGTAACTACAGCTTGAAAAAGCTGGAGTTACGAGGTTTGACCTCCCATCGACGACATACGTTTATAAAATTCAAAAGAAAAAAAATTGCACCAGAAATATTTGAATCGATTATCTAATGAAAAAATACATTCTTCTCAATTTTTGCCCAATATTTTATTAAAAATCTAAAGAGAAGATAATAGAGAACTTTCGTAGTTCTATATAGGTTTGTTAGCCTAGAATGAGACAAAACGAGGTCAGTGGATTTAGTCCATTTGACGCTACTATATGCCCTATATGACAACCTTGCAATGTCGAGTACAATGAAGTTTTATTTTTTCTTTGCATTGTATAGGTGCTCTAGAGCAGATCTAGCTTGGTTGCCAGAATGGCAACATTGGGCAACTCCCACAATTCGCAAAAATCCAAGATGGTCGCCAAACGCAACTGGAAAAATCAACTTTTTGTCAAATTGTCCTAAATTGATGCGAAAAATGTCTATTTAGGGGTAGTTTGGTGTGCTGAATCCAAATCAATCGATAAATGTACCATTTGGATAACACAAATATGGTAAAATAGAGATGGCTGCCGGACGCCATCTTGAAAATCTTATTTTCTTTCCAAATTATACATGGCCCATCGAATTCATGTGTTAAGACACATTTGATAAGGTAAATACACTTTATTTCTTAAATTCGCATTTTGATTCATCTGGTGTATAAAATTCCGGCATGGCCGCCAGACGTAATATTGAAAATGATAGCTGGCTTAATTCACTTATTACTATTTATTCATTTCTGCTTGTAGAAAATGCGGTTAGAACGTGATATTTGTGTATCACATTCCCTCTATTCATTTAATAACCCATTTTGATATTTATTTGGATTTTGAATTTATTTTAAATGTTTATCGATTGGTAAATGGCCACCAGATGGCATATTGAATGTGATAGTAAATACTGGTACCAAATATTACCAAAGAAAATAACTATCTTGTACTTTATTGTTATAATTCAACTCTTACAAATCCCAGATTTCTTCAAAACGTGATATTTCTCTATCTTACACATTTCTATATTTCTGACCGGCTTGAAGCATTTTCGAAACTGGAACAGATGACATGATTAGGCTAAAACACTTTTATTGTTTCAAAAGATGGCCATCACCTCTGTGTAATAATATACGCAATTCTGGCATTGAATAACAAAGTTGTCAGTGTGAGTTAAGTTTTGAATTTATATCATTAATTCCTTTGGCTTCTTTCCAATTTTGAAGAAGTGATCCCATGATCTTCACCCAAATATTGAAAGTAGCCTTAACATCACCCCAAGAGCAAATAGAACATTGGCTTATAAAGCAGAATTTTATAACTTTCATTGCGGAGTTCGAAATCCACCCAAACTAATCGAACTAAACAAATAAACTGTCTTTCAGAAGAGACATTTGATGAATTTTCGGTGGGACAGTCTTAATCTTATAATCGATATATGTGTGTAGCTTAAGAGGAATGATTATGCACAATCAACATTGGATACAGGTATGTGATCATTCCCCACCATTACAATTTATTAGATTAATAGAAATAAACAATGAAAGAAAACAAATGCAAAAATGCATATTTGATTAAACTGTTACTACCGGTTCATAGTCGGTCTTGAAAATATTTTGTTTACAAGAAACTTTGCTGAAAGAAATGACACAAACAATAAATTAAGAAGGTTGAAATTACCAATTTGCATTTGATAACCTGGGTAAGATACCATCAAAAACATGAATTTTAAAGAAAGAGTATGCAAATGTTTCCGTACCTACAAGACATCTACATAAATTCACAGAGAAACTTTGTCTATTTTTTATTGTATCGGGATACGTTAAATTAATGGTTGTCCATTTACATTTACTTGGAAAAGAACAGAAATGGCAAGATACAATTTGATTGAAATTGAACATTCTCTGATTCCTAAGCACTTCTGCATCTGATTCTGAAAGGTTTTTGCCTTTTAAGCCTCATCAAATGTATAAGTATATTTTTACTACGATAAATGCGCTTGTTTAGCTTTTCAAGAATGTTCCCAAAGTATTTTTCTTTTGACAGACACCATGCTCCGGAAAATTTCTTCAGCATTTTTTTTTTAAATTTAAACAGTATGTTCAGTGCATTTACAATGTCACTTCACTTATTGCCAGAATTGGTCTAAATCTATAATTACATCAACTATTGTGTATACTTACAGTCTTCAAGCAACAAGTCTTAATGGTTCTTTTGAATAAGATCTACCATACTTCAGCAAGAAGAAAACAACAAATTAAAACTGACAGAGTGAGATGCATTTCCTTCATTAATGCATGAAAGTTGGTAATAATTCTTATTGCTGTTTACACACCCATTTAAAAGAAAGAATATAATAATGGCAGAAATATAATCCATATCAACCTTAGTCAGAAAGTCTAAAAAATGGCATTCATGTACTTCATGTTTATCAAATTTACTGATTTCTCAAAATGAAATAATGATATGGTAATATTGTCTTAAATAGATTGTGTATATTTATAAACTTTTCAAAAGGTGAGATAACTCTATCAAATATAATTGTCTCTGCAAAGCGCTCATAATAAGTCTTGACAGAACATGCATTCTTTTAGTTTCGTTATTTAAGTAAACAAGTTGAAACAGAATTGGACAACTTTCTCGCAATTATGTACATGCACGCCTACTCCATTCTATTGGGAGCTATCTAGGGCTACCATTTCTTACACGAGGATGCATCCACGGCTATACTGTTTCCTGTATTGCATTGAAATCATTCATGGTTGTAGTATGACAAGATTAAGCAATTACATTATGCAAGGCACTCAAAGTGTTTTAGTACTTACTGTGAACAATTGGGATTTTTTCCATAAATTAAAAATGTAAAGGTACGAAATCTGAAAAGATCAGCTCCAAAAGGAACTTACTGAATAGCGCATCAATCATGATTGTTCTATTACGACTTCGTATGATATTCACAAGGAAAATAATTTCTAAAAGATAAATATTGGAACACTCTTAATGATATAATTTCTTCTAGCATGGCAGTCACCTTTAATTTCTATATAATATCCATGAGTTTACATTTAATATGTAATTATGTTCATAAATTGCTTAGAACTTTACCAAAATTTAGTCAGCAGCAACAACTAAAACTTAAAATTTCAACATGGTAATTCGTGGCCATAATTAATTAAAATCACAGTTACATACAGATATATCTCAAGCTTACAACACAGACATCGCCCTCACTTGACAATACTTATGACACCTGGTAGCCTATGTATTACATTCTATATATTCATCTAGTTCTACTATGTATAGACAAAGACCTATACATAATTGTGTATCAGAATTTGATTTTCCAAAGCAAAAACTTCAAATCTTAGATATAACAATGCCCAACAACAGCAGCTAACAATATGTTCTTTGAATGTTCCACCAAGTGCATTTATAAACAAAGCTTTTAGAGTCCCTAAAATGAAGAAATTAACACAGTTTAATTGATATTAATTTTTGTTGGCGAAAAGAACAAAATTATAGGCATTTGATGTCCTACTTTAAAAATCTGTCTTAAGATTTACTCTTTATGCCAAGATGGCAACTGGTTGCCGTATCTGTTACTATCATTGATACGAGAACAATAAGGAAACATGTAATATCCAAATTTAGTCCAAAGTTGTTAAAAATAAGTAAAGAGATTGAATGACACGTAAATATCGAAATTTGGCAGCAATTTGTACCAGTGTATCAACCAATAACTATTTTCAATAAGGTATCTAGCTGCCATTTCTGAATTTTATTTATACAATTTTGGTATAAAACAGAAAAGAAGAAATGAGATGTGAAGAAATGCGAAGTAAAGTAAATTTGGCTTTCCAAGTATTCTTAAAAGGTGCCTTTTAAAGACCATATAAAACTAATGTAGAAAAAAATGATTTTCAAGATGGCATCCAGCAGCCATCTCTAATTTAGTACTTTTCTGATATATATATATGCTATATTTATCATCAGATTTGAATTAAGCATAACCAAAAAACCCCAAGATAGACATTTTTCGCATCATTGTTGAACAATTTGACAAAAAGTTGGTTTTTCCAGCTGCGTTTGGCGGCCATCTTGGATTTTTGCGAATTGTGGGCGTTGCCCAAGGTTGCCATTCTGGCAACCAAGCTAGATCTGCTCTAGAACATATATACAATGCAAAGAAAAAATAAAACTTCATTGTACTCGACATTGCAAGGTTCCGAAGATTTCAAATGGACTAATTTGATGAAACGGAAACACAAAAAAAATAATGTTACATGACTAAAAATACAAATTCCAACATATGAAGTGCTAATAGGTATTAAAGTTCCATATAATTCGTAAAGCACACACAATTCTAGAATTTTCCATAGTATTTCATATGATAGTACTAAGTCTTATAGTAATATTTTTGTTATTTTCTTCATTAAGAGACGGCTACTAGCCAAGGAGATATCCCTCATTGTTACATATTTGATTGGGTCTTCATTCGTCCATTTAACCTTGGCACTTTTTAATTAAGGTCATTATCTACATTTTCATTCGATTTTCTTAATTTTAACAAATGATTGGCCTACACCAAGTAGATTGACGGGCGATAAATAATATTTGTTTATGTAGCACGGTGGCTAAGTCACGTGACATTTTGGAAACGTTCACACCAAAAAACGTCAGCTTCAAGGTATACTTTGTTTAATTAATTCAGCTTATACTCTATGCAAAACGAAAGTGGGAAGCGTTCACGCGCACCGAAGAAAAGTTTCGCTTGAATGTGTGGAGAAATCACGGGAATCGGAGCAGATTGAGTTACATACGTGAATAGCCCTCTAAAATGCGCGTTCCGTGCACTTTATCTCGTCAAAATCAATAGAGTATAAGCTGAGAAATTAAACAAAACATACCATGAAGCGGACGATTTTTTCGGTGTTAACGCTTAAAAAGTCACGTGGGTTATCCACCGTGATTAGTATTTGGTATGATTAATCTTCAGGTAATTAATATCAAAGATAGGAAGAAAGTGAACGCGATCCAAGGTTAACCCTTTCCAAATCATTGCATGATATTAAAGTCCGATACAAGGATTTTTCGCATAAACAATTTACCGATAATAAACATTTTCCTTTTCTATCAATATTTCTTCGCTATGATGTACTCAAAACCTGTAATATATTCATACGATTTCTGTCCTATGCAACATCTTACCAATTAGAGACATCTGATTTTTTTTTTTTTTTTTTTTTTTTTTTTGGGGGGGGGGGGGGTCGTTTGGGAAAATGTTAGATCTAATTTACACTATAATAATAATTTTCTCCGATGTCAATTAAAAGGTGAGTCATATTATCTTCCAAATTCACGCATTACTTTTTGAATGGTCTCGACAGCTCATTCGGATACTTTCTTTAAAATAGATAATATACCCATTACCCAGTATTGAAGTCGACATGGATTTCACGAGGGTATTCTCGCTAAATTCTGTAATTTCCGTCGTATTTTCTCTTATACGAAATATTAACCGTTTGGCGATTAGATCATCTGCCGATCAAGTTCTTTAAGGATTACAACACATCACTAGATACCACACAGTTCATGAATCTTCGGGCGTCATCCGTTGCAACGGATATTAACGAGAGTTGCCCTCGTCTATTTCTAAGCGTCATCGGTAATTTCCGTTACTATGGATGACGCCTGAAGATACACGAAGTGTTTTGTAGTTGGTGGTGGGTTGTAATCCACAAAAAGGCATTCATTGTTCATAAATTGACATATTTTCCCAGTCAAAAATACTGTATTAACATATAGATTTATTGTATCAAATTTATAAGTTGATTGTCCAATACTTTGTATACAAAATGTACCAATATATACGTGCATGATGGAAATTATTACAGCATTCGAAAAGTACAAGGTGTAAACTGTGAATATACAAAATATGTAGATGCTAAAGTGTAGCATATCGATGCTTTTCTACGAAAACCTCGTATCTGCAGCTTGTTTTAAGCTGCAGATACGAGGTTTTCGTAGAAAAGCGACGATATCTCCCCTCTTTCGATACTAAAGAATTGTCATGTCATAGAAATTGACTATCAAAATTCAAACTACTTGTTATGGGTTAACGAGGATAAACAAAACTGATTCATGTGATAAAATCCGTTCCCACGTTTGCTTTGACATGGTGAATGAATGTATTTGAGAGTCATTTACTACAACAAAGATAAAAAAGATAAAAATAACTAATTAAAATGTTCTCTTAAAGTTTTTTTAAAGTTCACCCTTAAATGGAACAAGCCTTTGAAACTTTTGCGATATTGGATTATTAAAGCTATTTACTTTGTGTTACTGTTCTACAAGAGTTTGTTTTGTCTTCACCTGTCAGTTGCTGGTCTAGTTCATCTTCATTATTTAACTTCAAAAAAGGCACTGGTCAGATCATTTTGATTCCGTTGGTTGCATTCAGAGATAGCCGAACATAGTATATTTTTTATTTTGTGAGTGTCGCATATTTTTACCTTTGTTTTTGTATATTATTGTGATCCATCAAGTTAAAAAGGGACTTTATAGGAAGTGTGAAATATATCGACCATAGTCAGTCTGCGCAGTCCGCGCAGCCAGACTAGGGCCGACACTTTTCACTTGTTTGTAATTTTCTTAATCTGGAATGTTTTCCCTATCTCGCTATACGAGTATGTTCATTTTTCGCATACGGGATCTGGTTGGCCAGCGCCGAGTCTGACAAGTTTGTCAGAATTTGGATGTTTGTAGTTCGGATAAGGTCCCTTTTAGCATGACGGGTCACAATTGTCTATACTTTTCTCTGTCATCATGGTCTGTCTGTATAACATAAGATCTGACTGAGCGTATGTAAAGCCTCTCTTACAACCCGTCGTGCGACTATATAAATCGTACGTTTTAAAACGTACGATTTATAAAGACGCACGACGGATTGTAAGAGAGGCTTATAGAATTGTCCGGTCAATTCTTTGCTTAGTGCTGTCTGCATCGTGGTTGCGTCCACCAAAATCGCACCTTGCACGTGCGTGCATCGCACGACTATGCCTATGTTTTAGACGCAGACCGCACGCAGGAACACGTGCGACCGGTTGTAAAGCCTCTCTAAATGACGTTTCCTGATTTCCATTGTTTCTCAAACTACACGCAGCCGATTTCAATGGGTTTTATATAGTGCCCTTCCGTAGATTGTTTTTTTCAAAAGACCAATTTTAAATACCATTTGAGTGTCATTCACGGGGCTATTGATAAAATCCTTAAAACAATATAACATGCAAACTTTGGTGATTTCATCCCCTGACATACCCCCACGTGACATCTCACGTGATCATGATGTTCACCGAGGGTATATCGGCCATTCTTATGGCAACATTGTTCGTGTCAGCTTCGATTATCCATTCTCATTTTCTATCTCTCTGTCTGATCCCCAATATAGGCTAGATAGACTTGGATCTCAATCTCTTTACATTTGGATTTTGACGTATTCTACAGTTCGCACAAGATCGTATATAGCATATGGATTAAACCATATGTTCCTTATAAGTAGTGGCGTAAAATTTACTAAGACAATTTAGGTACATAGGTAGATCGATCGATCTGTTACTAATCCAAAATTGTCCCACCCAAAAGTTCTACATTACTTTCCATTTTATTTCCTTTGGAGGGGGTGTTGCTTTAAAGGTTTGGATAGTCTGTCAAAACTTGCTTTTTCCCAGTTTCATGATTGACTTGAAGTTTTCAATGAATGAACTTTTTATGTCTTTCGTTTGTGGTAGTGACAACGATGTGGTTATAGTAAACAATGTTCGCAACCGTCTGTTCATCAATAATTGTGTATTCCAAATTTTGAAAACAAATATTCCCTCCCTATGATATTGGAAGGGTTAAATGGTTAATTTTAATCTATACATTCAAAGCATGTGTCATATTTAAAATTGGCATTGGGAATATTTACTTGTACAATGTTAAACTTATTCTAGTTTCTTTCCACTTATCCTTTGGGTTGATAGGTCAGTGTAAATCATTACCTCTAGTCTAGGGGCCCGTCCCGCAAAATGAATTTTTATTGGACCAATCGCCCTGAAAAAAAATCTGTTGGTACCAGGTGATTGTTAGTTCAATGGGACGTTAGAATAGGGTGGATGCCATAATCAAAAGTGGTGCAATTTTTTTACAAGCACTTTTCTTACCCCACCCACTTGAAATTAAGGTTAAATAGTAGTCGTCAGAAACTGTTTCTATACTACCATTTTTATCTAATTGATAAATCATTTTTATGGAAAGAAATCACATTTGAATAGTCTTCGTGATTGTAATTTTCTTATACCAAAATCATTTTGAATTGTAAGAAATCTACAATTGTCCTTACCCCACCCACCAATTTAAGCTATGTCTACGCCCTTCTACTTCATGATGTCGTTAAAAAGCCAAAAACTCATAGATCTGCTTAAAACTGTGAAAATGCATTTCCAAGTACCCGGAAATGTTTTTAAACTTCTAACATGACATGTCATTTGATAAAAACATGTTTAATCCATGTCCGCAAGTTGATATATTTTTTTGAAAATTTGAAGTTTTCTGTCGGAAATGGCTGATAGCTTATTTATTGGCAGATAATTCAGATAAGTCACAATTTTGCACCGAAATCATCGAAAAAGACTGATAGAAGTAATGTAGAAGGAGTCAATTTAGAATATGTTAATGAATTCTACTGTCCATTTTGTCCGTCCGATCGTCTGTACGTCTTTCATCGCCCAAACTTTGTGTGCTTAAAACGTAATCAATTTTTACCTGTAACTTAACGAATTTTGCGTTTTCAACTGACATTTAAAGCAAATCCTTGAAAAAGAGTTTTGATTGCCAGATATTCTTAATAAATAACATGAGGACCATGATGGTCCTAAATCGCTCACCTGAACCAAGATAATATGAGCCCAAGTTTTATTCAAATCAATTGATATTTGTGACTGCAAAACTGAACACTCGTAAACAGCAGTTTTGTCTAGTTCAAGGGAAAGCAGTTAAAATTGTTGGATCATGATCAGGCTGAAAACTGAACCATATCTTGTGATCAATTACATTTGTCCACGTTTTGTATCGACCGATCAACATGTGTGTCTTTTGCAATGAAAACAAAGTGAAAATGGTCATTTTGTCAAAATTAAAGGCTTATAACTCAGGATGTCAGATTCACATTAACACTGTAAAATATATCTCACAGTCACAGACTGAGATTTGTCTAGCTTGGTCAATGTTTGTGGTAGCTAGGGTGACAACAGGGTCGAAAAAGTCAATTTTACAGAATTCAAGAGCAAATAACTCTAGACTTTCTATCCTGACTAAATAACTGAATGCCAAACTAATCCAAAATCTCGTAGTCGTTATCTTGGTGTCCAAGTTTTGTCGTGATTGTTCACTATGTGTGGTTTTTAGAGTAAAAACAACGTCGGAAACATTCTACCCATCAAATATCGTCTGGATTTGTCCATCTATCTGGTTATTTGACTGAAAATAAAGTTTTGTCCAATTCAAAGGAAGATACCTTAACAACTTCTGGTCCAATTATGTCGAAATGTGTATTCATCTTATAAGAATGGTCACCAACATTATGTTTTAGTTTTTTGTCTCGACTGGCCAAAATTTGTGGTTGTTAGAGTAAAAACAAAGTAAAAAACATCAGTTTTTATCGAATTCATGGGCACAAAAACACAGCTTTCTGATCCTGCCTGACTGAAATTAAAATCATTCTATATCATATGGTCACAAAGATTGTGTCCAAGTTTCATTTGGATTGGTCATTAAGTGTAGATGCAAGAATGAAAACCAAGTCGAAAATAGTCTATAACAGCAATTTTGTAAAATTCAAGGGCATATTTCATGACTTCCAGTCCCGATCGTTCTGAAAATTATACTCGTCCTAGATCTTATGGTCACCAACATTGTATAAAAGTTTCATTTGGATTAATTAATAATTGTAAATGCTAGAGTGTAAACAAAGTCAAAATATTCGAAAACGGCAATTTTGTAAAATTCAAGGGCATATAACTCATAACTTAATGTCCCGATCATTCTGAAAATTGTATTCAATCTAGATATCATAGTCCCAATCCTTATGTATAAGTTTCATTTGCATTGGTCAATAATATACATGCTAGAGTGTAAACGGAGTCGAAAATAGTCGAAAATGGCAATTTTGTAAAATTCAAGGGCATAATTCATGACTTTATGTGCCTATCATTCTGAAAATTGTACTCAATCGAGATATTTTAGTCTCAATCCTTATGTATGAGTTTCATTTGGATTGGTCAATAATCATACACTCTAGAGTGTAAACGTAGTTGAAAATAGTTGAAAATGGCTTTCTTGTAAAATTCAAGGGCATATAACTAATGACTTTATGTCCCTATCATTCTAAAAATTGTACTCAGTCGCGATCTCATGATCAACAATATTATGACCAAGTTTCAAATTGATTGGTCTCTAGTTGTAGATACTAAAGTGTAAACGAAGTCGTAAATAGTCGTAAAACGGCAATTTTGTAAAATTCAAGGGCAAGTAACTCATGAATTTATGTCCCGATCATTCTGAAAATTGCACTCATCTGAGATCTTTTGGTTCCAATTGTTATGGATAAGTTTTATTTGGATTGATCAATACTTGAAGATTCTAGAGTGTAAATCAAGTCGAAAATAGTCGAAAATGGCAAATCTGTTAAATTCAAGGGCATATAACTCGCGATGTTCTATTCTGATCATTCTGAGAATAAAACTCCATAGAGATCTTATAGTCAGCAAGATAATGTCCAGGTTTCAACTTGATTGGTCAATATTTATAAATGCTAGAGTGTAAACAAAGTCGAAAACAGTCAAAAACGGCAATTTTGTCAAATTCAAGGGCAAATAACTCATAATTTTCTTGCCCGATCAGGCCGAAAATCACACTCATTTGAGATCTTATGGTCCTTATCATTATGTAGAAGTTTCATTTTCATTGGTCAATATTTGTGGATGCTAGATGGTAAACAAGGTCTAAAATAGCTATTTTTGATGTTCAAGGGCAAATAATTCAGGACTTTCTGGTCCGATCTGGCCAATAATCAAACTCATTGAAGAACCTATTATCATACTTGTTCTGATTTAGTTTAATGAATATTGGTTTACTTTTGCGAGAACTAGATTGTAAACATGTTTTGTCATAAAGCCTTTCTTTGAACATGCCCTTATTGGTGGTAAGAGTTGTCTGCCCCCAGAAAAAAATCACACCGACATTTGTTGCAAAAGTCATCCTGGAACGAAACCTAATTGACTTCAAAACATCCCTATGGTGTCTGAGCTTTTCTATCATAAACGTTTAAAAAGATAATAAAGTTTGAAAAAACTTTTCTTAATTATTTTAGAGTGATTTTTCTATTTTGGCGAATGAACATTTATTAGGGCAATTACGGTAAATGTGTTTTAAAAACCGACTATTCAATTACTAATTATTTTTGGCATACATAATATTTCAATAAAAACATAAAGTTATTGAGGAAAAATGTCACAGAAAAAATTTTGACGACAATTTCGATTCATGGTCAACTAAAAAACTGTTTAATTCATTTTTGGGTGGGTAGAGTTATCTGCCCCTGGAAAAAATCTGCACCACTTTTAGTTCTGGCATCCACCATAAAATAAAGCCCCAATGGTTACCCTAACTCACTGTACCATCGGAATCGTTTTGGACTATTGGTCCAAAGAAAACCACTTTATAGGCCTCTTTTTGGGGTTGGCCCCTAGACTACTCGACATAACTCCGGGCATGAATCTTAAAGGAATTTGTGATAGGCCTACCATCGCTGGTGTGAACCCGTCGTCATGTCAACCAGATTCTGTCTCAAACAGTAAAAAATAAGTCAAAGCCAGGATTTGTATGGTAAAGTAGATCTATTGGAAATCATAAAACAATAATATCACAGAATTACGGAGATATCACAGACAATTTTCACTGATGCCATACAGTATTTGTATCAATTTTTCCAAAACAAACTTTTTTATTATTGTAGTTTTGGTATCCCGAATAGTAAACGTTTGGAAAATATTGGGATGAAGAAAGAAAATGATGAACGATAACCAGCAAGCCCTCCTTTTGTCTATATATTATGTGCTTTATTTAATAATGAGCATAGGCTAATATCGTTATCAGAATCGATGTTGTCGTCTTTATCAGCTTTATTATATTTTATTATTATTTTTTTTTTAGTTTATCCATTCTGGAAAGGGTTATACATAAAAACAAGCAATTTCAATGTTAACCCAGTGATATGAACGCTGTCCCTATTTGAATTCTTTGAAAAGTTTTTAAACGAAACCATAGAAAATATTAGCGTCAAACGAGAGTGCTTGCTGATTATAAGCTATTTTCTTGTTTCTCTTTATTGCTGCTTTTCATTAAAACACTTCGTACCTGCAGCTTTTTTAAAGCTGTAGATACGAATTTGTTTTGTTTGTGTTTTTTTAAAGCGTCATCATCTCCAACGCTTTCTTCATCGGTGTCGTCAAGGCACTGTCTTGTTCAGCAAGTTATAAAGATTGTTCAGTAAGTTAATCCATTACCAGACGGACTAAGTTTAGACTTGTTTAAAATTATAGATGTTGCAGACGGCAATTAAAAAAAAGTGAATGTTATTTCACGTTTGTATAGAAAACATTGTGGACAATAAAGAAATTGCTTGTCACAAGCAATTTCTTCATTTCCCACAATGTTTTCCAAAGCCATTTTCTTTTGTGGAGTCAAAAAGAGTCACTGTATGGTAATGGGTTAATTATGATATCGTCGTTGTTCGGCAAAACTCGGAAACTATGCGTGAGAAACCGGCTCAACTTCGAGGATTCTCACCTGACTCCCGGAGACTGAAACGAGATCAAATAACGTTGAGGTACTCAGCTTATACGCCAATAACAGAGTTTGACAGAGTTTGAGCTGCTCTAATTTGAAAGTTGTTGCTGACAACTAATTGGTGTTGGTAAAGGTTGGACTTCTGCACAGTATAGCACAATAAATGTGGAGACAGAGGACATGAAAATGTCGATTGACAGTGTTTCCTTTATTTGCCTTTTAGTCTTGTGTTTGAAATGTTTAACCCAAGTTAAACATGTTATCAGTTGTTTGTATTGCGATAGGTAGTGCTCCCTGTCCATTGTTACCGACAGAGTTCATAATCAAAGTGCTGTCAGCACTGTAGATTGGGCATCACTGAGAAATTGATATTGTGACAAAAGGACAATATGCTGATTTTCAAAATTGCCCCATTCTCTATTCGATGTTTTTTTAAGCATTTTCTATGAAGCGAGTAAAAAGGCGTCATGGTTTGGAAAATGGTTAATCAATGTGTAGGCAAACGTGCATAGGTGATAAAAACAAGTTGAATGTACACCCTCCAGGTGAATCCAAAAGGTGAGGCTGTTTGAGAAAAGGAGATGTTACACTTTACCGGATTTTACATTTAATCAACATGTTGAATTATTCTTATTCTTAGCCAATCAGAATAATACCAAGTACGGACCCATTATAGAGGCTAAGCCTTACTGATCTCTGATCTGCAACTCGGTCTGCAAACATATTTCGATTAAATAAAATGCATTTGTTCATTGGATCAAATGATCAGTCTAAGAACAGTATACGTGGTAAAAATGTTAAAATTCTACAAAACGGCAAAACTAAGACGATGATTTTACTTTGATTAACATAATTTAAAATCACAGTGTTTATACTCTATAGCCTCGAACCATTCGTCCTTTTCCAAACAAGACATTGTTGTGAAGCAAATAATATGAAACATACAAAGATAACAGGAAATTTCTCCTTTGTCCCAATGTTTTCTGTGCTTCATTGTACATAACATGATTTCATCTTTATCGTCACCCGTTTCGTCGTCTGCAACTCTTTCTAATTTGAACCACTCTAAGATATTGTCGTTTGGAAGAGCATTTAACACACTGAGTTAAAAAAAAACAATAAAGATAAAGCGATCAATGCAGAATAAATCCTTAACCCAATTTCAAGCAAATAAATCGTTACTTTGTTTGGTCTTTCTGAGAAGAAAACATTGTGGGAAATGAAGAACTAGCTTTTCACAACCATTTCTTCATTTTCTACCATGTTTTCCAAACACATAATATTTCATGGGAACCTAAAGGTGTCAGAATATAGGAATGGGTAAAGCGCACACATTGTATCTAGTGCATGGGCTAAGGTGGCAGTGGGCTACAGTGGCAGTGTCAAGTAACATAACATAACATAACCTTTATTCATCATCTAAGGTACAAATTTTTGTACAATATTAGATATGATAAACTAGTGCAATAACTATTATCATGGTGAGAGAAGTGTCGATCCTGTGTCTGTTTTAATAGATTTATAGTCTTTAATTTATGGCTGCGTCTTTTTCCTAGTCTTTTTTTTTTTTTTTTTTTCCTAGTCTTTTTGTGGTTTTTCAGATTTGAAAACGGGAAAATCCCTAGATTTTTCTGGATTGTGGGAGCATGCCTATCGAAATGTGCAGACATTTCAGTAGCCATGCTGACACTGCTTACAGTGGTGTGTCGCACATCTCACCAACAGATCACTTTTCAGGTAATCTGCTGGTGATAGGCGCAACACTTCATGTACCCATAGGCCTAGATACATATTAATATAATAATTTGAGTATTTAAGACATGTGAAACATATAGTGAAAAACATTTACAACAAAAAGGAATATCATATGTACATTTATACAGCGTGGTTGGTTTGTGCCATATCATAACAAAGCCTCAGTTAAGATTTTGTTATGATATTACACTAGCCATAGATTCTATTATATATTTGGTTTTATAGATTCTAAGATAATATACCAAGTAGATCTAATTCTCTATCTTAATTAACCCATTACCACACAGTGACTCCTTTTGACTCCCCACAAGATAATGGCTTTGAAAAACCATTGCGGAAAATGAAGAAATCGCTTGTGACAAGCAATTTCTTCATTTCCCTCAATAGTTTCCACCCTAAAAGACCAGAAAATGTCAAATTTCAATCACTTAATCATTTCGTCGTCTGCTTTTACTGGGCCTATTTCTAAATTTTGCTGTTTATGGATGGGTTGAGAATCGATTTAACACAGTCGCCTTTCTTTTTAAACCACGTAACTACAGCTTAAAATTAGCTGCAGCTACGAGGTTTATTCTCAATTGCGTCGGGATATGTTTGTTTACATAGCGAGACATCGCGTGGGGATTTCAAGGTCAACTGGTTAGTGTATTCCGTTAATTGGCCTTTGACATCGCGCGGTTTGTCGATGCGGTCTGCATATAGCCAATCAGGTTTCAGCATTTTTAACACAAAGAAAGCGTGACACCATGTGCAGACATAACATTTAGTGAATGGAATTCCTTCGTAAAAACTGGATGTAAACAAATAGTAAGTTTGTTTACTTTTTTATGTAAATTATCTTGTTAATTTATGTTACTGTACATTTTTTAAGATAATTGAAACGAACTTGCTGATATTGATTAACTTAGTGGCATCGTTTTCAGTCATTATCCTCTGAAAGTTAAACGTGTTATTAAAATAATGCTTATCAAAACATTTTGCTCTTTGTGCAGAGAAATGAGGACAGGAAAATAAATAATGCATTTCATCTCCAATTCTATTTATATTACATTGTGTGCAATATCTCTCTATTCTAGCTTTGCCCTGCCATTTCCCAGTTTCTATTGGCAGTTTGTGATTTGCTGTTCTGAAATGGAAAAGACAGATTGCTTGTGAAGTGGAAAGTTACTGAGGTAAGGCTCAAATATTAATTCCTTCTTAAATATATTGTAATTTCTGCCCGTATATGACATCGTTAATTGTTGTGACCATTCTTGTTTGTATTGATCTACAAGAGACTGGTTGATTATCTTATGAATACCCTTTACTCTATTGTGGTTTTGTGTATGCCAAATAATTCCATTTCCTGTATTCATTAAAATGTTTTTTATATAGTCAACCCATTTATAATTGTGTCTATCATGAAGTAGGTAAAGATAAATTTGTTTAGAAATTTTGTTTTCTGGGCTATTAATTATTCTATTCCAAAAGTTTACCATTCTAGTTTTTATGTTGATAGATAGGGGGTGTCTACCTAGCTCCCCATATAACATGTATCTAGGGGTTGATTTTTTGCTTTTTGTTATTCTTCTTAAAAACTCTACATGTATCTTTTCTAGGGGTTCATGGGATTCAAATCCCCAGATTTCGGACGCATACAGAAGGATGGGAACAACTGCATGGTCAAACAACTTAAGTTGGAGGTCAATAGGAAGGTTGAGAGCTCTAGACTGCAACAGTACTGAGTGCATGGCCTTTTTTGCTTGTGTTGCAAGATATTTCCTGGCTGTCAGAAAGGATCCATTTGGCGTAAAAATAAGTCCTAGGTATTTATATTCTTTTGTAATTTCTATGTTTTTGCTTTCAAATTTGAAGTTAAAGTTTGCTTGGTTTCTGCTGCCAAATATTAAAACATTTGTTTTGGTTAAATTTACTTTCAATTGCCACTGGTTGCAGTATTCAGAGAAATAGTTAAGTGTGTTTTGTAGATCTTGAGGTGATTCAGCTAGTAAGATAGTATCATCTGCATACAAGAAAACAAGTAGTTTTAACCAGAGAGTTTCATCTATATTGTTGTTAAGGGATACACCTTGACTCCCTCTGATAAGCAGATGAGATTCCAAATCATTCAAGAAAATTGAAAAAAGGATTGGGGATAAGTTTTCCCCTTGACGGACTCCATTTTCACATGAAAATAAGGCGGTTGATTGACCATTTATAGTTATATTTGACTTGATATTTTTATACATTTGATGTATGACATTAAATATTTTTCCATTTATTCCGCTTTGAAGCAGCTTTGACCATAACCCAACTCTCCAAACTTTGTCAAAGGCTTGTGAAAAGTCCACAAAACAGCATAATAGTTTTTTCTTCTTTTTCTTTATTATTGACAGTAGTGCATGGAGTGAAAAAATGTGGTCTGCGCACGAGAAATTCTTTCTGAAACCGGCCTGATTTTGTTTTAAGATCTCATTTTCTTCAATAAATTTTGTAATTCGTGTGTTCAAAATTGCAGTGAAAAGCTTTCCAAGACAGGACAGGATTGTGATTGGGCGATAATTCCCAGGATCTGATGGGCTGCCTTTTCCCTTGTAAATTGGGGTTATGGAACCAATTAGCCAGGATTCTGGCATGTAACCTGTGTCTAGTATGGCATTAAAGAGAAAGATGTAGATAGGTAAGATTTTATCTTTGCTATTTTTGATATATTCGTTTAGTATATGGTCGCAGTTACTAGGTGCTTTTGAATTTTTGAGGTTTGCAATACACTTTAGGATTTCAGGTCCTGTAATGGGTGAATTCAATTCTGTATCATCAAAGTTTGTGTGGTTCAGTTCCTCATTTGCTGAATATTCTGTATGGTCATTATTGGCATTAACGTTTTTAAAAAAGTTAAAAAATTCATCTAATTTTGGTTGATTTTGAGTATTATTTTTAACTTGTTTGCTTCTTCTAAGCATATTCCAATATTGTTTTGGATTTTTTGTTTTCATATTTCTGAGTTTATTTGCTCGTTCAGAGTTGTGTTTATTAATGTAATAATTCATGGTCTTTTTGTAGTTTTTACTTGCCATGTTTAGCTTTTGTTTATTTATTGGATTTTTTATTGCATTGTATTTGGCTTTTGCTTTGTGGTACATTCGTCTTGTTTTTTTGCATTGTATTCCAAACCATGGCTTACCTTGTGGTTTTAGTTTTTGATGATTGGAAGGCCTAAATGTTGATTGAGCACTACTGATAAGTAAGTTTGTAAGTTTTGATGTAATATTTTCTATATTGTAGTATGTAGTGACCCAGTTAAACACCTGGCAATGCATTGACTGGTAAACGACCATTGAAAGTCAGAGCAGTAATATTGTAACTATATGGAATTAATCTGAGAATTACACTATTTTGCTTTCAAGCTCTTTACTCAACGGATAAGATTGCAAAAACGCTGAAAATACTAATAGGTATTTAATTTAAGGGACAATTTCGTCAAATGTAATTATTAACCCTCTCCTTATTTGTCGCAAAACTGAAAGAGATGAAAAACTTTGAAGATATTGACTGATAAAGGATGTTTCTGTGGTGTTTGAAATAACATAGTTTGGCTTGAACACATAGCTCAGCGGGTTAGCGTTAGAACGTAGTGTCTGGAGTGATGTCTGGAGTGAAAAACTGGTTATAATAGATTGGGCTATAAATAGCCCAATCTAAAAATGAAATGCCTTATGAAGCGATAACTATGTAACTAACTATTAATATTTTTCTTAATATCTGTTAGGTTTATTCATGCTACTTGTTCAATATGATGTCTTTACACTTGCGCAATTACTAGTAACGTTTATGGGATATGTTTCTCAGCTTAAAATAAATAACCTGGTACGCGCGTTGTGGTTCTTTTCCTTATTGCACAAGAAACATGTGAAGCAGAAAGCATCTACGCATGTTTGAACATCGCTCGTTTCTCTCTGATGCCCCTACTGGCAATAAACTCGCTAATAAGGGATTACTAGTGAGAAATGATATGATGACATATGTTCACGCCAGAAATGCGTTTTTCATTTAAACATGCCCTTTTTGTTCATTATAAAATTTAATGTACGAGGTTTGAAGCCGATCACTTTTTTTAAAAAAAATAACCACTTTCCACGGTACTATAATTTGCAATTACCGGTTTAGGTTAACCAATGTTTGAGGCCGATCATTTAAAAATAAACACTATCCAAGGTACCATAATTTGCCATTACCGGACCAGTCTAACCAGTATCGGGTCATGTGATAACCAGACATGGGGCTGTCCAACACGAACTTGAAGGATCGTTATTGTAAAGATGATTCTTTGGCTTAAGTATGGTTAAAGACTATTTGGTCGCTTTGCTAATTGTTTCTCTTACCAGGGGTGCTTGGGATTTCGTCAATTTCAGCTCTTATGTCACCGTCTGAGCTAAATGGTCCTCTCTCGTCGATTGACACTGCAAATGACAACAAAGATACACGTATAAGAAAGATGCTGTATAGTAGATTCTACGCCGAATAAACATTCAAATGCGCACAGCTCATTGAATGTTTGTATCGCGTAGAATCTACTATACAGACTCTATCTAACTTAGTGTTCGCTAGCGGTTCAGTGGAGACGGGGACGTGGTTATGTATAGACGTCATATAAACTAGCCGGCTGCTCGTTTATCCGAAATATAGCGGCGAAATTTTAGAATATACTGCTTTTCATTGGTCCAAAAAGTAGGTCGAAAACTAAGTTTGGTAGGGAGTAACTTTCCATTCAATCTCACAAATCCTATGTTTTTTAAATAATTACTAGGGTACTATGTATATTTTTACTTTTAAATAATGTTATTTTAATTTGTTCCGAGACACATAAAATGATTTCAGTGGGTGACCGTTCGTGAATATCTCCATTAGTTAAACCATTGTGAAACATTTCCGAAGTAAGGTCATTGTTGTTGTTGAGAATCACAAGTTAGAATAGCCAAACAATATTTCTAATGAGTTATTGTAGTTTATTCTTATAATTATCACGATTACTGAACATTGTTGACAGTTATGCACTAGAAATTGTGTATATTTATTTTTCCAAACCCACCTCTCGTCAAATCATTGTTTGTTCGGAAACTCTGGTTGCCATTTTGCCGGGCCGCTTGTCGGGCCTCTTGTTTGGCCTTTCGTTTGTTTTGTCTCTCCAGCTTCTTCTGTTGTTTCTTTTTTCTTCTCTCCTCACGTCGCTGTTTACGCAGCTCTCTGTTCAACTGACGGACTTTCTTTTTTAGTTCTGGTCTAAAATAGGAATTTTATATTGATGCAACCGCTATATTATTTGCATAAATAAGATCCAAAGAAGCGAAGACGAGCGCCGTCCGAAGGCGTAAAACACTTCTAGCGGCTTCGAGGGACATTTCCAGATTCAAATAAATGGTGCGATTTGGTGCATTCTAGATTATTCTTGAACACAATGTCGGGTCATTTTAGTTTTATTGTAGCGACATGTCGAATTTATGGCTATTATTGATGTGGCATTCGGCGTATACATACATCGTTGATATCCAAAACGGAACGTTTACACAGCTTGACAAGTACAAACTTCCCATGTTCATAGTAAAGTCTGCTCCATTGTTAGAAATATTGTAGCCTACTTACTGGTTGGCGTATGCCTGCATCAACGTGGCTATAACAGCAGCTATACCTCCCACACCGACTAGAGACAGAATGGTCAGTGCGGCTATCCCGGCCGGGGTTTGAACCCACGGTACACCAGAGTCATCATCACTAGCCATCACCGGGGCATATTTCTCAACTCTTGTAATGGAAAAGTTTGACCAAAACGCTCCTTGGTAAAAAAAAAAAGATATGAAACATGAAAGTGGTGTTCTTAAGCATTTGAGTTCAGCATTGTAGAGCAGATAGCGTATACTTTTCTAGACCCCAATTGAATGATTTACCAATATCAATGTAGTTCTCACTCAAGCATCTAGGTATTGATAACAGTCTTTGAGTTCTAACAAGTAATAAAAGCCAAACAGTTAATTCAAGGTTTTAGAAGATGCTATTCCGAATCTTAACTTTTCGTAAACCCCAAAGAATGTTTAAAAAACCCAAAGCAAAAAGAATGTTTGTCTATAATATAGTTATATTATAAAGTGTTGAATTACACATGCATGTTTGTCATTTCACGTACCAGCTTCAGCCTGGGTCGTAAAGGTAATGGCGTCATCAGCATGTATGAAATATTTCGTGTTGTTTAACTCCGTGACCTCATCTGCAGTAGTGTTGGCTATAACATATACATACACGATACACGTACCGCTGGAAGGAAAATTGGCAAAATTTATGTTTACAATGTGTTTTGAATAATAAAGCAATTTTAATCGAGTTCCCAAGATTTATATAATCAATGTAAAACAAACTGTGACAAAAATAAGAAACCAAGAAACTATTATATAGATTGCAGAATGCAGATTTACCTACAAATTCAGCCATTGCCACTTCTCCATTCAACAGACAACACCAGAGAAAGATCTACAGATATCCGCAATGGAGGGGGTCAGCGTCATGTGACTGAAGTGAAATACTTTCTTTAATTGGTCAATCAATCAAATTGATTGGACAATGATAATGTTGGTATAATTGGTGATTTGTGAGTTTGTGCCGGAACAATTGGTCGATTTAAAGATCTTGGATGAACAGACTCAATGGTTATTTATTGTACTGACATTTTAGGTATGTGAATGGTTAGAATTCATGCGTGCACAAAATGTCAAGATTTAGAATTTGGGGAGGTGGGGTTAAAGTTTTTATCCATTCTTACGCAGTTATGGCAAGCCTGTATATCTTTTTTTTCGTCTATTAATTCTATGTTGGTAAAGGTCATAATGTAGATGAAATGATATACCTATCCGATCCATCCATGTAGCACCACCGTCTAGCGTAACTTGTTGGATACGTCGCGTTATAAATATCGGACAGTTGCGTCAAAAACGTTGTCTCATTCGCCAGATAATTAACACAGTCCATGTCCATGTAATATACCAGTATGACGTCATTAGGATCGTACGTGTCTATCCGGACAATTGCTTCTAGCGTCGAGTTTAACTGCGGTGTACCGCCGTCGTATGCAGTGACGTAGATTAGATATTTACTGTCCACGTCTGTCGTGTTAACGTACGTGACTTCACCTGAAACATACACTTGGTATAATCAAGGGTGTGTGAAGATTCAATGCTCTCAAACAAACGATTTTACTTATTTCTCTAATCTTTTTTTTTTTTTTTTTCTATGATAATGTATGCCATGCAATCGATTGCTTGAGCAGACGCCCATGGAATAAATAAACTTCACTACAAATTCACACATTTATTGTTCGGCGACTGAAGCGTCGACCATATATTAGTATACTAATTCAAGTTTGCTCCTGGAGATTCAATTTGTAAATGCAAAAGGGGTAATGAATAGTTTCATGCGCACACGTGGTAATGAGCAGTATATGTATATAAAAATGTTACAGTTTTATGTAAAAATCTATTTATATCAAACGTTTTTGGATAGAATAGACGAGCAGTCAAAACTAAACATAATACATTACAGATAGAAAGGTAAAGTATACAAATTCATTATGTTCATTTATTCAATGAGCGTCTACTCAAGGTGAGCATTTATCGTTTACAAAACGTTGATATGGTATAATTGTTCGTAAGAATCGTTTTTGTCTTCTTTTATCACCGTAAAATATACCAAAGAACGATATGTACCTTATTACACATACGATTTGGGTTTATGAATTGCATACTTTCAATAGGTTGTCTGAAACTGATCACTATTCAGGCTGGTGTATTGCTGGTGGAACACATGGGTTTCTCAAACTTTTAAACTTTATAAATTACTAGTGTCTTTTTTGACTTCGTAAGACATATTAGGCTGATATATTTTCAACCAGCTCAAAATCATACTTGTAGGCAAATCAATTCGGCGCCAAACCTGATAATTACATAACCAATTTGTCTATTCTATCCATCTGTGTACCTGATATGATCAAAGAAATATTTACATAAATATGTGATATTGTTCTACATTACATGAAACAGTTCATTACCCTGTGTGAATGGATTTGTCCGACCCACCTTTTGCATGTACAAAGCGAATCTCCCGTAACGCATTTTCAAAAGCGTATCGATATTGTTCGACACTACATTCACTGAACGATAAAGGAAAACACGAGAGGATATGAGAACACAGACAACATGTCTGAATGGCAGATGTTTTACGGTCGGAACCATTCATTTGTCACTCACACGAGGTCTAGTCTTTAAAAGTCTTTTCTTTTCTTTTTTTGTTTATTTTTTTAAGTTTAAATGGAGGAGATGTATCTATCTTACCGTTTGCTCCATTCAGCATAAACAGTGAAGTGTTGTAGGGTGATGATGCGGTGAACGTGATCATGGAGTTAATGCCCACATCAGCGTCTGTTGCTGTCATTGTAGCAATGGTCCCCTGACAATGGTCGTTATACGCTATCTCTGTACTGTAGAATGACGGAGAGAATATCGGCTGATTGTCGTTTGTATCATTCACTGTGATGTTCACTACAGCTGTTGATGTCAGAGCTGGTACACCTTGATCTGTCGCTATCAAGGTAAATATAAAGTTTGCGTCTGTCTGTCTGTCAATCACTTGCTTTACGGACAATATCATGGAAGTAGAATTTACGTCAATATACATATTTGCATGTGCACCGTCGGCCATTGATGTGTTGATGTTTAAAATCATGTCGGAATTAACCCCGATATCTGCGTCAGTTATGTTGATATATAGAATACTTGTACCGATAATGCTGTTCTCCACCACGAATGCTTCATATAAAACATCAGAAAACGCTGGAGCATTATCGTTCTCGTCCATAATGGCTATAGTAACTGTTGCTGTGCGGTTCAGTGGGTCAGTTCCAGCATCAGTGGCTGCAACAATCATTATATATAAGTCAGTGGTTTCACGGTCAAGGTTTGCAGCTGTTGTGATGATGCCTGATACAGGATCAAGAGCAAAGCTAAAACTATCACCAGTTGTGACAATCTCAATGGTGTATGTTACATTAGCATTTTGTCCTATATCTGCATCTGTCACCATAACCGTACCTGATATAGTTCCAATAGATACTGCCTCAGAAACATTGAACAGATAATCAGTTTGGTTAAATATTGGGTTGTTGTCGTTCAAATCGTCTATAGATATGTAGATATCTGCGGAACTGTTTAATGCAGGCGATCCTTGATCTGTCGCAATAACGGTAAAATTGAAAGAAGGATCTGTTTCTCTGTCAATTAATTGCTTAACTGACAACAAGGACGTAGCCGAATCGACCTGAACATAAAGGTCAGCTCTAGCCCCGTCTGGTGTAGATGTATCTATGAACAACAGAATATCCCCGTTTAATCCAATGTCATAATCGGTCAGTGTCAGGGTCAGAATACTGGTACCAGCTACAGAATTCTCAGCTGAGTTAACGTTATAGCTCGCAGCATTAAATATAGGAACGTTGTCATTTTCATCATCGATGTAGATAGTGACCGTGCAAGTGTCAGTGTTTGGAAGTGTACCTCCATCGGCCGCTATGATTGTTAATTCATAAACATCATAGATCTCCCGATCCAGGCCTGAAAATGTTGTAAGGACGCCCGTTGTGTTGTCAAGAAAGAAATGTGTACCATTTCCAATAGTAAATGAGCTGATAGTGTAAGTAATTAGGGCATTGACACCGTCGTCAGGATCACTAGCTTGTACTTGGCCAACTACCGTAGACAGGATAGATGCCTCTGATATATTGAATGTGTATGTAGTTGCATCGAAGCTTGGACTGTTGTCATTAACGTCGGTAATTGACACGGATACAGAAGCTGAGCTTGTTAACGCTGGCGTGCCCTGGTCTATGGCGACAATATAAAACTCGAATGAAGGATTCGTCTCTCTGTCGATTGTTTGTATTACTGATAACAAACCAGTGGTCGTGTTAATTTGTAGGTACGTGTTAGCTAGTGTGCCATTTGTTGTTGATGTGTCTATGCTTAACGAGTATAGACTGTTTGTTCCTAGATCAGCATCACTCACTGTGACAGTGAGAACACTTGTTGATACTGGCTGGTTTTCTGTCGTGGATACTGAATAACTAACAAGATCAAATACTGGAGAATTATCATTAACATCATCAATAAAGATGGTCACGGTGGATGTAGCTGTGAGAGCAGGGCTGCCACCGTCAGTAGCTGTAATCTCAAACTCATACAGAGCAGTGGTTTCTCTATCAAGATTTACCGAGATGGTAACGTTGCCTGTAGTTGGATCTAGATTGAAATGAGCACTGTTACCAGATATATCGGTACTTATTGCAAACGTTATGACAGCATTGCTACCGATATCGGCATCGCTAGCCTGTGCCTGACCTACTGAAGCAGAAATGGCGGCTGATTCACTGACGTTAAATGAGTAGGGAGTTGACGTAAACACAGGTGTATTATCATTCACGTCCACCACGGACACAGATACAGACGCAGAGCTCGTTAATGCTGGAGAACCGTGGTCTATGGCGACCAGGTAAAACTCAAATGATTGATGAGTCTCTCTGTCGATTGTTTGTATTATCGATAATAAACCAGTGGCAGTGTTGATTTGTAGGTACGTGCTAGCAAGGATGCCATTTGCTGTTGAAGTGTCTATACTCAACGTGAATAAAGCGTTTGTATTCACATCAGCATCATTTACTGTAACAGTCACAACACTTGTTGCAATAGGTTGATTCTCAGTTGTAGAAACTGCATAAGTCGCTAGATCGAACACAGGGACATTGTCGTTTATATCATCAACAGTTATAGTGAAAGTGGACGTCCCCGTCAGAGCGGGTGACCCACCGTCTGTCGCTAGTATTTCTAGCTCATATAATGAAATGCTCTCTCTATCCAGTGTAGCGACATTTGTTACTTCTCCTGTTGTCGGATTCACATTAAAATGCGCCATGTTGCCTATGATTGCACTGTTAATGGTAAATGTGATTGCTGCATTACTTCCAACGTCTGCGTCTGATGCTTGGACCTGACCAACTGTAGTAGAAATACTTGCTGATTCATCAATATTATATGAGTAAGGTGTAGACGTAAATGTGGGTGTGTTATCGTTAGCGTCGTCAATAACGATGGTAAGAGTGGACGTCACAGTTAGAGCCGGGGATCCACCGTCAGTGGCGGTTATCCTAAACTTATACAAAGCTGTTGTTTCACGATCAAGACTTGCTGTGGTAGTAACGTCACCCGTGGCTGAGTTGAGATTGAAGTGTCCACCGGTACCGGATAGTACTGTACTTATTGCAAACGTTATAACTGCGTTACTTCCAATATCGGCATCTGATGCTTGGACCTGGCCTATGGTTGTAGACGCTGTTGCTGATTCGATGACGTTAAACGAGAATTGCGTAGATGTAAATGTGGGTGTGTTATCATTTACATCATCAATAACGATGGTTAAAGTTGACGTTCCTGTGAGAGGGGGAGAGCCACTATCTGTAGCAAGTATCTCAAACTCGTAAAGAGCAATACCTTCTCGATCAAGACTTATTGCACTTGTTACTTCTCCTGTGATCGAATCCATATTAAAGTGTGCCATGTTCCCATTTATTGCACTGTTTATTGTAAAACTTATAATTGCATTACTTCCAATATCGGCATCTGATGCTTGGACCTGACCAACCGATGTAGAAGCACTCGCTGATTCGGCGACGTTAAATGTGTACGACGTTGACGTAAATATTGGTGCGTTGTCGTTTATATCCGTGACGGATACCGTCAACGTTAAAGTTCCGGTGTTGGTAGGCGAACCCTGATCCGCAGCGTGGATCACCAGTGTGTGACTGAAAAGTAGAAAACACACGTGAGACAATGTTTTCAAATATTTCCTTTTCGTAAATCTTTTTAATTAAGAAACAAAAGTTCAAGGCCTTTGGTTCGAGTTCAAGATACTGGTTGTTATCTTAATGATGTAATCGCCGATTGTTTCTTAGGTGCGTCGGAACTACGTGCGTGAGGATATAATTCTGATAAAGATTCACTTATCGTTTCTTACCTTGTTTTTTTTTTTTTTTTTTTTTTTTTTTTTTTTTTTTTTTTTTTTTAAATTAACAGATCGCAAATCGTTCTCTTAATAACTTCGTAACTTTTGTTATTGCAGTTTGTAACAGTTATCTCTCAAAATGCTAAGATATCAAAAATAAAACTATATTTAATACAAACATCAAGACATGTTACCTGTCGACCGATTCCCTATCAAGTGATGCAACCAACGTTACAACACCGTTTACACTACCAATATTAAACAACGCCGACGCTGTTGAGAATGAATAAGCAATAACGTTGTTGTTGTTGGTACTCGAGTCGGAGTCGGTGGCTATGACCGTAGTTACTGTTGCACCAGTCGAACTCGCCTCCGAGATGGAGGTCGTCAAAGTAGCAGGAGAAAATGAGGGCGTGTTGTCGTTGAGGTCATTCAAGGTTATTTGTACTGTACATGTGGTAGATAGTACGGGACTGCCACCGTCTTGTGCCGTTATCTGAAAATAAGATATGGAGTGATACATGGCAGGATTTTCAAGGCGCTGAATTCCCGTCATAGTTATGCAAATAAATTCGGAACTTTTTTGCTAAAAGTTGACGTTTCTTCTGCGGTAACATAACCTTTTACAAAAGGCCCGGGCTGAAGCGCGTCCATCGCATTGCCATTACTGTCACTTCTGCTGTTTTAAAAATAGATCGTTAAATTTCATATGGACAGAATTCGGATTCACTCTGCCGGTGTCTTATCCTTCAGATTGAAAAAATGTATTCGTAAATAATAACTTAAAATGGAAATTGATTCTATGTCGGAGTCTCCTAAATGAGTTTCGAATAATCATTTTTACGGTGTTTCTTTACAAAGAGAAGGGCTTAAAGCTTAAAATTAAGTTCTGCTAAGTGACCGGTCAGTTGCAGTATCAGTGGCGCTATACATGTATTGTTGACATTAGTTACGGACAAATGTTTTCTGTTGTTGTTCTTTTCTATTTTATTCATAGTCTGAACGTGGATCCGCAACTTACATCCAAGGTATGATTCGACATAATTATCCTTGGTGTTCCAAATGTTGTAAGACCGTGAACTTTGTAGACTGGTTACCGTCAAGCAGCTCTGCTTATCAAATTCGTCAAATGTTATGTAGAGTAGAGCAAATCTTTAATGATGAGCTCTGCACAACGAACGTTTATCCTATATCCTTTAATTGAACGAGTGAAAATGTTACCAGAGTCACTCCCTCTACCTGAACGCCATCTTAATACTCTTAACTGATTAATTTTACTGAATCTGATTTATCACGGTGTTACAGCCTAAACTTTTTTCACTTATGGCAAAAATTTAGACATTTCATATTCAACAGGAACCCATCACAACAGATATTTTTTTCATTTTCGAAAGTAATTTTCTTTAAAATGTGTGTGGAATCTTATTGTAACGAATACTGCTGCAGGCGACAAAACGGATTTTAATGAAATTCCCAATTTGTACAATATACCATAGTAGATATTAATTATGATAAAATGAGAAAAAAGCATACAATAAGCATTTTACTCTTTGACTCAATATCTTTCCAAACCTCCTCAAGTAGGTGCGTAGATACGCGCCATTGTCTGGAAAAGGCAAGATGAGCATCGTGTATTGTTGTTCTAGAAAGTTAACACGAACCTGCACTTCATAGCTTGTAGTCCCTGCTTCATAGTCTAAGCTTGATGACGTCGATACTACGCCAGTGTTAGTGTTCACGCCGAAATCTGACGCCCCGGTACCGCCTGTAACGCTATACGTCACGACGTTATTAGCGGAAGTGACGTCATCATCAGTGGCGACAACCGTAAGGACAACCATACTTATGGGATCATTCTCGTCGACAGAAGTAGTATAGGTGACCTGACCACAGACAGGTGCGTTATCGTTCAGGTCGTTCAGACTAATTCTCATGACTCGGTTAACGGACAGTGAAGGGGAACCTTGGTCTGCCGCCATTACCGTGACGTCAAAATACTCGTAACCACCCGTAGAGGGATCGCGGTCAAGCGTACTTCCTGTCGTACTGAGTTCGCCGGTGTTGGCGTTCATCTGGAACAACCCAGACACGGAATCGCCGTTATCTGTAAAATCAAATAACTAAACGTCCCTTAACAGCCAGAAGTGGCTATCAGCAGTTAAATTTTAACTGCAGATAGCCACTTCTTGCTGTCAAGGGACGTAAACGTATTAGATTTATATCTGACAAATTTACCCTAAACGGTTTCAAACTCGGACAACGATAATCTTCAAGTGAAAGAAAATATGCTGCTTAATGTTAACCAATTTCATATGTCACCTTCTACAAAAATGATTTATTTTGATATATATTTTCCAGATATTTTTTATCGATTACAATTAATAACGAAATTACCGGCTGAAATTGCTATAGCATCTCCTAATCCTAAACTAGACTGGTCTAAATTTGTGTTAGAATTAAACTAAATACTTGACTTTACCCGCGGTGGCCGGGTCAGACACCGTGTATATTATCTGTCCGTCCGTGCCGTGATCACTGTCCGTGGCTGCTATGGTAACAATGCTGGTTCCCGCGCCCATGTTCTCGTTTACTGTGTAGGGAGTAGTGGCGCTCACGTAAGCCGGGATAAATGTGGACCAAGAGGGAGTGAACTCATTCACTCCAGTTATCTGAAAAATAGATCTGATTGGTCTCAATTTGAACACTGATTTGTCGATCGATCAATCAATTCTTGATCTCAAGTCATCGCATTTTTTATTTTCATGTACCAACGAAGTAAATAATTATTTATTTTTCCTCTTTCTTTCCCAAATATCGAAAAAATGTTCCAATTTGAAAGCTGCAGCCAGCGACAAAATTGATTTTGTTAAAGATAGAATGCGTGTGTATGCAATGCAACACATAACAACAGAAAATAACAATTCTCTATCTCGAGACGAGTGTACCCAAAAGACGAAATACCGTAGATGTCGTAGATTACAATGTCAAGATTTGTATACCCGTTTATCATTACATGTACGTTATACATGGGGGGGGGGGGCGTTTTGATTCGCTGGATCGAAACACTCTATTTTACATGCTGTTTAATTTGTGTGAGCATGATGAGACGTTCAATACCTTTTTAGCGACGTAAAAATCAGGACTTGTTTGGGAAATGGTAAATACATCCGCACGCATTGTACTTTCTATATCTTTTATAACGTATACTAATTTAGTACTTACAGAAACGGTGACTGTAGCCGTTACAACACCGACGGTATCATCTGCCGTCACCAGTAGGGTATATTTGTAGCCAGATCCGCTCAGTGCCTCGTAGTTTATCTGCCTGTTTGTGGTCTGTATGGTGTTCGAACTCAGAGTAAACTTGGCATGAGTGTCGTCCCCACTCACGATGGCTAGAGTTACGGTACCGACTGTATCTGGATCGCTGACTGTCAACTCAGCTACACTCTGACCTATATGAATAAATAACGTCTTAAATTTAAACATCTTCATCAAGGACATTATTCGGAGTTTTCAAGTGTTTGTTTAAATTCCGATCTGATTTTCTAAGTTACATGTAGGCCTGTAAACAAGTCGGTGCCTTAACGTAGAGCCATTGTCTTCAAATAGATGTATTTAAATTATAGATCTAGATACATTGTATATATCAGTAAGGGTGGCGTTTAAGCCCAGCACGGATCATAATAAGACTACGAATACACGCGGACCGATCAAAATCCATATTGTTCTCAAATAGCTTCATAGTTGGATGTAGCCTCCGTATGTAAGAAGCATTGTTTTTAGCGTCCGTCGTCCTTCGTGTGTAGCGTCCGTCGTCCGTCAAACTTTGCCTTGTGTGCACTCTAGATGCCACATTTTCTGGCCAATCAACCTGAAAATTGGTCTGAATGAATGCCCTGATGAATTCTCGGCCAAGTTTGAAATTGGGTCATCTGGGGTGAAAAACCAGGTCACTAGGTCAAATTTTAGAAAAAACAACTTGTGTGCACTCTAAAGGCCAAAGTTTACGTTCAATCAACCTGAATATTAGTCAGAATAATTGTCTTGCTAAAATCTTGGACAAGTTCGAAATTGTCTCATCTGGGGTCAAAAACAAGGTCACGGGGTCAAATCTTAGAAAAACCATGTGTGCACTCTAGAGGCAACATTTTTTGGCCAATCAACCTGAAAATTGGTCAGAATTGTAGTCTTGGTGAAATCTGGGACAAGTTCGAAATTGGGTCATCCGGGGTCAAAGTCTAAGTCACGGGGTCAAATCTTAGAAAAAAAACTTGTGTGCACTCTAGAGGCAACATGTTTTGGCCAAACAATCTGAAAATAGGTCAGAAATCTCGAACAAGTTCGAAATTGGGTCATCTGGGGTCAAACACTAGGTCAGGGGTTCAAATCTTAGAATAACCTTGTGTGCACTCTAGAGGCCACAATTTTTGCACAATCAACCTGACTCTGATTCAGAAAGATTGTCCAGAACATGCTCAGAACTTTTATTTCCTTTATATACACGTATGTGAAGAGTTTGAATATGGGCCATATGGGGTCTTGAAATGGCTATCTAGGTCAAATCTTAGTATAACTATTGCATTTAGAGGCTAGCTACATCATTATACAAAAAACTATTATCTCTGGTGAGCGCTTCAGGGCCAATGTCACTCTTGTTTATTTGATTACATTAGATAACAGGATGTTCTGAAAACAGTATCGTCTAAATATAATACGTTTAAAGTTAAACGAGAATAGTTACGGTTGTTTTGGTTTATTTTTAGGTAGAATTACTACCTTTACTTACGTAAAATTAAAGCAAGACAACCGTATCTATTCTCGTTTAATTGTGAATCGATTATACTTAAAGTGTTGTTTTTCTTCACCAGATCAGGGCTCATTGAATGGCAAATAATTTTGTGCTAAAATAAAAGTAGGTTTACCGTTTTGTTTTGATAAACCGACGGTGTTGTTATAAAACCTCGTAACTACGGCTTGTATCAAGCCGTAGTTACGAGATCTTATAACAACACCTACGAAATAGGTTTGTTTGTTCGAATTTACGTCGATAAAATCGTTCACTATTAATCCCGTCATATAGCGTACCTGTACCAGTGTTTTCAGCTATAGTCACCGTATACGTTGACGGAGAAAATGACGGCGGGTTATCGTTGACGTCGTCTACGTTGATTGTGACGTAGACCGTGGATCCACTCACTCCCACATCGTCCTTAGCGTAAACCCCAACAACGTAGGAAGTCTGAGATTCATAGTCTAGCATTCGATTTGTCGAAATTTGTCCAGTTGTGCTATCTATGTTGAAGTCAATTGTACCTGCAAAAATCGATGCCTACAGTACTCAGGACTAATCAAATCGGTGTACATACATGTAGATGCCATAAACAAATTTGTATTTACATGCGAGCAAATTTGATTTCATTGCATGATTATTATTGTTTGGATGGATGACCCAGTACGTGATAGCTACATATCGTCGCTTTTCTACGAAAACCTCGTATCTGCAGCTTAAAACAAGCTGCAGATACGAGGTTTTCGTAGAAAAGCATCGATATGTAGACTTTGATTGGAGAGAACCAAATAACAATAGTGACGCACTTATTGATGTCATAATATAGTGAATTAATTAAAATTTGATGCATCCATACTCATGAGCGGTAAACTATGTTAAGAGAGTAGAAATGCATATGGCCAACGTCACGGAATTACACTTTATCGACGGACTCCAGCAGCGATTATGATGTAAGTGTGTGTGGGACAAGCTTTTTAACCCATTACCACACAATGACTCTTTTTGACTCCCTACAAGATGATGGCTTTGGAAAATATTGTGAAAAATGAAGAAATTGCTTTTGACAAGCAATTTCTTCATTTCCCACAATATTTTCTATACAAAAAGACCAAAAAGTTTATACTTCATTAAATTAAAATTGTCGTCTGCCACATCTTTGAATTTGGACAAGTCTAAAATTATGTCGTTTGGTAATGGGTTAAGGTAGTCCATTATATAATGAGATTCTCGCGACTTCAGAACCCGGCCGACGTCGTAAACATTCGGCAGTGGAACGTTCCAACGTCGAATGTTCACGACGTCCCTAGAATAATTTCAACATCGCGTGACTCATTAGCGGTGGACTACCTTAAACCTACTATCCAGATAATATATCATTGTACCCGCTCAGGGTCGGTGGCTACTACCAAAAGTCCTTAACACTGGCGTATTGATAAACTCATTCTCGTTCACGTTTCCCGAAACGTCCCGCTTTGTGAAGTTTCGAATAGAAAAAGCATGGAAAACATTCATAAGTCTCAATATTTTCCTTGTACACGATTCTATTTTGATCAAGACTCTTATCGTGATTTGAATTACCTTTGAATTTGGATTTGCCTATTTATTAAAGTGACAGCAATGGTCAACCAAACTTACTATCCAGATACCAGGTAACTGGGTCGCCCTCTGGGTCGGTGGCTACTAGTGATAAACCAGACACTGGCGTATTGCCTAATTCGTTCTCTTTCACGTTCCCCGTTAACGTCCCGCTTATTTCCGGCCCTTCGTTTACGTCACCAAACTTAAACTGTATGGTTGCAGTCGCCGATGATACCCCATTATTTGTGCTGAATGTAAAATAAAATAATGTACATTATTTTAAAGGTGCTCTTTTTAGAACTTTCCTCGAAAAAATCAACCTTATTACCATTTGGTGGTCATTCGTAGGGTCATAAATAATAATTTAAATAAATACGCCCTTCAAGCTCAATTGTACATAGTCCAATTCAATAAAATTCTCCTTTATAACAAAACGCCGGAGGGGATTTTCCACAAATTACCGCTATTCATAGAAAAAGTATTTCGCGGGACTTTGATGATGTCATCCTCGAAAACACCCCCATGCGTCTTCTCACGTGACCGCTATAATTGATCAGTGTTTTGGCAACATAACATGGTTCGTGTCAGCTTCGATTAGGCATATCTACTCTCCTTTCCATCGCTCTGTTTGATCCCTGATAAAGAAAGGCTTGGATCTAAATCTCCTGTCGTTCTTCTACAAATCGCGCTAGATCAAGTGCCACATGGATGAAACACAATATATTCTTTATATGCAATGACGTAATCACTAAGAAAATTTATACATAGTTAGAGCGGTCAGGTAACAGTTTTGGCGCCCCAGTTCGAACCCAGGTATCTTTTTTATACTTTTAACTTTGTCATCAATGGCTATTAGCTATGAAATTTCATTTGTTATGTTGATTGCAGCGTGCGTTTTGTGTGAAAAAAAATACAAATGAGTACGATAAAGGACAAAATACAAAATAAAAGCATAAAAATGAGAAAAAAGATCGCCGTTATCTAGGATCGAACTCGGATCTTTAGTTCAGAAGACATACCGCTTTAACTTTTTACCTAAGTTTTCACCGTATCTACGTCACTACTTTTTAAGAGTTTTATATAAAAATTCTTTGTTTACATCTGAGCAAAATGTAAACAGTGATGAAAATAGATTTAAAAACGTGACAAACGTTTTTCATTTTTTCCACGGATTTCCCTTGATTCCTGCAATTACTATCCCACTTTCGGTTCGTTGTTTGTCTGAACCGCCTTCTGTTACTATTCCAAATGTGGCCAAAAGTTCTGCATTTCAATCCATTTTTTCGGGTTTTTTTTACAATTTGACCATGCTCGTAGTCTGGCTTACCTGCCCCTAATACTGCGTTATTGGGTCAGGCACACACCAGTAATGGCGACGTCCATTGCTCTGATATTTCAACAAAGGTAAAGAACAAAGTTCTTTAATCTTGTGAGCAGGGAAGGGTCATTAGAAGAGTAGATAGGTTTCGGTATATTTGTATTACTAGCAATAAAAGTTTTACGTGACCTCAACGCTAACCCGAGATAAAACGGTTTTAATTTATGTACATGAAAACTATATAAAACTAAATTTAGATGGACATCTTACCAGAAGTCCGATTAGCTCAGTGGTTAGAGCGTCTGATTAGAGTTCTAGAGGTCCCTGGTTCGAATCCCAAGAGTGAAACATATTTTAGTCACTCCCCCTTTCTTTTTACATTTTTCATACCACATGGTCCTAGAGATTGCAAAGATGTGATAAAAACACAATTACCATTTATGTTTTAATTGCATCTTAGTGATTTCTAGAATAGTTTGGTTTGAGAAAATGTATTAAAACAAAAAGTAGAAGAAAAACATTTACCCATCGTGGGATTCGATCCCTGGACCTCTTGAACCCAAGTCAGACGCTCTACCACTGAGCTAATCGGCCATCTGGTAAATTGTCATCCAAATTACCTTAATATAGTTTTCATGTACATATAGATCTAATTTGAAACCGTTTTATTTCGGGTTAGCGTTGAGGTCATGTAAAAATTTTATTGCTAGTATTAAGAATATACCGAAACCTATCTACTCTTCTAATGACCCTTCCCTGCTCACAAAATTAAACAACTTTGCTCTTTATCTTTGTAATTAAATTACCCCACTGGGAGCGACCATTTTTATAGAATGCCTGACGTACTAAATTACATAGTACGACAGGGAACCAGACTACCATGCTCGTTGCTGTACATAGCTTTAAAGTCATTTTTCTAACAATATTATTCTTGATTGGTCTAAAACGAGTTACAATTGACAAAATATTTGATAAGAGGTAGCAACATTCGTCACTACTCGCTGGATAACGTTAATCTAACTTCGTTCGTAATAAGGACGCTGCCATAGTGGGCATGAAATTGAAGGCGCGAAAAGGCGTTATTAAAATGTCACAAAGACACGATAAACGTTCTGCGAAAAAAGTTTCGCCAGTGTATGACTTACAAATCTTACCAACTTAAAAACCATTTCTACGGGTATAACCGACATTTCAATACCAATAATCATTTCCCATTAATAAAAATAAGAAAGTTGCCACACAAAACAAAATAAACACAGGCGGAAATCACGTGACTTGGTTATGATATGCTTTCCTAACTTTTGTAAACAAAATACTCGGTAAAAAATCGATAAATAAACATTTTTCTCAAATTATAAATCAAGTACTTTACTCTCAGTATTGAGATACATGCCATTCGATACGTCGTACTCCCTGGTCTATTTTGATACCAAGATCTTCCCTCAAATCCCTGTCAAAGCTGAGAACATTCGTGCAAAGTATTTTTGAATGCCGTGATGTATTTTCTTAAAAATGTTTGCACTTTGCTCGAATGTTGACCGGAGAGTACGCCGTATCGAATGGCACGTATTATAATACTGAGAGTGAAGTATTTGATTTGAAAAAAAATGTAGTTATAGTATGTCAATCGGGAGTGGCCGATGTTTACGTTTTATTTTTAGTTTTAAATCTCAAATCAATAGCCTGACATCCCTTTGTTAGTGAAATAGCCTATTGTTTATCTGCCACTCATTTTGGAACATCTATACCGAATGTTTTTGTTTACTTAAGTTAGGAAAGTATATCATAACAAAGTCAAATTTTTGCCGCCTGTGCTTCAATGATTCATGTAAAATATAATTATTGCACAAAAATGATATAGACTTAGGTCATTTCTGTTACATAATAATGTACAAAAGCACATAATACATATACAAAAGCGAATTTTAGACTGAACCAATTTGAAAGCAGTTGCAGACGGGAAAAACATGTTAAAAAAGAATAAATTTGTGAAAGATATAGTCTAGCACTGAAAATATTAAGGAAAGATGTAAAATGATAGCCATCGGCATTTTCTTCTTTTCTCTCTAAAACGTTTTCTCATATCGTTTTGGTACGGGGCGTCAAAACATGGGGCCCGTATTACTAACGATCGTACGTTGATTTTTGCATAATTACTTGTAACAACAGCCCTGATTGGCTCAGTTGGATTTCTCGTGCAATCAGATGTCTTGTTCCCAAGTTTGCACAAAAACTTGATCATAAGATGTTTAGTAATACGGGGCCCATGTCTTGTTCTGAACAGTACTCGCACAATGACAAAGTACAAATTCTACGTTTCTGGCGTTAAATAGCCTACGCAAGCTTAAACAGATGCAGATAGATGATAAAGACATTTGTTATTTCAAAACTGCTTCATTTGTAGTGAATCACCTCGATCAGACGATTCCAATGAGTATCACAGCATAGGGTTTGATAAACTTTGGAAGATATATAACATTTTGCCATTATATCTCTCTCTTTCTTTTGGGCCGCTGTGGTCTAGTGGTAGGACGCGGGCATCGGTAACAATGGGTCCATGGTTCAAGTCCAGTCGGTGCTTTGGAAATTTTCCTGAGCAAAACAATTACCCCTCGATATTCATTTTCACCCTGGTATAAATGGGTACAAAGTCGAGTTGAAAGCTAAAGTATACTGTGGCTATCATATGCTGTTTACAGGCAACTTGGAACTCAGTGATCTTAGTGTATAGTGTAAAGTCGGTTTAACATGATCCAATTCTATTGAATTATTCATAGATTCTATTCGTGGATTACACACCTGAAGTCAAACTTTACTGTTTTCCTTAACAGTAGCTCTAGGCTATGTATACTTACGATATAATCACATCGTACGTTGTGTTACCACTTTCGTAGTCTACATTATCGAACATTACTATAAAATTGGGCATCATAAATCGGAACTTTGGCGGAGTTGAACTCGGAGAAATATCATCACAGCAGTGGAAAGTCGCGGTCGGATCATCGGCCGCCATCGTATATACCGGAGGAAAAAACAGCGGGTGATTTTCGTAAAGATCTTCGTTGACATAAGAAGCTGGTGGGTTGGTAAAAGCAAGTGCATCTGAAAGTTAGAAGCCAGAAAAGATCTGAAAATAGTGCATGTCGTCAGTGCATGTCGTCGGTGTAAATGCAAAACCTCGTATGTCGATTCTTGCGATATTCAAAGTACAAACTTGTGTGTCCAGTTTGGACAATTATCGCAGGTTTTAAGATATATTTACTGATCAGTATCAATGATACATTCTTTATGAACAATATCTCCAAATTTCAAGTAAAATATTTCAGTTTGGGAAAAGTTATTACACTTTATTCCCTCCCTTTTACAATTTCCCTAAAAACGAGATACGAGGTTTTGCATTTACAACGACGATGTGCATTTCAATACAGAGTGTCCCAAAAAAACGGAACCCATTTTTGAAAGTACATTTCTAATGTATCAAGTAATATTTCTCCACCAAATTTACATATGCAATAGCAACGACAGTTTCCTATAAGCAGTAAAAATTTGGTTGAAAAATAAATTAGTTTGGAAAATATTGGCATTCAAATGAATATACCCGGAAAACCATTTTAACACGATATCGATCTTTTCGTTTTGCAGCGCGCGCATACACTCATTGAATAAATTTTACGCTATTCAATCGGTTAATATATTCAATACAATACAAAATGATTTTCAAACATTGTATTCACAATAGTGCATTTTCATTTCATCTTTTTTACTAATAAATAAACTGTTAATGCTGCGAACTGCGATGTAACTAAAATGAATACAAACAAATATCCAAGTGCATCACAGACTCATGAATAATAGTCATAGGCACTTATTTTATTTCTGACCAACATGGCGGTCGCCACTCAACTGAAAAGTATTACGGGTTTCATTTGACCTGACACTGACCTTTATGCAAAACACAAATAACACACAATTCACCAAAAAGAATTAAATCATAGTCCACAGAAATGTATACTATGCAAGAAAATAAGAATGGACTAATTTTGAGAAACATATCAAGCTTGTAATTTATGAAAATAAAAGTTAAAAATGCGTCATGTGAAATGAATCACATAATAATTTGAAAAAAAATCTAACAACCACCATATGGACTCAATTTGAACGTACAGAACGTGTACATAAAAATTTTGAGAAAATCGGTACATACACGTCCAACGGTACAGAATTCAACAGCTGACCGTTAGTGCGCCTTCTCGAAAAAATAAGACGCAAAAATCAATATCATGTCAGATCAGGTTTTTAGTGTCATTATTAATTTGCACATAACTTTTGAACCGATACATATTTTTGAAGTGAAATTTGGAACACAAATGCAGAAATAATGTATCTTCAGTACTGCAAATTCAAAAATTAGATTTTTTGCTTACGTTTTAAAATATTTGACTTTGAATTAGGGTTCCGTTTTTTTGTTTTGTTTTTTTTTTGTTTTTTGTTTTTGTTTTTTTTTTTTTTTTGTGGGGGGGGGGGCACTCTGTAGTGTTTACTTATCGTCGGACGAATATTCATTATCGTCCCGCGAAAGATACATACTTTTGACTCTTTAAAAGCGCATTGAAATGCCTTAAATAAATTATAATGCGGGTCCAGAAAGGACCGAAATTTATTGTTATCATGGAACCCATGTCTATTTAGCACCATGACACAATATGAACTTACTAACGTGTGCGGATCCAGCGATTCCTTGTGATGCCTTCACGTGACTATAACTAGAAAAACGTTCTGGACCCGTAATGCTGCCATTTTGAGATTAATAGAAAAAATCAGATTTTTTCGAGCGCCGTCGTTACGTATCCGAACTTAGAATATCGAGCACGTTCGTAAAGATTCGGCGGTGGAAAATTCCACTGCCGAATGGTTTCGACGTCCCCCAATTAATCCGACGTCGCGCAAATCTCATAAGGGGTAGACTACCTTAAAATGCCTTAAAAATATTTATAATGTGGGACCCAGCAAGTACCAAACAAATATTGTTTCCGTCAGACCCGTGGTGTCTGTTTTGCACCATGACACGCTAAGAATTAAACGTGCGTGAATCCAATGAATCCCCGAGTCATGATACCTCCATGTGACTACAACTGGAAACGTTCTACTTAACATCTACGTTTCCTAAATATGTAAGGTTGTTTAGCATGGCTTTTAAAAAAGAAACAACTACATTTACATTTTAGCCAGGCCCTGGAATAAATGTCTCTTGAGGCATTTGAGAATAACTGGGATCTAGATCAGCCTGCGTATGCACACAATGCAGTCTGATCAAGATTCCGGTTGTTTTCCAATAATTTATTTGTTCATGACCATTATCAACTCTAGGTTAGCAGAAAGAATCCTTATTTGACTTCATTTGACCACAGACTGACATTAGAACTTGGGTTTCTAAAGGCTAGAAAGGACCTCATTTTTTCCGGCTCATTTTTATGTCTATAAAAAACAATGACAAAATTCAAAATTAATGACTAATGGGTATGAAAGACATAAATAATTTATAACTAGGAAAAACTTTCAGGCAAAAGAAGTAAATGCTATTACGCCCAGTATAAGGAGTTGGGATTCGGGAGGGATTGTGCGATCAAAAACAAATTTCTCATCAGCCCAAACTGATTGTACGACTATATAATAGAACAAGAGCCGTCATAGACAGGTTATACCCCCCCCCCAATCAGTCCCCCTTTCTATTGGCATGTTTCTGCACAAAGATCTAGATAGTAAATAGTGTATAATCTATAGAGCACATGACAACGTTTCATTAAATTCTGGCCATTCGGTTATAAGAAATGGGCGAAAAAACAACTTAACAACTTGTACAATAACGCACCCTTTTGTCTTTACATAGCCTTAAATTGAAAAAAAGAAAGAACAGAAATAGTAGTATAATTATGAAGTTTCATGAAGTTCGGACAAATGGTTGCAGAGAACTGACTTCAGACGAACGGACGCATGCACATCGTTGCATCCACATGCTTCCCCGATTTTTCTTCGAGGGAGCATAAAAGCCTATCTTTTTTTAAAGTAGGCCTATTTCTTGATGCCAAGATTGGTTATTATTATTATTATTGGTTATTGGTTCTTATGCGTTTAATTGCTATCAAATTTTTCTTAAATTGTTGTTGATAAGCAAACGGAATGCATGTAAAGTTGAGACGAACATGACAAATTCAAATTTCATCTGAACTGCTCTAACATCAATTAGTTTAGTTATAAAAAAAGACTTGTTAACGGCGCAATACTTTGGTTTGAAATTTTCAGTTTTTTTTTTTTTTTTTTTTTTTTTTTTTTTTTTTTTTTTTCCATAAAAAAATATGCCTTTTCAGATAGAAATAAAGCTTTAAAGTGACATTACATTCCAATTTCATTTTTTTAAAGTATATCTTGATGCAAAGATTTGTTGTTCTAATGCACAGAAATGCTATCAGTTTTTTTAAGTTGTTATCTATAAGCGAAAATGCGCCTTTAAAGTTGAGTCAGAAATGATAAATTCCATATAAGTCTGAACTGTTGTCCACAACAATTTGTTTAATTTTGGCACAAAAATATTTATTTCTCGTAAACGGTGCAATATTTTGGCTTGAAATTTTCAGAATTTCCGTAAGAAAATATATTATTTCAGATAAAGATGAAGGTAAAATATGAAAAAAATGTGAAATGTCACTTTAAAGTGAGATTATGAGACAATATATGCGAAATGTCTCATTAAGGATATACCAGTTCAAAATTGTTGTTTTTAGAAATGTAAAAAAGTACCCTCACCTATTCTAGACCACTGTACAAACAAATAGATGAAAACCAACACACAGGATGTGTACCGCTTCATTCCTCAGACTATGTGAATGTTCAACCTCTCAACTCTTCTGCAACTGCAACTGTACATGAAACAATACCTGGTACTTACGTTTATAGATTGGGTATCAGTGATAAGCAAACTAGATGGAACAATTTGTTGTTTTTCGAAGGTTGGTATCTTGAGAAAATATCTGGCTCTTTGTATGTGAAGCTCAAAACTTTTTGAAACCTCCTCGTAACTCACGCCATATTAAAGGTAAATATTAAAGGTATCGTCTGAGATGGGCGTATAAGAAGTGATGAAAAAATAAATAGAACAGAGTAATAAATCTAGTGTCAAAGATATTTGATAAATTCATGACATGATAAACTGTTGAAACATGAAATAAATATAAATTATTTATACAGGCAAAGGCAATATGAAATAATGACAAAATTAAGGAAACACTTTCAAGCTCTAACACTAGTGAAACAAAACGTAGATAATCGAATTTAAAGAAAAAGTGAAAAAGGATGTGAATGATACAAAGTGAAATAAAATTAAAAAAATAAATTCTTGCAGAAAAGATCCCTAATAATACGTTTAGATGTAAATCCTTAAACATAAAAAATGTAGCATTTTTATTGTATTCCATATGATGACACGCCCCGCTCGATCTTTAATGCGATATGTCTTTAAAACTGCAAATAGGTGCATGAGCAATAATTGCTTTTAAATGAATTCTAAAGCATTGTAACTAAAAATTGACCCTTTACCAAACAAGACACGATGTTCGTGCCCTTAAAGGCATTTTATGTATTGGAATCGAGGCAAAAAAAAAGAAGAAATTGATGATAACCAGCATTACCCTTTATATTGCTTTATTGTAGGCAAGTCGCCTTTTCGAAATATTTCTGTCGTCTTCAGAATTTCAAGCTGGAACGGTGCATGTGTTTGCCGTTAAGTAAAGGATTATATAAGTTATTTTTGAAATCTTTTTAATTGCATGTCAGAAATGATTATCGCAAGGAGTGTATTTTATCTCTCTCCAAAATCGTTATTTAAAGTAATAATACTAACGGTATTTGTGTTGGAGATGTCGCCGATACATGTTCACGTGACTGTATCACCAATTATATGATCTATTCAGTCATGTGAGGCAGATTGACCAATCAATTGATTTATCCAATCACGCGAGGCAGATTGACCAATCATATGATCTATTCAGTCACGTGAAGCGGATTGACCAATCATTTGATCTATTCATTCACGTGAGTCAGATTGACCAATCAATTGATTTATTCAGTCACGTGAGGCAGATTGACCAATCATATGATCTATTCATTCACGTGAGGCAGATTGCCCAATCAATTAATTTATTCATTCACGTGAGGCAGATTGACCAATCAGTTGATCTATTCAGTCATCCTCAAATGACAGAATAAATCAATTGATTGGTCAATCTGCTTTTTTCACGACTTTTTCAGCTTTTATATTCTGATTTTTTTCGGGAGAAAGGGCGGAGCCAAGTAAACGGTTATTACATTTAAGATTGAGGAGAAACAGCGTTTTCAATTAGCGGTAAATCGTCGTTGTTATTGCAAATTATTGTAACTGCAGCTTGAACCAAGCTGTATTTACGAGGTTTTTTAATAACACGTTTTACAATCGCACAGTCTTTCAATTTCGAAAAGTTTTCATGCTCGTGCCGCACGTTCTTCCCTTATGTTAACCAAGGTATCGAGAAGTAAATTCGTCGAATAACCTTTTGGCTTAGCCACACCCTTTCAGGTGAATAAAAACGCAATATACGTAGATATCTTAATTGGTATAAAAACAATCAACCAAAAGGTATACAGATACAGTGGCGGATCCAGGATTTCTTTGAGGGGGGTTCGGATTATATGCAAATAGGGGGGTTCGTTTTTCGAGTGTTGCACAATTTTGACTGAAATTCTGCATGAAAATGAAATAATCAGGCTACAGAGGGGGGTTCGTTCGAACCCCCCGAACCCCCCCCCCCCCCTGGATCCGCCACTGAGATATGCCTACTTTGGTAGGCCATGCAATATGGGATATAAAATACATTGATCCGAGTGAAAAAATGTATTGTTAGGAAGGAAAAGCCTGTGATAACACAGTCACGTGATTACTGCCCATCAATATTCATGCGAAACTTTGGAATGAGATCTTTGAATCGACGATCCCTGACGTATTCAAGTTAGCTACGGCCTGGCCCCAGTCTAAAATTTTGTCATATAGACAAAGTATATGTGAAGGGGAATGAAATTAAGTTTATTTAAAATAATTAAATTATTTTGACCCTTGAGACAAACTGGGACTTTCTAAATCCCATTAACCTAACCCTTTCACAATTAAACGCGGTGTCTCCAGTTACAAAAATTAGGTAAGAACTGAGGCAGAAGATGAAAATGTTGGCAGCCAACATAGTCCCTATTCTTTAGTGTGAATATTTTCTACGCTTTGGTTTGAATACATGAATAATGTATTGTATGAACGTGCATTTTGCCGCTTGCAACAGCTTTTAAACTAGTGTCTACTATTTTCTCGTTTGGGAAATGTTTAATAAAACATGGACAAGTCAGTGTATGTTACTCTTCGCACGGAGGTAATTAATCTGTCAAAATTGTTCGATCATCAACCCTGTCCCAAAATCAGGCTAGATTTTGACGTACATAATACGGAAGCTTTTGGAAAAGATTAAAGCGTGACATGAAAAGAAACCTGCAATGTTTCTGTGCATTATTGCAAATGAATACATTCGAGTATATGAACACTCACTTTGATATCCACAGCAGCTTTCACGTTGGGACAGTTTAAAATTTTACCACCGAGTCATTTTCCATCTATTAGAAGGTTCACTAACTGAAATAGGAAAAACATTGTTATTTTGTAGAATTTTGTAGGTTTGAAATTTTTCTGATACTAAATAAAACCTGCACTAAATTGCAATGGATGTTTGTCACGGAAAACGTGATACAAAAGTCAATTTTTGTACAAAAATTCTAGCGTCGGTCCTTAAAGCAACGCCATTCTTAAAACTTTTTCAAATCAATGCCTGGATTAGGCCTACACATGAAATAATCTTCACATAAAAACAAAATAGATTTGGAAAATAAGAAAATGCTGATTTTCAAATCTTCTTTGAATTATGTTTTTTATGTTATAACATCCAAATATTGTACATTTAACTACATCTATTTTGCCATCGGAAGAAGTAAAGCAGTCGAATTATAGCTGTCTCAATTATTGTCGTTTTCAAAAGGTTAATAAGTATAATTTACAGATCACCAAATAAGAGCAAGTAACGGCAATCTAAATTCCTTATTTCAGTTGCAAATCATATCGCCAGTGGGGGATCAAAACCTCGTAACTCCAGCTTTGTCAAGCTGTAGTTGCGAGGTTTTGACTCCCCACTGACGATATGTTGTTGTGTGTGCTCATTTGAATCTTCTCACTGATTCCATTGAGTACCCACAATATAAGGTTTGATTAAACAAAAAACAAGATAATGCATTTTGAAAACCACTTACATCCCTATCTATAGTAATGTGCGTGTGTATGCAGAAACCTTACGTTCCCTGATTTGAAAATTTTTTATTTGACGACTCATGTTTACACCTAGGCCAAAACAATTAAGACGTCGGTTTGCTGATGAAAATACCGAGACAAAAGAAGAAATACTGATAAGCTGCATCTTTTCTTTTAATCTTGATATTTTCTCGACTGTATCGCAAAAAAAAAAAAAAAAAAAAAAAAACACACACACACACATTTTTTTATCAAATTCATTTTGTCGTCTGAAGCAGCTTTTGGACTTGGCCCCCTAATTTCTCAAATAAGTTATTGTTTTGGAAACTAGAACATTGCAAGGAGATTGATTAATTTTATGTAAACCAGCTTTTTTCAACATTGGATGAACTACTTGTGTTGAATTTTGTTGTCTCGGAAAGGACTAGCACTGATTCAGGGGCCAGTTTCAACAAAACAATTAAGGCGTATTTTTGTCTTACCGATGACTTACGACAAGTCTAGGACAACAAACGCGTATCGCCAATCTATGAAGACCTGCGTTAAGCGATTGTTGTTTTCAGCTATTTTTAAGACATTGGTAAGTCAAAAATACGTCTAAAAAGTTTTGATGAAACAGGCCCCAGAAGTCACCTTTTCCCATGATGGATGACCTGTGTGAAGAGCTTGAATAATGACTTGCACCTATTATTCCCATATCTGTCTACTCTCCATGGGCAAGGACGTTTACGGCTAGCGAACAAAAACAGTACCCGATCGAACTTATTATCTAAATGGAAATCTTGGTAAAAAGTGACAAAATATAAACCATTTTCTGAAAGAATTATAATTATGCAGTTAGAAATTGACCTTAACGAATGGAAATTCAATTTAATGAAATATGGGGAAATGCGTATCATAATCATGGAGAGCATTGAGAGAAAAGGAAAAAAATGATAGTTAGCCTACCACCATTTTCCTCTTCAAGCATTCTAATGCTTCGTGATTGAATTACAGTTCATACAGTTTTCGAGACCAGATGCACTAAGTACATAAGCTAATTCAAGCTTCTATAGGCCCAATCATTATAGGGGAATAATTACGTCAAGATTTTGCAAGCGGAAAGTTTAATAAAATGACCAAAATGAAGTTCTCACGAAGTATTTTTTAAAGATTAATCCATCGTGTGGTGTCTGCGGTCTCAATGTTGACATCTCGATCAATAGATTACAAATAAGCAAATTAATGGGGCTTAACCATTTCCCAAACCGAGCCTGATTTTGACGTCCCTAGAAGAAATGATTAGAGAAAAAGACACGCAATGGCAGTTCAAATAATTCGTAGACTTAATGCATAGCACACATGTCTACATGTATTTTTGATTTAAGTCATTTTGTTGCTTACAAAATCTATCTTTCGAATTTGAATAATCCATATCTTTACCTGTTTGGAAAAGGATGACGCCGTATTTAACAATTTCCTCAGTTGTATTGTACATGTATTTCGACTGCTGGTGACTTCACCATGTGTTCACAGCAAGTTTTTCATCAGCGCAAACACAATATCCAATCCGAGCCACCAGCTTTCCTTCTTAGCATTTATTGAATGGGGTTCATCGTCTCTTTCAACTGCTATGCAGGCCCGTAGGAACAGGGGCTGGGGGGGGGGGGGGGCTAAGCCCCCTAAAGTTGGCCAAAAATGCCAAATTTTCCCCTTTTCACACTGAAAATTTGGGAAAATCCAAATTAGTCCCCCCATATTCAGACACTGAGGCTTTAGCCCCTCCCCTCCATGTGAAATTGCTTCCTACGGGCCTGCTATGGTCGTAATTCGGCGGCTGGAACACCTAACCATGGATTCCTGTCTTTTCTCCAACCGATACTACCGCGTTTTGTCAGAGCCTCAAGCTGCTAGCCAATATAGTACGTTAATGATTATTCAACCATTGGTGGGCGACTTGTGAGTATAAACCCTTTCCTAAACAAATTTTTTTCGGGGTGGTCAAATTTGAAAGCAGCTGCAGACGACAAATTGAATGTAAGTAAGGAAACCATTTCTGTGCAAAATAGATCAGGAAATATTGAGACAAAAGGAGAAACTGCTGGTTATCAGCAGTTTCTTCTTTTGTCTCAATGTTTTCCTAAGCTTTCCCTATCAGGGACGTCAAACCAGTGGCGCTTCCAAATGAACGTCTTAAAAATCTTGCTCAAAAGAAGAACGCTTTATCCTGAAATATCTTAAAACTCAAGATACCTCAAGAAATCTCGCTCTAAAGAACGCACCTCGGGTCTTGTTCGGGAAAGGGCTAAAAAGATGTTTGCCGCGGCCGAGGATTAAACTTTGGACCTCATGAGTGAGAGTCCGATACGCTACCAAAGTTCTGAGCCGAGGTCATTTGCTTCACAAGAACAAGATTCGTAGAAGAGTCACTCATTAGTCCTTTCCCAAACAAGACCTGTTTTAGACGTCACCGGTAGAAAAGTCTTAAGAAAGCATTGAGGCAAAAGAAGAAAATGCTGATGATCAGCATTTTCTCCTTTTGTCTCAATACTTTCTGCAGTATGTTTTACCCATATTATACCATTGTTTACTATAGCCGTGTGCGATTTAGGCCGGTAGAGCTCTTCTAGAAGAGTCTGGTTCCCGCCTCTGATACACTACGTAGTAGAAAAAATACTACGTAGTGTATCAGAGGCGGGAACCAAACTAGCTCTACCTCTTCCAGAAGACCACTTCTGGCCTAAATCGCACGCGGCTAAGATTTTGTCGTCCAAAGCAGCTTTCAAAATGGAGAACACTAAATGTTTGTCGCTTGGGAAAGGGTTAGTCAGGGCCTCATTTCATCGTCTATTTCTATGATATAAACCATCACAACACAAAATGACCCCATAAGATAAAGGCTTTGGAAAATATTTTGGTAGATGAAGAGGCTTGTGACAAGACAAAATATTTTTATGGTACTTAAGACCAACATAGATCCAGATTAGTCTGCATACACTGGCAGAACGCTCTGCCACCAGATGTTGTTTTGGCAGGAGACCTGAACCACAGCTCAAAATTACCACTGAGGGTGTGCAGTAGAATATTAAGATAGATAATCATCCTCTAAAATAGTTTATCCAGGCCGTGGATTAGTCCTCTTCAGAGGGTGGGGCCTGGCTGTCCAGCCCAGAGCTAAGTCTCCCTCTCCATGTCTGGCGATCGAAATGAATGGTATAGTACGTCAGTCCTATGTCCTCACAGTCTCTTCTTACTAACTCTTCACATGTCAGCTTTGGTCTTCCTCGCACTGTTCTCTCGAATGTTGATGGTTCGAACCTTTGATGCCCAACCAGTGCTGCGTTCAACATGGCCAAGCCATCTTAGTCGGTTGGCCCCCAGTATACTGGACAGGTCTCTAATGTGCAGCTTTGTGATCAGAGTTGCAAGTGTTACCTTGTCTTCGGGCTTAATGCCGCAGATCTATCTTACCATATGTGAGGCTCAAAACTTTGTGATACCCCTTCTTAAGGTGTTTTAGATGGTGTTCTTAAGAGCGAGGTTTTTAGATTGTCAAATGGTTGCGTGTGTCCTCTTCACGTCTTAATGAACACCTCTGTCAGTTCTGTTAAAACAATATGAAAAATAATATGGGAAATAAAAAGAGAAAAGCCCTTGTAACTTTTGTCACAGTTTTACTTTCAATAAAAAAGTATTAGTAAAAATATGAAATACAAATATCAAAATGAATTATCACAGACATTTAAACATTATCACAGTAAATCTAGTAATACATTTGGGCCAGGATCAGGAAAAAGGACTCTTATGGATGGCATAATTATGAGAACAATGTAGATTAAGATCAGATTGTGTATGTACATAATGTGATCAACATCCATGTTGTTCTCTTAGAGCTTAGTCATGATCTGTAGTAATTGTAAGATGGTAGAATAAATCCTGATTAGACTGCACTTTTCAGCTTGGCTAATCTGCAAACTCAGTACTCTCTAATTTAATGCTACCAGGCCCATTTTTACAAATCCTGGTTCAAATAACAAAATACCAAAATTAATTATCACAGACATTTAAACATTAACACAGTACATGTATTATTACATGTGTTTGTAGGCATTTTTCCTTTTAAATCACAATTTAGAGAAAATTTAAAGCTTGAAAAGATACTTCAATCTTTTCTAAAATGACAAAATGATAGACCAGTCCAATTTGTTGTTGTAGACAACAAAACTAATATGACTGTATATGGTGGAAGGTATTGCATTTAACCCATTGCCAAAAGAGAAAATTTTAGGGCGGTCCAAATGGAAAGATCCTGCAGACGACAATTTCAAGGGAATGAAATTTTTAATTTTCATGTCTTTTTGGATTGAAAACATTGTTGGAAATGAAGAAATTGCTTGTCACAAGCAATTTCTTCCGTTTCTACAATGTTTTCCATAACCATTTTTTTGTAGGGAGTAAGAGAGTAAGGGAGTGTAGGCATTGTGTGGTAATGGGTTAAAGAAGAAAAGGCTAGCAATCACCTTTTTCTTCTTTTTCTTTGATATTTTCCCAATCTTCAACATTTATGTAAGAGTGCCATTGTTTGTGAAAATGTCAAATCTTTTCCCAAACAACTCAATAATTTGAAACCAATTGCAGAAGATAATATCATTTCTATAGGCTTAACCCATTACCAAACAACAAAAATTTAGCCTAGTCCAAACTAATAGGTGTTGCAGACGACAATTTCCATTGAACAAAAAATAACATTCGGTCTTTCTTTGTAGAAAACATTGTGGGAAATGAAGAAATTGCTTGTCACAAGCAATTTCTTCATTTTCCACAATGTTTCCCAAAGCCTTTATTTTGTGGGGCGTCCAAAAGTGTCAATGTGTGGGAAAGGGTTAAGAAATGAATCTTGTATATATAATGAAAAGCATAATAATCAGCATTTTCTTCTTTTCTTTATCCTTTACAAAACAAGATCCAGTTTTTACATCCCTTACAGGAAAGAAAGCAAAGCACTGAAGAAAATATTGACACAAAAGAAGAAAATGCTGATAACCAGGATATCTTTCTTTTGTCCTAGTATTTTCTGTGAAATTTTGTGCACTAATTCTGTCTTTGTCAACTTCAATTTTGTCATCTGAAAAGGCTTCCATTTGAAGTATAAATTTGCCATTTGGTAACGAGTTAGTCTACAACTTATAAACATACTGTATAATCAACTAACAACAGAACAAATAATTAACAAGTATGGTAATTCTCTAAACTAGTGCATGATTCAACAATAGACAAAGTTTAAATGGGCCAGGATATGAAAAAAGGACCGTCAAAGCAATCTCTTTCCCAAACAAGACTTGCTTTTGACGTCCCTAATAGAAAATGCTTGGGAAAATATTAAGACAAAAGAAGAAACTGCTGATAACCAGCAGTTTCTTCTTTTGTCTCAATATTTTCTGTGCCATATTTTACACAAATCCTCTCTTTGATAACTTTAATTTTGTCATTTGTGGCAGTTTTTAAGCGGATCACCCTAAAATTTTGTCGTTTGGGAATGGGTTAAACTACCATGTTTCTAAATCAGCCTGTGGTCAAATAAGGGCCAAATTGATTGCTAACTTATATTTAATACAGCACTTGGCTAAGCAATTAGGGAATGATATGGGTCTGGATCAGACTGTGCATATGCATATGCTGATCCATGTTGGTCTCAATTGCTAATGGAGACCCTTTTCCAGATCCCAACCCAAATGTAACATGTAAAAAATCAGTCACATGTAATTTAACCATTTCTAAAATGACAACATTTTAGTCTGATCCAATGACGACTTCTTTCGACAGTTCAGCTTTTTCATTACAAAAAGCAACAATTTTATGGCACAAATATCACTGGTCAATAACTGCATGTATCTGTATCTGACCTCATGTAGATTGTGATAAAAAAATACTAAATGAACAATGAAATGAGATGTCCAACCTTAGTATCAAAATATCTCATTGTCACATTTGGTATTTTCTTTTATTTAACCCTTTCCCAAATGACAAAACTTTAGGGTGAACGACTTCAAAAAATACCACAAATGACAAAGTGGATGTTATCAAAGATAGAATTTGTGTAAAATATGGCACAGAAAATATCGAGACAAAAGGAGAAACTGCTAATTATCAGCAGTTTCTTCTTTTGTTTCAATGTTTTCTCAAGCCTATTCTATTTAGGACGTCAAAACCAGTTGTTTTTTTGGGGGGGAAAGGGTTAAAATCTTTACTTTTGAAACAACAACATTTTTTTCTTTCCTATTCCAAATATTAATGTTGCTGTGATGTAAAAAAATATAACATTCCATTTCAAAATACATGCATGCTCTAACCCCTTTCCAAAACAAAACCTGGTTTTGATGTCCAAACTAGAAAAAGCATGGGAAAACATTGGGAGAAAGAATAAAATTCTGATGCTCAGCATTTTCTCCTTTGGCCTCAATAGTTTCTATATATTTTTTTTTGCAAAAATCCTATCTTAATCAACATTCATTCTGTGTTCTGCAACATCTTTCAAATTGGACCACCTTAAAAATTTGTCATTTGGGAAAGAGTTAATAATGACCTAAAGGTGCTAATTCACACAAATTATGGCACAATATTTCAAATTGGCACAATATTAGTACTTTACTTAATCCACTTTGCAGCAGCAGATTCTGTAAGGGGAGGTGAATTTACAAAAAGGGGGTTCGTTTTCCCAGTATTAAATAGTTTCCACAGAATTTCTGCATGAAAATGAAACAAGAGGACCATGATGGTTCCTAAATTGCTCACCTGACCCAAGCCTGAGCAAGTCTTGTTCAAGTCAATTAATATTTGTGACTTTAAGGTAGAAGACCCATAATAAGCAACAATGAGCCAGCGGCGAAATTTGAAAAATGCCAGTAATTCCTAAACCGTGTTACATTTCCATTCCAAATATAAACATAAGCATTTTGTACGGTTTAGAATTTTGAATTCATGCATACTTATGAAAATATTTGACAAAAATGTTCAAAATTACCTCCCTTGCATATGAATATAGAGTAAAATGATATTTGTAAATTATTTTCTTCTTGAAGCATAATCTTGAAATCCGGCAAGGTGAATCAATTTATGTGAAGTGTATTTACAAGTGTGTGTAATTTGATGCATTTCGAATGGCTAGAAAGTGTTGTTTTTCATTATGTGTCTTCTACCTTAAGACTGAAAACAAACTCATGGTCACCAATATCTTATCCAAGTTCTGTCAATTTTTGTGGTTGTTAGAGAAAGAAAAAGTCAACAACAACAGTTTCATCAAATTCAAGGGCAGATAATGACAACTTCTTGTCCATTTTCACTGAAATTCAAATTCATCCAGGATCTTATATTGACCCACATTGTTTTGTCTTGATTGGTCAATATTTGTAGTTGTCATACTGAAAAGAAAGTTGAAAACGGCAAACTTGTCAAATTCAAGGGAACATAACTCACAACTTTCTAATCTGATCAAACTGAAATTTGAACTCATCTTTAGATCTTATGGTCAACCACATTTCATCTTAATTAGTCAATAGTTGTACATACTAGAGTGTACGCAAAGTTAAAAACATTTAAAAACGGACCTCAAATTCAACGGCACATAACTCATGACTTTCTGGTCTGATCAGAATAAAAATCTAACTTATCCCAGATCTTACCGTCCATAACACTGTGTCCAAGTTTTGTTTTGATTGGTCCATAATTGTATATGCTAGTGTGTAAACAAAGTTGAAAATAGTCGAAAACAGCATTCTTTTTTTTCAAATTCATGGGCACATAACTGAAAACTTCCTTGTCACCAAGTTTGGTCAAGATTGGTCAATATTTGTCGATGCTACAGTGATAACAACAAATTGCGACCAAAATAGCTTAAGTCAAGGTATTGTGGTTTGGAAAAGGGTTAAAATGAAATTGAGTTGGGATACAGAAAAAAGGCCCCCAATGGCACTCGTGACAAAAAAGGATCAATGCTGACCTTCAACATTTCCCACAGGTATTGAAAAATAACAATTTTGAGAACATCACAAATCTGATAAGACTGCTCACAAGCACAGGCAGATCTGTATCCATGTTTGTCTTAAATGCCACAAGGCACTTTCCTCATATCCCATATGAATTTAAAAAGAGCCAGAGTCTGGAAAATGGGTTGACATAACATTTGAGACAACCATATTTCCAGACTGTAACTAACAGCAGTTATATCAGGATTCATACTCATTGCTTCTCTCAGTTTGTTGATACTGTTAATGAAGAAACCATTAGAGAACATTAGAGAACAGCATGGATCTTGATCAGACTGTGCATATGCACAGGCTGATCAAGATCCATGTTGGTCTCAAATTCTTTGAAGGCCCCTTTTCACCATCCTGGCTTTAATACATATAACATATCTGTCAGAAAGAAACTTTTTCTGTATTCCTTAATCACCATTCATCCTCTCTGGTGAGTCTACCTCTCTGCTGGTTGGAAGGTGTTACCCAACGTCGCTCTCCCGTTTTTGTACTGAACTCATACACACGACCCGTATCTGCAAAACATGACAAACATTTATTGATAAGAATTATGTTCTACAATAAGATATGTATGAATAAGAGTCTGCGCAAGGTTTCATTTATGTATTTTTTTTTTTTCGCATTAAAACTTTGGTATCATCATGAAATATGAATTGGGAACGTTATCATATTTGCAGAACATTGGAAAATATTTATTGAATATGAAAATTACAATGTGTGTACATTGTATATTTATGTGAAAAACAAGAGATCAATGAACTATATAAACACATTATAGATAATATTTAAAGAATTATTTAACAAAATTCAGTCCTGTAATGACAAATATCTGAAAATTCAACAAAAACAAAATGACCTGAGTCAGACAGGGTAAAAGTCATATTGGCATAAAAAATTGTGAAAGATCTCATTCATGAATTTTGGATTTTTCTCTAGGATTTCAGGCTAACATCACTTGAACTCAAAATTGGACAATAACTGGACCCCCCCCCCCCCCCCAAAAAAAAAAAAAAAAAACAAGAGGGCCAAGATGGCCCTGTATCGCTCCACTGTCTTTTAGACAATTAGACTACGAAATTCTTCAAGGAATACAATAGAGGTCTATCCAAAGAAGATTCATGCTATGCCAGAATGAAATCCAATAAATGATTAAGGAGCAGAAATGTTTTTAAAATTTTTGTTAAAATTACACTATGTTTCATATAGCGAAAAATAAGCCTAGCCCACAGCGGCCAAGCTTTTCATCCAATCGTGATGGGATTTGGAAGAGATTCATGCGAAGTTTGGTAGAAATTGGTCCTGCAGTTTTGGAGAAGAAGAATTTTTAAAGATTTTTCGAATATTTAATTCAATCAAATTAATTAAAATTTAAGTTATGCACAGAATTTATCTTTTTGAAGGAATTAAGAAGAGATTTATACAAGGAAGATTTCTGAGAAGTTTGGTTGAAATTGGTCCTGTAGTTTTGTAGAAGAAGAATTTTAAAAAGATTTTTCGAAAAATTTAAATCAATTAAATTAATTAAAATTCAAGTTTTGCGCGGATTTTATTCTTTTGAAAGAATTTGATTCATACAAGGAAGATTTCTGTGAAGTTTGGTTGAAATTGGTCCAGTAGTTTTGGAAAAGAAGAATTTTTAAAGATTTTTCGAAAATTTAATTCAAATAAATTAATTAAAATTTAAGTTATACACAGAATTTATCTTTTTGAAGGAATTTGGTAGAGATTCATGCAAGGAAGATTTCTGTGAAGTTTGGTTGAAATTGGTCCAGTAGTTTTGGAAAAGAAGAATTTTTAAAGATTTTTCGAAAATTTAATTCAAATAAATTAATTAAAATTTAAGTTATGCACAGAATTTATCTTTTTGAAGGAATTAAGAAGAGATTTATAAAAGGAAGATTTCTGAGAAGTTTGGTTGAAATTGGTCCAGTAGTTTTGGAGAAGAAGAATTTTTAAAGATTTTTCGAAAATTTAAATCAATCAAATTAATTAAAATTCAAGTTCTGCACAGATTTTATTCTTTTGAAGGAATTTGGTAGAGATTCATGCAAGGATGATTCGTGTGAAGTTTGGTTGAAATTGGTCCAGTAGTTTTGGAGAAGAAGATGTATAAAGAAAAAGTTTACGCACGGACGCACGCACGGACGCACGGACGGACGGACGACGGACACAGGGCCATGACATAAGCCCCGCTGGCCTTCGGCCAGTGGAGCTAAAAACACTGATCTTACTTGGACAAACTGCCTGCCCATCAAATTTAGTTTTTGATTTATCTTCCCCATTATCTAGTGTAGATCTATTATCTGGAACAGTAGACCCTGAATCTTCCAGTCTCTGTGGCCGCTGTGCCGGCGGCCTGTTTGTCGGGGGTATCCGTTTTACTGGATAGTTTATCTCGGATTGCTGGAACGGTGATTCAGATCTGTATCTCGACGCTGGTGAGTAGATTGGTTCCGTCAGTACAGGACTGCCACGTCGTAACTTCTCCGGTTTTCTCTCAAACATGGGGTCGCGTAATGGTGGAGTATAGAGTGTAAAATCTCGAGGCTTCTCTACAGCTTTATTGCCAGCCTGCATCGGCACTCGCTTTGTCTGGCAAATGTAAACATCATTGTTATAGCTAATATTTACCATTTTCAAAAACAGTAACACCCTTAGGTGATGAAGCTTTGGAAAACACTGGAGCAAAAGAAGACAATGCTGATAGTCATTATTTTCTCTTTTAGTATAAAAATTTTCTGTGCCGTATTGTACAAAAATCTTACCTTTATCAAAATCCATTTTGTTGTCTGTAACTGTAAAGAAATATATTGTATTGCAAAATAAGTTATGGTTTACATGTCAAGGTAGGCATGTCCTGCTCATTTGTTGTTGTTCTATGCATGAATTAGCTCCCGTATTATACTTTCAATTATAAGCATTTGCCTTTTTAGATTCCAAAGCATTATGACATGGGCTTTCGAAAACTCCAATTTAGTAATGATAGGATAAACATGTATAGTCTGGATACAATATTATGGCATATGCTTACAAATTCTTAGTAAAAAAGAAGTGAAGCATCGTAGACCCATTATTTTTTTTTTTTTCAAACTTGAGAATGGTACATCTTGCAAACAATAACTGCATGGCTAAATGGTATGAGTATCACATGTGAAAATAAAGTATTGCATGACTGTGTTGTCTTGGTTACAATCTTCCAGGTGTTTTTTAACATGTGCCATGGTATCATAGCAGGACCATACTTACAGCAGTTGGCATTGGTAAAGCGACCACCGCTGGGTGTAGATTGTTCTTATCATAGGTGAACCCTTTAGTGTCATTTGCAGCTGAAATTGAGAACAAAAGTTTAATCCAAATTTGTTCTTGTTCAGTTTCCTTTATGAGAACACAAATTTATTTCTTTTAAAATCTAAATTATGTTTTATAAACTTCTCTTTCATATTAAACAAAATTTTAGGAGGGTCAAAGTCAAAATATATCTTTATTTTTGTGTGTGTTAAGAAGCTCTTTTTTCATGTGAAGCATAATAGAGCAATCCCTGATAAAGACTAGGAACATTCTGTGAAATTTCATCCAAATCCATCCATAAAATTAGGAGTTGTGTATACAAGATGTGGATGTACATACCAATATATAGACAGAAAAAATGAAACCAATATATACAACAACTTTCAGCGGCATATACAATTTTTACTGTCATGCAGGGAAGAGGTTAATCCTTTCCCTAACAAGACCTGGTCTTGACATCCCTATTAAAAACTGCTTGAGAAAACATTGAGACAAAAGAAGAAAATGCTGATAATCAGCATTTTCTCCTTTTGCCTCAACATTTTCAACGCTACATTTCACACAAAATCTATCTTTTTGAGATCCATTTTGTCACCTGTAGCAGCTTTGGATTTCAAACATCCTAAAATTGTGCCGTTTGGGAAAGGGTTACATGCGTGGATACTTGTAGAATTACTACTTAAAATCTTGTAAGGCAGACATACCATTATAGCACTTTATTTTTGCGGGTACTTTATTTCTATTATTTCTGCGGTCATGGATGGCACCACAGAAATAAAATCCGCAAAATTTTAACCCTGAATGTAGAGGTTGTTCTAGTTCTGCAGATTTTAAGTCCTAACATTGGAAAGTAAAACATTATCATCTTATGCAGAGAACAGTTTTGTAACAATGGGGTTGTTTGCTATTCAAACATGGACATTTTGTTCGTCTTCGAACAAGTTTAATTGATTGGTAACAGTTTGACATGTTTAACTTTTCACACATATCTATATACAGCATTGTATCCCAATTAAGTAAATATATATTTATGTATGGGATTATCCCTTTACAGTTACCATAAGAGTAATTCAAATATTTTAAGCATCATCTTTGAAAACGGTAACTCAAAATATGTTTGATATTTACAAAAAATGGTTTCATAGCGCAGAAATAAAATCTTTAACCTTGCAAAGTGAAAGACCGCAGAAATATGTTCCGCAGAAATTTAAACCGGTTTATTTGGGGAAAAAACGCAGAATTTGGACCCTGCAGAAATAAAGTGCTATACGGTATTCTGTCGTAATCAAATGAGCAAGATTATTCTGTAACTGAATATGAAATCCCGGAAAACTCCCATTAACAACAGTATATTCCATCTACTTTTATGTTCAGATAAAATTTTAAGAACAATATATAAATCATTATAACACTGAATATTATCAGGTTTCAAGAATGTCATATGATATTCAGCAGTGTTTACAGAGTTAGTAACTTACTTCAAAATATTTTGAGATAAATGCTTTTCAAAGCAAAGCAAAAAGTGCAATATTGAATAATAATTTCACGTGGTGATTAGTACTTTGCATATAAATGATAATGGATAGGATGGTTTATTTTCGCTTGTACATGACAAAAGTACATTGTGAAACAAAATGTTCTTATTATTTAACCCTTTCCCAAATGACGGAATTCTATAGCAGATCGATTTGAAAGCTGCTACAGATGACAAAACTGGTGTTAAAGCAGATAGGAATTTTGTGCAGAAAAACCAAGAAAATTTTGAGGCAAAAGGAGAAAGTGCTGATCATCAGCACTTTCTTCTTTTGCCTCAATATTTTCTCAAACCTTCTCTATTTGGGACATCAAAATCAGGTCTTGTTTGGGAAAGGGTTAAATGAGTTGATTGAACTATCATTTGAAATTTACTTTTGGAATTTTATTCTTAGTACCAAAAGCCAATTTGCTGCTAATCTTATAAAACATTGCAATCATAGCTTGTTTAGAGCTGTAGTCATGAGGTTTATAAAGAAACAAGAGGCCCAGAGGGTCACCTGAATCAAAATTAATGAGCAGAAACAGTTAAGGAAAATGTTAAAAGTTAACTAATAGCGCAACCCCCCAGTACCACCATTTCTTGACAGTCTTTTTTTCTCTTGTACAAGTTATATAAAAGACTCAAATACCAAATGTGAATTCAATCCAACAATAGAACATTTCTTAATATGTACCCTATTTACCCCCTTTTGGGGCCCCAAAGGGAGATAACTCCATGATTTGTAAAAATCTGAAGCGGCTTCCCATTGGGATGCTTCTTGCCAAGTTTGGTAGAAATCTGTCCAATGGTTCTCAAGAAGAAGTAGAAAATGTTCAAAGTTAAGTATTAACGCCAACCCCTCCCATCCCCCCCTCCCCAGCACAGCCATTTATTGACGGATTTTTTTCTCTTGTACAAACTTTGTAGTCCTTGCCCTAAAGACTTTAACTTCCAAATGTGTATCCAATGCAACAGCCTGTTCATGAGTAGAAGATTTTTTAAGATGTACCCTATTTACCCCCTTTTTTGGCCCTTTATGGGACCCCTAAAGGAGATAACTGCATGATCCGTACAAATCTGAAGCGGCTTCCCATTAGGATGCTTCCTGCCAAGTTTGGTTGAAATCCGTCAAATGGTTCTTAATAAGAAGTCAAAAATGTTAAGTTAACTAATAACGCGACCCCCCTCCCATCCCCCCTCCCAAGCACGGCCATTTCTGGACGGATTTTTTTCTCTTGAATACACTTTGTTGTCCTTGCCCTAAAGACTCTTAATACCAAATGTGAATCCAATCCAACAGCCGGTTCATGAGAAGAAGATTTTTTAAGATGTACCCTATTCAACCCCTTTTGGCCCCTTATGGGGCCCCAAAGGGAGATAACTCCATGATTCGTACAAATCTGAAGCAGCTTCCCATGGTGATGCTCCCTGCCAAGTTTGGTTGTAATCTGTCCAATGGTTCTCAAGAAGAAGTCGAAAATGTTAAGTTAGCTAATAAGTGACCCCCCCCCCCCCCTCCTATCCCCCCTCCCCAGCACGGCCATTTCTGGACGGATTTTTTTCTCTTGTAAAACTTTGTTGTCCTTGCCCTAAAGACTCTAAATACCAAATGTGAATCCAATCCAACAGCCGGTTCATGAGAAGAAGATTTTTTAAGATGTACCCTATTTAACCCCTTTTTGGCCCCTTTTGGGGCCCCAAAGAGAGATACCTCCATGATTCGTACAAATCTGAAGCGACTTCCCATGGGGATGCTCCCTGCCAAGTTTGGTTGTAATCTGTCCCATGGTTCTCCAGAAGAAGTTGAAAATGTTAAAAGTTAACGCACGACGGACGCCGCACGACGACGGATGAAACACAGTCGCAATAGGTCACCATGACCTTCGGTCAGCTGACCTAAAAAGACATCTTATAATTATAAACATTCTCAAACTGGTCCTCAAATTGCTCTGGACGCCTTGGCAAGCAGAAATTCCATATATTTTTTTTTTTTTTTTTTTTTTTTTTTTGTCGAAAAAGGACATTTTTAATAAACAAGAGCCGTCAGAGACGGACAATGCTCCCCGAATAAGGCATTGTCACAATAAATTTATGCCATGGAGAGCTAACATAAAGCTAACAAATTTTAAGCCCCCTTTTTCCATGACATATTTTTTATACGCAAATTTCAAATAGTTTATTGTCAAGGGCATCTGATTTGCTACTCAAATATGAAATTTCATCAAATTCTGACCATTAGACTAGGAGAAATTAGAGAAAAACTGTATTTTACCTTAAGTCCCCTTTTCCCATGACGAGGCCTCAAATTCAAAAACCGGGAAAAGTACATCGGCATTTTGTCATAGGGAGTTCACATGGTAAGTTTCATTTGATTTGGCCCAAGGGTTATGGAGAAATCGCTTCGGACGGACGGACGGACGGACGGACGGAATGACAGACGGACAGGACGGACGGACGGACGGACGGACAGACAAAGCGGCGACTATATGCTCTCCCTTCGGGGAGCATAAAAACGTCGTAAAAAGCATTTTCCAGATAATGCGCCAATTTAACTGATGGGCGGCGCCGAAAAAACCGCCGCCACCGTACAAGACAAGATACAACAAAGTTTATATACATCAGCAAACGCGGAGGCGGAGGAACGGGAGGAGGAGGAAAATGAAACAGTTCTGAACAGCGTGTTGGTATATTGTAAATAAATGGCGAAGTGAGAGAGGAGATCCGCGAGGGCTTGAACGTAAAATATGAAGTCCCTGGGATGCAAAATAAATTAGTTGGCAAAAATATAGACTTTAACCTTACTAAAAAAAATGCTGCTCATCATTCTTACAGCTCAGTGTTTTCCCAAGCTTTCAAGATTGGAGACACCAGAAGAGGAGCATATACATGTAAATGTGGGATAGGATTAAGATATTCTTCCCTACCTGCTTGTTTTTATATTGACAATAATAATCTATCCTCTCAAAGGCATATGTTTGATGATCTTTAAAAAGAAAGCTATTGAAAACATTGAAAGTAAAGATGATTCTGATACATGCACCAGCATTTGCTCCTTCAATGTTTCATGCTAGACTGTACAACATACAAATTTCACAGAGTAATGTTGGTTTTGTAGTGTGCAATTTCTATTATATTTTCTTTACATTTGGACCAGCCTTGAAACTTGTATTTTAGAAAAATGAAAATAAGTAATAGCAATGAATTTTGTGTTAAAATATATTTGGTTTACGACGATAATGTTTCGGTAAAGATTTTATAACAGCACATACGGAAAAGCTATTGTTTGTCCAAAGTTATGTCACGATTAACTTGATAAAATCGTTCCCTATTATGCAAACAGTGCAATGATATGTGATTGATATGTAGGAAATATAATGCATGTGAAAGAAGCCAAAATCTATGATGTTCACACCATGCATTAACACTTACGCAACATTTTATCTGGGACACCCTCTATACAGCAAATAAAAATAAAAAATCACAACAGTTAGGTACTAAATATCATTAAAAACATTCTGTTTTAATGCTGAATAACCTGTTTCATAGATGGAATGATTTGATATCAAGTGAATCAATTTTCAAGACAAAAGACAGACCAGGACCATGCATTCAAGAAACAAATAAATAGAAATAGTATAGGTAATTATCATATTTTTTCATTATTTACAACCTGGCAAGATTGAATGTAAACTATACACTATTAAGATGTTGAACTTGAAATTTTTTGACAGCAAAATTGATTTCAAATATGTTTTAAGGAAACATAATTATTATCTTTAAAGAGGACCCAGTAACATTTACATATTAATTATGGTAAAAAGGTTACTGGTGAACAATGTTCTGTTGAACGAATTAAGGTTATGTATGACATGTGTTGAAGCCATTGTATGAACATAGCAGGCCACCAGAAAAATAGGATTTTTAAAAACACTTTGGGTGTGGTGAAAAACAGTTACTGCCCTAAAAATGTTTCCGCATCTGTCACTGCTTACAGACATGGAAAAGACACACATTCTATTATAAATGTCCTAGCAAGGATTGTGAGATGACAAGACACGGATAGTTGCTTAAGTTAAAGTATTCTGTCACTAACTGAGCCCATCCTCTGATGGTAGTTGAATGTCTCTTTCTTGGCTGTTCTACTGATGAAACACTACTTATATCGCTGACAGTTTTAACCCATTACCAAATGACAAAATTTCAGGGTGTTTCAAATTGAAATTGAAAAATCCTGCAGACAAAAAAATTAAGTGAATAAGATTTTAGATTTTGGGGTCTTTTTGGATGGAAAACATTGTGGGAAATGAAAAAATTGCTTGTCACAAGCAATTTCTTCATTTTCTATGATGTTTTCCATGGCCATTATTTCATTGCTTAAATAGCTCTTACACTGTAGAACAGCCAAGCATGGCAACACTAACTCAAACACATTTCTAAGACAGAATTTACAAGAAAATACCAGAGAATGTCCAGTAGATTTTCACGCGATTTTTCATATGATGTAGACACAGAGTTGTGTGTGACATGTCACAGGGCCAATTATCTTGCTCTATAAAAAGCAAATTTTTTAAGGCTTTCATGACAATCAAATTTAACAGTACAGAACATTCAATCAACAACCCATCAAACAAGATGTATTTGTGAAATACTAATGCCGCCGAAATGGTTCTTTTGGAAAAAAGGCTGATGTTAAGGTTTCATGTTAAATTTTCATGTTAAGTTTCGGAATGACAGCCAGACAGACAACAATAAAACAATATGCCCCTGATCTTTTGAAACGGGGGTATAAAAATTCCATTACTTACTAAATTACATGTATTATCATTTGATTAGTCAATCATGCATTATCTTTTTTATAATTTATCAATAAAAAATCATTTCATTCCCATGCAAAATTATTTCAAACTTTAACTCATTCTCAATTTCAAAATGCAAGATTCTAACTTTTTACCAAACAAGACCTGGTTTTGATGTACCTGATAGAAAAAGCCTGAGAATTATTGAGGGAGAAGGCAGTGCTGATTACCAGCATTTCACCTTTTGCCTTAATATTTTCTGTACTATATTTTTCTCACACTTGTCTTTATCAACATGCACATTGTCATCTGCAACAGCTTTCAAATTGGTCCTGTCTAAAATTGGGTTGTTTGGGATAATGTTAGGTTCTTTTATACTTCATATGTAAGTTGATATTTTATAATAAAGGCTGTTTCCGTGTATCTCTTATTAGAGCAAACACAGCATTAAATTTGAATTTCAAGCTGCTTATAGCAAATAGATAAATACTGGAAATTTGTGAAAGACAAATAACTTATGAAAAGGAAATTGGCAAAGCAGGAGCTAGGACCCACATAGAACTAAATTGATGGATTAATGGTCTTTGATAGTCTAAGTGATTGAGCTTGGTTTAAAAGCAAGCTTCAGAATATTGTTGTAAAAGAATAAAGATCACACACCCAAGTTCCATGTGAACAGCTTACTCTTACTGGATATGGATATAGCATCATGGTTGAGGACACCTTCAAACAGCAACAATAAATAGCAACATTTACAGGAAAATGACAACAAATGAGGTAAAGTTGTATTTGATGATTACCGTAATACTTCAATATAATTTAAATCTCCTTTTCCATCATCAAAATTAGAGATTGCTTGTGAAAAGGTTGAAGATTATGGTATAAAGTCATTACTTAAACATTGATTAAGAATGAGATATCCAAAAAGAAGAATACTCTTTTCAAGGTAATGACGAGATTCATTATTTACAATAGAAATATTTCAATAAAAGTAAGAAAACAAATTAAAGTAAAGATGTTTTCTCCTTAAATACTAATGAAAAAAGGCATCAATACAGGTGCACAGAAAGTAATATGTGTTTAGTCGATTTCTAAAGGTTAAACATTCATGTTGTAGAAACTTCAATGTATCATTTAATTTTATATCATCTGCGAAATCAATTGATGACAAGTAAAATTCTTAACTACCCAAGTGCAATGGACTTACTTTTTCTTGAAGCAAAACCTTTGAAAATACAAAATATATAAAGTAAGAAATTGACTGAAAGTATGCAACAATAAATTTTTACCTATAAAAAAGGTATTTGCTTAAATGTATCAAATTTACTTCCTTTGATCTTGAAATATTAAATTTTCTTCTTTAATGCAAAATAAAAAGAAAACTGGTCAAAAGTTATTCACATATGAAAGATATTGCCCATAAATTGCCATCATTGAGTCTAAACAGTATTTTACTTTCAACATTATTGACATAATCAACCACCACATTCCAGAATCTTAATTTCTATAATGCTCATTTAGTTTGTGAACTTCACACACAATTACATGGCCTTGGTATAGTAACTGGCAACTAAATAAAGTGATACAAATGTTGAAGATCCATAATATTAAAACAAATTTAAAATATTACAAAGACATTGCAGTCATGTGTGATTGTTTTGCAATATTGTGCACCTGACTTACTTGTATTTGACACAGGTCGACTCATTCTACTGAAACCTGGGTAACAAACAAACACAATTTAGTAATAGATGGACTTAATTTTCTAAAATGTTGTTACTGATATCAGAATTTCAATAAAAAAGTTATTTGAAACAAATGATTGGCATTATTTTGTGCTCTTCAAACCAATCTATCTTTTTTTATTAAAAAAATGTATTAAAATTAAAAAGATTAATTTGTCATTGTAGGTATTATCTGCACCTTAATTTATTGAGTGTCAGTTTAAAGGAACAATTTAGTTCTGAGTAATGTGTAAAAAGAATGGTAAACACTACATTAAATTAATTCATATCCATGCATAATTAGTAGAATAAGTATCAAGTTCAACAGATTTTTTTTATAAAAATCCCATGCAACCCTACCAAACTCTGATTCTTCTGCAGAAAATAATCAATGGAGAGACATGTAAAATATTGTTTTCATTTGGTTTTGTTAATGAACTAGGATAATAAGAGTGCCACATGAAAAATGCTCACCTATTTCTTTGCCTTAATTTAACCCCTTCCCAAACAGATCTGGTTTCGACATCCCTTATCCAATAGGCTTTGGAAAACATTGAGACAAAAGAAGAAAATAGTTTAATGCTTGTGACAAGCAATTTCTCCATTTCCAGAAATGTTTTCTGTCCAAAAAGACCAAAAAATGTGAAGTTTAATCAACTATTAAATGTCGTCTGCAACATCTTTGATTTTGGACAAGTGTAAAATGCTGTTTGGGAAAGCGTTAACATTGAAATCATTTCATTGCCAATGACTTTTCTAGTAAAAGTGCCTTTATGCATGTGTTTTTTACTTGTACCAAAGACTTCGGACTGTAAGACATGGTCTGATGAAATCTCTCTTGGTCTGAAAATGTTTGCCTTTCTGTCAGTCCAACTTTTATTTTGATCGGTGATACAGTGAATGATGGTCCGGTTTGACAATATTTTATTCAATCTGACATTTTGGTGCATTCGGTCTGACAAAACTTTCTTCGGTCTGACAGATTATCCGGTGTGTCCGGTCTGACAAAATTTTATTCAGTCTGACAGATTATCCAGTGCTGTCAGACCAAATGGCTGACAAAAAATTCTAGTCTGTCACCATGTCTGGCTTTTGTCGTGTTTTACAAATTGTGTGACCAATAGTAAAGAATTTTAACCCTTTCTGAAACAATTCTTGCTATTGAGGTCTTGGGTTTTGGTTCAGCAAAGGCTAATGAAAGGTCATGCTTCTCTAGCAGTGTATGACAAGCTATCAAATAATTCCATTGCCAATACTCTGCCTCTAAACTGTGTACCTTTTGTAATAGTGATGAACTAAACATTTATAAAAGGACCTTAACCCCAGTTGTGATTGCAAACAGTGCATCAAACTTACTGGAATAGTCACTTAATCTGCTGTTATCTAGAATGATATATGGTATCAATTATACAAACAGAACATTCATGTAACAATGATTGAACAAGGTTTTACATCCCAATCAACAGCTGACATCATAATGTCTATAAAATCAATTACACATACAGAACATTCATGTAACAATGATTGAACAAGGTTTTACATCCCAATCAACAGCTGACATCATAATGGAGACACAGCCTTAGTTTATAAACTCATGTACATCACTCATTCTTGTAGCAAGAAAGGAATCTAATGTCTCACAAAATTAATATTTGTATACAAAATATAAAGTTCTTGAAACTATAAATAACCATAACAGAACAATTTTGCCTTTTCCCAAACAAGATCACATTTTGATGTTTCTTAAGGAATGATGGTCAGAAAATGTTTAGGAAAAAAGAAAATGCTGATGATCAACATTTTCTTCTTTTCCTCCTGTATTTATGAGCTATAATATACACAGAATCCATATCTATTGTCATGTGCAGCAGCTTCCAACATTAAAAAATCCTCTTTTTTGCATTGCGAAATATATTCCTTACTGTTCCTCTTACTGTTCCAAAGAAAGTCCTGATTTTGATAAGGAAAGTTTTGGAAAACAGAGGAAAAAGAAAAAAATCCTGAAACCATCATTTTCTCCTTTTTCCTCAGAACATTCTCCCTTTCTAAAATAAATTCAAATTTTTAAAATTTTGCTAACTGCAATTGTTTTGATTTTGACTAGTAAGTCAATAAGGTTAACTTCATTCAGTATCTAAATAGTTTGAGATACCTTACAGTTCTTCATTTATTGGTTTGCAGACACGAGACATGACCAATTCAATTGTGATGCATCCCAGGCCTAATTCAAAAGTAACTGGACAAAAGGTCTAGCGTATTTCAGTGCAAAATAATAGACTTGTGGAAAATGAATGGTGACATTTGGATAGTGTCATGGTTACCAGTTCAAATACAGCTTCTACAGCTCTACTTTGAAAAATGTTTTTTGGGGAGTGAGAGGATGAATAGCTCTCTCTGGAAATTAATACTTTCCCAAATGGCAAAAAATTAGACTGTTCCAATTAGAAAGCTGTCCAAGATAAAGACCAGGTTATTTAGGCATTTAAATGACCATTAATGAAGATAAGGTTTATCTAAAATATTAGCACATAAACTATTGAAGCTGAAGCAAAACATGCTGATCATCAGCATTTACTTCTTTTGCTTCAATGTTTTCCTGAACTTTTTCTATTAGAGATGGCCATACCAAGACTTGCCTTGAAAGGATAACCCATTAGCAGACGGCCAAATTCAAAGAATCCGCAGATGACAATTTCAAGTTTATAAAATCTTACATATTTGGGTAATTTTCTGTAGAAAACATTTTGGGAAATGAAGAAATTGCTTGTTAAAAGCAATTTCTTCATTTTCCACAATGTTTTCCAAAGCTTTTATCTTGTGGGCATCAAAGGGCATATCAGTGTGTGGTAATGGGTTAAAACCCAGGCTTGTTGTACAGGCCTTGAATACTTACTCATCATAGTGTTGTTTCTGGAGTTAAACTGGTTTTTAGCGACCGTATCTCCCCCATCGTCATCTCCTATCTCGACACGATTACGCGCCGGAGGTCTGAAATAGTGAAACAATAATAGAAAATAAGGTACGGAGATCAACAAACTGGTTTTTAGCTACCGTATCTCCCCCATCCTCATCTCCTATCTCTACACGATTACGGGCCGGAGGTCTGAAATATTGACAGAGACAATAATACAAAATAAGATACAATATATACAAAATAAGATACGATGATCTAGAAGTGTTGAAGATGTATCTCTGAATGAAACAAGAGATGTTTGTAAAACATATATGCCCCCTCAAGGGCCTACATTTGATGTAGGTCAAAGTCCAAGGTCAAGTTAACAAGGTCCAAGGTCATGGTCACATATGAAAGGTCTTGGTAGGAGGTGTCTATGTGTGAAATATCAAAGCTGTATATTTAAAAGTAAAATGAAACATAGGCCAGGTTAAAGTTTTTACAAGTAGGCCAAATGTCAAGGTCATGGTCAAATGTGAAAGGTCTTGGTTGGAGGTGTCCATGTGTGAAATATCAAGGCTGTAGGTGTAAAAGGATATGATATATATGCCTGGTTTCAGTTTTTTTAGAAGTAGGTCAAACTCCAAGGTCAAGGTTGCAATATTCAAAGTCATGGTCAAATGTGAAAGGTCTTGGTAGGAGGTGTCTATGAGTGAAATATCAAGGCTGTAGGTTTAATAGGACATAAGATAAAGGCTATGTTAAAGATTTCTAAAAGTATGTAAAAATCAAAGGTCAATGACATACAGGCCAAGGTCATGGTCAAATGTGAAAGGTCTTGGTAGGGGGTGTCCATGTGTAAAATATTGAGACTGTATAGGTAACAGGACATGACATATAGGCCTAGTTTAAGTTTTTTTTAAAGTAGGTCAAACTCCAAGGTCAAGGTCCAAGGTCATGGTCAAAAGTGAAATATCTTGGTTGGAAGTGACCATGTGTGAAATATCAAGGCTGTAAATGTAAAATGACATGAAATATAGGCCAGATTAATGTATTATTAAAGTAGGTTAAACACCAAGGTCAAGGTCAGAAGGTCCAAGGTCATGGTCAAATGTGAAAGGTCTTGGTCGTAGGTGTCCATGTGTGAAATACCAAGGCTGTATGTGTAAAAGGACATGATATATCAGCTAGATTAAAGTTTTTTTAAAGTAGGTCAAAGTCCAAGGTCAAGGTCACAAGGTCCAAGGTCATGGTCAAATGTGAAAGGTCTTGGTAAGATGTGTCCATGTGTGAAATACCAAGGCTGTATGTGTAATAGCACATAAGATATAGGCCCAGTTTAATTTATTTAAAAGTAGGTCAAACTCCAAGGTCAAGGCCACATGGTCCAAGGTCATAGTCGTATGTGATAGGTCTTGGGCGGAGGTTTCCATGTGTCAAATATCAAGGCTGTATGTGTAAAAGGACATGATATATCGGTCAGGTTAAAGTTTTTCAAAAGTAGGTCAAACTCCAAGGTCAAAATCACAGAGTCCATGGTCATGGTCAATTATCAAAGGTCTTGGTAAGATGTGTCCATGTGTGAAATATCAAGGCTGTATTTGTAAAAGGTCATGAGATATTTGCCGGGTTTAATTTTTTTCAAAATTGGTCAAACTCCAAGGTCAAGGTCACAAGGTCCAAGGTCATGGTTAAATCTGAACGATGTTGATAGGAGGTATCTATGTGTGAGATATCAAGGCTGTATGTGTAAAAGGACATGAGATATAGGCAAGGTTAAGAATTAAGTGTAAAAATCAACAAAGGGCAATAACTCCAAGAATTTGATTGGCAGAGTTACGGTTCTTGTACACTGCACCTCTCCATAATAAAATCTATTCACCTGTAAAGTTTCATGATTCTACCTTACATATTTTTTGAGTTGTGCTCCAGACAAGAATCAAGTTATAAACTCAACAAGGACAATAACTCAGAAAATTTGATCGGCAGAGTTACGGTTCTTGTGCACTGCATCTCTCCATAATGAGATCTATCCACCTATTAAGTTTCATGATTCTACCTTACATACTTTTTGAGTTATGCTCCGGACAATAATCAAGTTTGAAAATCAACAAAGGGCAATAACTCAAAAAATTTGATCAGCAGAGTTACGGTTCTTGTGCACTGCACCTCTCCATAATGAGATCTATCTACCTATTAAGTTTCATGATTCTGCCTTACATACTTTTTGAGTTATGCTCCGGACAATAATCAAGTTTGAAAATCAACAAAGGGCAATAACTCAAAAAATTTGATCGGCAGAGTTACGGTTCTTGTGCACTGAACCTCTCCATAATGAGATCTATTCACCTGTAAAGTTTCATGATTCTACCTAACATAGTTTTTGAGTTATGCTCCGGACAAAAATCAAGTTTGAAAATCAACAAAGGGCAATAACTCAAAAAAATTGATCAGCAGAGTTACGGTTCTTGCACTGCACCTCTCCATAATGAGATCTATCCACCTGTTAAGTTTCATGATTGTACCTTACATACTTTTTGAGTTATGCTCCGGACAAGAATCAAGTTATAAAATCAACAAAGGGCAATAACTCAAAAAATTTGATCGGCAGAGTTACGGTTCTTGTGCACTGCACCTCTCCATAATGAGATCTATCCACCTATGAAGTTTAATGATTCTACATTTAATACTTTTCGAGTTATGCTCCGGACAAGGTTTGGTCTACGGACAGACCGACCGACATACGGACCGACCGACCGACCGACCGACCTTCCGACCGACACTTGCAAAACAATATACCCCCATTTTCTTCGAAAGGGGGCATAATAATTATAAAGGCTATTTTTTACCAAGCAAACTGATTTTTTAATCACGACAGCCTTCACATTACCATTACCCACTGGAGGTTTGAAATAGAGACGGAGACAAATGTCAACTTCAACTCTTCTTACATTGGATTTTGTGTGTATTTCGTTTTTTTAAAGCATAGATGAGCCTAAAATTTAAAGTATAAATACCTTTTCTTTCGAAGCTGACTAGTATTTCTTTCCAAGCTGACTAGTATTTTAAATTTTCATTATAATCATTGAAAAAAATCCTTGTTAGATTTTGAACATTAAGAGAACAAGAGCCGTCAGAGACGGACAATGCTCCCCGAATAAGGCTTTGTCACAATAAATGTATGCCATACAGAGCTAAGATTAAGCTAACAAACGATAAGCCCCCTTTTTCCATGACATACTTTTTATACGCAAATTTCATGTAGTTTATTGTCAAGGGCATCTGATTTGCTACTCAAATATGAAATTTCATCAAATTCTGACCATTAGACTATGAGAAATTAGAGAAAAAGTGTATTTGACCTTAAGTCCCCTTTTCCCATGACGAGGCCTCAAATCCAAAAACTGGGAAAAGTACATCGGCATTATGTCATAGGGAGTCCACATGGTAAGTTTCATTTGATTTGGCCCAAGGGTTATAGAGAAATCGCTTCGGACGGACGGACGGACGGACGGACGGAATGACGGACGGACGGACGGACGGACGGACGGACGGACGAAGCGGCGACTATATGCTCTCCCTTCGGGGAGCATAATAAAATGTAAAATTTTCCTTTTGATGGAAGATGAAAAAAGACAACACTAAGCTAACATGTCTGTCATCTACTGTTGAAGTGGACATTAAGTTGTTTGTCAATGTATAAGGAGAAAAGACTTGCAGGTTTGGTTTATCCCATTCCCACACATTGACGCCTTTTGACACCCTTATAGATAATGACTTTGGAAAACTTTGTGGAAAATGAAGAAATTGCTTGTGACAAGCAATTTCTTCATTTCCCACAATGTTTTCTACGTTAAAAGACCAAAAAATGTTAAATTTCATTCACTTGAAATCGTCGTCTGCAACATCTTTGAATTTGGACCACCCTAAAATTTTGTCGTTTGGTAATGGCAGGGTGCCCACCCTTCATCTGGAATGAAATTCCCTGACTTTTCACTGACTTTTCCCTGACCAAAATTCATTTTTCCCTGACCTTTGTTCGCGGGAAACGACCCTTTCTCCCCCTAAAGTAGTCTGATCCATCCGCTATTTATGAAGATTTCTTACAATAACAATTCAAAAGTGATGGTTGAACCTACATGGGTTAGTAGAAGCCATAAAATGCTCAACTTTTTAAACATGATGAAGAGAAAAAGTTAATTTGTTCTTTAAATAGTTAAACACACTTTCTTTGGCAGCAAATGAAATGTTAATACTTATGGTTTAAACTGTTTCTAACAACTTTCTTTGAGCATCATTCTTAAAGTTGTTTAAATGACAAATTTGCTTCCACTCCTACCTTTTCCATTTTAAATATTAACTGACCAATTGATAAGGCCAACTTATCTTGATACATTCCAATCAAAATTTCCTGCACTGATAGTCTTTTACATTTATCTTCACTTAAGGTGTATGCCCCATTATCAAAAACGACACTTTCTAGTCATACGAAATGCATCAAATTACAGACTCTTGTAAATAAACTTCACATAAGTTGATTCACCGTGCCGGATTTCAGGACTATGCTTCAAAAGAAAATAATTCACAAATATAATTTTACTCTATATTCATATGCAAGGGAGGTAATTTTGAACATTTTTGTCAAATATTTACGCAAATATGCAGTAATTGAAAACTCTAAACCGTTCAAAATGCTTATGTTTGTATTTGGAATGGAAATGTAACAAAGTTTAGGAATTACTGGCACTTTTCAAATTTTGCCTCCAGCTGTTTGGTGCTAATGATGGGTGGTATACGTTAAAATATATCCTGTTTACAAGTTATTTTCAGTCATTTTCTGGACAAAAATGGATACCCCTGTGCATGTGTTAACAGTTTATCATTAGCACAATTTAAGGTACATTTTTGTACTGCATGCTCAAGTGTTTCAATTTTAGAGCTAGCATTTCAAAACTGGCTTTGTGCTAAAATTGATTTTCTATCAATCAGGTACACGTACAACTAATGAATGTGTTTTAGGAAACTTGGGTGGTGATAATGGATATATTTGAGGGCCTTATTCACATGACATCAAAATGTCACTTGAAAGAAGTCATTGGTAATATCTAAGTAATTTGGAAGGAGATGCCATATTTGACCTAAATCATATTACACTCATCATTAAACTCAAAAGCAAATAAATCCAAATAGTGCACAATCCTTGCAGCTGTGCAAGTATTAATACACATACCACACCACATATTATATTTCTTTGACCTCCTCTGAAGATGTTCAATATTCTTCACTGTCAGCTTCTTTCCTCTTGCTTACAGATTTAGCTCTAAGAGCATTATATTTCAATAGACGATCCATTTCAAATGTTAAGCCTTAATTCAACATTAAAATGATAAAATGATTAGTGCAAAGTCATGTATAAAAGAACAACTAGTTTTTTTTTTAAAAAAAAATCTAAAAAAATGCCATAGCTATGATTATCTGTTTTACTTTATTTCATTTTCTTCTATTTTTTGTTTGAACAAAAGAAAATTTCAAAATTCCCTGACTTTTCCCTGACTTTTTCAGCTTTACAGATTTCCCTGACCATTTTTCAAAATTCCCTGACTTTTCCCTGACCTTGAAGAAAATACAAATTTCACTGACTTTTCCCTGACCAGTGGGCACCCTGAATGGGTTAAAGCCATCTGTCAGCACAAAAGGTTTGTTTGAGAAAACTTACGAGTCTGGTTTCCTGCAGTAGTATATAATGGCAGCTATGATGGCACCAATAATCAGGGCACCGATCACTCCAGCTACAGACAGTACAGCAATACTTACAAGTCTGGTTTCCTGCAGTAGTATATAATGGCAGCTATGATGGCACCAATAATCAGGGCACCGATCACTCCAGCTACAGACAACACAGCAATACTTACGAGTCTGGTTTCCTGCAGTAGTATATAATGGCAGCTATGATGGCACCAATAATCAGGGCACCGATCACTCCAGCTACAGACAACACAGCAATACTTACGAGTCTGGTTTCCTGCAGTAGTATATAATGGCAGCTATGATGGCACCAATAATCAGGGCACCGATCACTCCAGCTACAGACAGTACAGCAATACTTACGAGTCTGGTTTCCTGCAGTAGTATATAATGGCAGCTATGATGGCACCAATAATCAGGGCACCGATCACTCCAGCTACAGACAGTACAGCAATACTTACGAGTCTGGTTTCCTGCAGTAGTATATAATGGCAGCTATGATGGCACCAATAATCAGGGCACCAATCACTCCAGCTACAGACAGTACAGCAATACTTACGAGTCTGGTTTCCTGCAGTAGTATATAATGGCAGCTATGATGGCACCAATAATCAGGGCACCAATCACTCCAGCTACAGACAACACAGCTATCCCGGCGGCCGTCTCTATCCAGGGCTTGTCTTCCTCTTCAGGGTCAGAATACTTCTCTACACGAGTGATGGCAAACTGTGTCCAACTTATACCTGGTCAATAATAATTTGAAATGTTCAATTCGAGCTAGAAATGTCACAAAGCAGACAAATACCCCACATTAAAGCCTTGTCACTGAAAAGTGCTACAGGTCAGAAGGTTCTTCAGTTGAAGCACGGAAATTGATTTTAAACAGACTAATTGTGACCTTAGACCTACATTACGTCTAAACAATAGAGTACCCCTTGGGTCAAGAAAACAGCTGGGTAAAGTATCATGATTTCAGGGCAAACAGTTCTCAAGATAGGGCATGAAAATAGATTTTAAACAAAGTCCACTTAAGACCTTAACCTGTGACCTAACAGACCTAAAAGAATAGGGTACCTCCTTGGGTCATGGGCAACAACTATACATAGTTTCATGATCCAAGGTCAAACAGTTCTTGACATAGAGCATGGAAATGAAAAAGTCTATGGACAGATGGATGGTCAGACAGACATGGTGAAACCAACATACCCCCTCTACTTCGTAGGTGGGCTAAAATTAAATCTGAAATCTCTAAGATTGGATTGTATGGAGTTTTACGTCCCACTCAACAGCTAAGGTCATATGGAGACGGGACCTTGGTTTAAAGTCTCATCCGAAAGACTGGTGAAGCTGGGGATCGAACCAGCGATCCCTGTGTTACAAGTCCAGCGCATAACCACTGCATCACCTCTGCCCCTGAAATCTCTAAGAAATAGTGATAGTCTATTGCTACTTCTTTATTCCAGTGATGTCTTGTCAATACTTTACCTTGAAATGAGACCTTTTTGACTAACAAGAGTGCCATGGTCACAATATATGCCGTCACTCCCAGAGACTAAGTTTTAAGGGGACATAACTCAGGCAAAAATCAATGAACCATAAAATCCTTCCTTCATGCACATCTTTTAATTGAGGTGATAACATTGACCAAGTTTCGAAAAAAATCCAGCCAGAAATTTAGGAGTAGCGCACACAAGAAAAGTGGACATACCTACGTACGTACGGATGGATGGACGGACAGACGGAGAAGATGACGCCAATACATATCTGCCTCAGGCGGCGTATAAAAACATCTTACCCATGGCACTTCATATATCTTCAGAGAAGAATGTTAAAACATTACATATAATATTTACCTATATCTTCAGAGAAGAATGTTAAAACATTACATATAATATTTACCGTCTCCAAAATGTTGACCTTTTCTGTAAACATTTTTTTAAAACAATGCTCAATGGTTTAGAAATCCAAATAAGAAAATATCAAGTAGAAAACATTGGAGCAAAATATAATCTGTACTATAGTACACAATGAGTATAAATTTAATTTCACGCATTTGGATCCTTTAGCAGCTTTCATATTCCAGGAGGCTAATCTTGTCGTCTGTAAAAGGGTTGAGGTAATTTGTGGCTAGAATGGCACATCTACAGATTGAAGGTTATACTCACCACTGATGACAGACGCAGGTGTACCAGCAGCATCTTGAGCTGTGATTGTGTACGCGTCCGTAGCCGACAGAAACTGTTTGGGATTACCAATCTCACTTTCTTCATCTGCAGTGTCATCCTTGATTACATATACACGAACAACACTCGATCTGAAGTATAGAGACAGAAATATTGTGTACGCGTCCGTAGCTGACAGAAACTGTTTGGGATTACCAATCTCACTTTCTTCATCAGCTGTGTCATCCTTGATCACATATACACGAACAACACTCGATCTGAAGTATAGAGACAGAAATATTGTGTACGCGTCCGTAGCTGACAGAAACTGTTTGGGATTACCAATCTCACTTTCTTCATCAGCTGTGTCATCCTTGATCACATATACACGAACAACACTCGATCTGAAGTATAGAGACAGAAATATTGTGTACGCGTCCGTAGCTGACAGAAACTGTTTGGGATTACCAATCTCACTTTCTTCATCAGCTGTGTCATCCTTGATCACATATACACGAACAACACTCGATCTGAAGTATAGAGACAGAAATATTGTGTACGCGTCCGTAGCTGACAGAAACTGTTTGGGATTACCAATCTCACTTTCTTCATCTGCCGTGTCATCCTTGATCACATATACACGAACAACACTCGATCTGAAGTATAGAGACAGAAATATTGTGTACGCGTCCGTAGCTGACAGAAACTGTTTGGGATTACCAATCTCACTTTCTTCATCTGCTGTGTCATCCTTGATTACATATACACGAACAACACTCGATCTGAAGTATAGAGACAGAAATATTGTGTACGCGTCCGTAGCTGACAGAAACTGTTTGGGATTACCAATCTCACTTTCTTCATCAGCAGTGTCATCCTTGATCACATATACTCGAACAACACTCGATCTGAAGTATAGAGACAGAAATATTGTGTACGCGTCCGTAGCTGACAGAAACTGTTTGGGATTACCAATCTCACTTTCTTCATCAGCAGTGTCATCCTTGATCACATATACTCGAACAACACTCGATCTGAAGTATAGAGACAGAAATATTGTGTATGTATCCGTAGCTGACAGAAACTGTTTGGTATTACCAATCTCACTTTCTTCATCAGCAGTGTCATCCTTGATTACATATACACGAACAACACTCGATCTGAAGGAATAGAGGAACGCAAAATCTTTTCAGGGTGGTCAATAATACCAAAGTGGGGCTTTTTAGAGAAAACACCTTATTTTCTTATTGAAAGGCAGCAACTCTAGTAATTGATGAAGAAATCCATTAATTTGAAAGGTAAGGTATACATAGAGATTCTTTTCAGGCAGATTTTTTTTAACTCGATTTGATTGAAATTGCTCTTGTTGCATTCCTAAAACTCCTAAAAGATGGATGAACAGACAGAATGAGAGCCAAATTCTTCATGCAGTATTCATATACTAGAAAAGTTACTTACGAATCTGTAATACCCACAATACACCATCTCTTGGCCTGCGCTGTAGGATAAGTGACTTGATACACTGTCGTTAACTGACTCAAGAATGTAGACTCAAGAGCCGTGAATGCAGAAGCATTTATATTCATGTAGTAATTCAGGACAGTGTCTGATGGGTTGTAGGTATCTACACGGACAGTTGCGCCAGTTGATGACATCTGCATGGGGTTACCGCTGTCGTTGGCAGCTGCGTATATCAGATACCCAGTACCTGCTGCTGCATGGGACGTCATCCTGATTATACCTGTACAAACATATAAACATATCCAGATTTTCCTAAACAACACCTGAGTCTCTGAATAGATGGCCAGTGATTAATCTACCTCTGCGTCCTGCGTCCTGTACGCATAAAATTGGCTGGGGACGCATATTTTTGAATGATGCGCGTCCTATTGGACGCATCATTCAAGAAGGGCCTTTTTCTTTGACATCAATCTCTTGTTACAAAAATTCTCAATCGAAATACAACAGTCATGCCAAAATGAAAGTAGAAGACAAATCTCGGATGATAACGCGGTCACGATAACTCGATTGGTGGTCTGTTTGATTAGTACTTTACTCATTTTAATCGTACATAAGACAGACTTTTACATGTATTGATCACAGCATTCGAGATTTCAAAGTATTCTTTCTATTAAATTAGAAAGTATTGTTTTATCTGTCATACTTTATCTGGCAAATGTTAAAAGCATAAATGATCGAAATACTGGGTATTTGAAAGAACATAACATTTGAAAGAACATTATTCTCATCCTTGATTTACGTAAGTATTTGTTAACAGAGCAAACCGTTAAACCCCACCAAAACGACAAACACAAGTTACTGTTCACGAGAAAAACAGAATTATTACAAAACATTCTGTCAAGGGCAAAATAATTTGAGAAATTTTATTCATTTGCGAAGTGAATCGGTGATTGAGAATTCAGTCTGAAATTGGTAAATGAAATGAAACCGATGGAGAAAGGGGGTGGAATAGCCCCATTTCTAGCTCCCCCAGCCCAAGGAGTTTTCTCTTCAACCTTCTTGCCCAGCCTAATGTTGCCAATTATGTCACTGACAATGGCGACTTCAGAACAAGTCCAAAACGAAATTAATGTTGAATGTGAAACTACACATGGGACAGCATATCTTTGCCAATCCAAAAGAAATTCTGTCCACTTACCTTGCCCTGACTCCGAAAACTTTTTCTAATTTGAACAGATGTCATGCAAGATTTTCCTATGTTAAGGCTGGGTTCTGAGTTCTCTACCCAACCTCTTTTTTTATAAACAAGCACTCTACTGTCAAGATCAAAAAGATAAAGTGAACCTCTACACTGTGTTGTGTTGTAGTCAGTGTTCAAAGAGAGTCAAAGAAGACCACAATGAAAACAAAGTACAACAATAACATCACAGCATTTATTCATTTTCCCAACAACGGCAATGGCATAGGCCTACATAAATATCATTTTGCGTCGATCTACAATTCAATTAATGTAAATGAAAAGGTGGGACTCATACATTTTGAATTGGACGCATTGTTTTCAAAGCTATGCGTCCCCAGGACTCATGGTTTCAAATTCTAGATTATTCACTGGATGGCTTTGGAAAGTAATGAGAAAAAAGAAGAAATATGCCGAAACCCAGGAATTTCTCTTTGGTTCTAATAAAGGTTTACATAAAAGATAATGCAAAACTCTGACTTATCAGAATCTTATGCAATTCTACTTAAAACAAGTGCATGTCATATTGCGATGCAATATAGGAGTCCCCCACCGGATAACAAAACATTCTTTCTGATAATATATCTCCTACTTACTAGAACTATGACTGTATACAAAATTTGAACTTGCTAGCACATTAGGTTTTGGACGAAATGTCCCAAACAAAACTAGAACTGTCGCAAAGCGGACAAATACCCCCCACTAGCGCGTTGTCACTGAAAAAGTGCTAAAGTTCAAAGTGGCATAACTCTGAAACTACTTCCTGGATCAAGATGAAAATTGCAGGTGCTCAACTTCATATGATAGGAAACAACCTGCTAAAATCTCAGCAAAATCGGTCAAAAACTGTGGGAGGAGAAGAGGACACAAAATTATGTCCACGGACGGACGGACGGACAGACGGACGGACGGACAACCTGAATCCAGTATACCCCCCCATAACTTTGTTGTGGGGGGTATAAATATAAGCGTAAAATCAACCAAGGGCAATAACTCAAAAAGTGGGCGGAGAAGAGTAATGATTCTTGTACTTGACACTTGTCCTCAATGAGATCTATAAGTGTACCTAGTTTGAAGTTGCTAGCACTGATGGCTCAGGAGATATGGTCCGGACAAAAATGTAAGGATAAAAACAACAACGGACAATAACTCAAAAAGTGGATGTGACAGAGTAACAATTCTTGTGCATTACACTTCTCCTCAATGAGATCTACCAGTGTATAAAGTTTGAAGTTGCTAGAGCTTATGGTTTAGGAGATAAGTTCTGGACAAAAATGTAAGGATAGAAACAACAAAGGGCAATAACTCAAAAAGTGGACATAGAAGAGTAACAGTTCTTGTACATGACACTTGTCCTCAATGAGATCTATAAGTGTAGCAAGTTTGAAGTTGCTAGCACTTATGGTTTAGAAGATATGCTTCGGACAAAAATGTAAGGGTACAAACAACAAAGGGTAATAACTCAAAAAGTGGGCGTGACAGAGTAACAGTTCTTAAAAAACATGACACTTGTCCTCAATGAGATCTATAAGTGAACAAAGTCTGAAGTTACTAGGGCTTATGGTTAAGGAGATAAGTTCCGGACAAAGATGTAAGGATAGAAACAACAAAGGCCAATAACTCAAAAAAGGTCAAGGCAGAATAACCGTTCTTGAACATGACACTTGTCCTCAATAAGATCTATAAGTGTACAAAGTCGAAGTTGCTAGCACACATAGTTTAGGAGATATGTTCCGGACAAGAATGTAAGGCTAAAAACAACAAAGGGCAATAACTCAAAAAGTGGGCGTGGCATAGTAACGGTTCTTAAGCATGACACTTGTCCTCAATGAGATCTATAACTGTACCAAGTTTGAAGTTGCTAGCACACATAGTTTAGGAGATATGTTCCCGACAAGAATGTAAGGCTAAAAACAACAAAGGGCAATAACTCAAAAAGTGGGCATGGCAGAGTAACGGTTCTTGAACATGACACTTGCCCTTAATGAGATCTATAAGTGTACAAAGTTTGAAGTTGCTACCACACATACTTTAGGAGATATGTTCCGGACAAGAATGTAAGGGTAAGAACAACAAAGGGCAATAACTCAAAAAGTGGGCGTGGCAGAGTAACGGTTCTTAAACATGACACTTGTCCTCAATGAGATCTATAAGTGTACCAAGTTTGAAGTTGCTAGCACATATGGTTTAGAAGATATAGCCCGGACAAAAGTGTGACGGACGGACAGACGGACGGACAGACGGACGGAATCGAGCAAACCTATAGTCCCCCAACCGGTAACCGGTGGGGGACTAATAAAACAATATGAGCCAGGATCTGAAAAACATTCCTTAAGGCTTTTGAGCCAAACATGGATCCAGATCAGCCTGTGCATACGCACAGTCTGACCTTAATCCATGTTGTTCTCTAATAGCTTCTTCGTGACGTTTAGTAACTTAAAGAGAGCAGCATGGGTGCATATTGGACTGTATTCGACAACAGGCTGATCTTCAAACTCTTTAAAATGCTATAAGGGACGTTTTTCCAGATCCCAGCTCATATAAGTTTTTTGTCAAAATCAATGCCAACATAATGGCAAATTCTTAAAAAAACATGACCTCTATATTTGACTTCGACCTTGATATCAATGGAAAGCTTTTGTGAAAAGGAATGGGCAAATGTTGAAAGCCCTGTATCTTATGTTAAAAATCTATAGCAAATATTACAAGTCTTGCCGACAAAGAAAAAGAGAGACATTACGAAACCAATATTTCCTCAATCTGTCAATGTGATGGGAGGGGGCCATGAAAATATTCAATAACTGTTGAATGTTCCTCAAACTTAACCAGACATGTCCCAAGCTTTTAAGTTGGATCAGTCTAAGAAGTCATTGTTTATGATAGGATTATCACTTGTAATGGATTACCTGTGCTACTCTCCAGTGAGAAGATATGTGGGTTGTTATGAAGTGTTGTGTAGTAGGTCAGTACAGCGTTCACTCCTGCATCTGTGTCCGTCGCTGTTAATTGTGCCACTGTCACCTGACAGTCATCATTGTATGCGATCTCATTGTTGTAAAATGTTGGTGAAAATATCGGAGCGTTGTCGTTGGCATCACCCACAGTAATTTCTACAGATGTGGTGAAGGATAGGGGAGGCACACCCTGATCTGTGGCTACCAGTGTAAAGTTGAACAATGTATCTGTCTCTCTGTCCATGGGTAGTTTAACATATAGGACTGAGGTTGTTGAGTTAGCATAGATATATGTGTCAGCTCTAGATCCCTCTGGTGATGATGTATCGATGGAGAGAACAATGTCATCATTAACCAGAACATCCACATCATCAAATACAACACCCACAATACTGGTATCTGCAGGAGAGTTCTCTACAACAGTAGCTGTATACAGAGTTGATCCAAAGCTTGGTATGTTGTCATTTGTGTCGTTTATCGTGATAGAGACAGTAGCTGTGGCTGTGAGGGTGTTGGTACCACTATCCTTGGCTCTGACTATAAACACATATGTGTCCTGTGTCTCTCTGTCTAGGTTACCCGCTGTTGTTATTTCTCCCGATGCTGTATTGAGGGCAAAGTGTGTGTTATCTCCTGTCACATAGCTGACCACTTCATACACGACAGCAGCATTTACACCAGTATCAGCATCTGATGCAGACACTGAGTTTACAACTGTGCCTAGAGCTACATTTTCTGATACTGTAAATGTATATGTGGTGATAGGACTGGGTTCAAATATAGGGTTATTATCATTGACATCACCTACAGTAACTGAAGCTGTAACAATCACATTCCTGGCTGGTGTGCCAGCATCTGTTATAGTGACTTCTATATTATACAGGGCTGTCCTCTCTCTATCTAGAGTGTTAACTATCTGTATCAGTCCTGATCCTGCATCCACCCTGAAGTCACCGTCCGTGTTACCATTAGTTATCACATATGTAAGGTCAGAGTTAGCCCCCTCATCATCATCTGTCACAATTAGAGTATGAACCACGGTATTAATGGCTGTATCCTCTAGTACTGTGGTATCGTACGGAGCACCGATGATGGTTGGATTATTGTCATTCTCATCAGACACATATATTGTGTAGGTGGTTGTAGCCGTGTTCTGGGTTAGTGTGCCTGTATCTGCTACATGGATCTCAAATATGTGACTGGAAAATAAAATGATTAACACATCACCAGATGCCACAATGTTAAACTGGTCCAGATTTCAAAGACAATGCAGACAACAATCTCAAGTAAATGGAATTTTATATGCTTTGGTCTTTCAGGGTAGAAAACATTGTGGGATATGAAAATATTGCTTGTCACAAGCAATTTCTTCATTTTCTACAAAGTTTTCTAAAGCCATTATCTTGTAAGAAGTCAAAATGAGTCAAAGATTCATTTATTGTTGAAATAAAAAGATTGATTAGCTATAATATACCATCCTCTTAGATGACTTCTTTCCATTCTTGCTCTTTTTTTGTGGTGTACAGATATAGAGACAAGATGTGTATGTGTGAAACATGAATGCCCCACAAGTAAACAAGTAAAATAATATGCCGCTGATCTTTCGATATGGGGGCTTAAAATATGAGACTATCAACAACTGTACAATAATATGCCTCAACATAACAAGAGCCATCATAGACGGATTATGCTCCCCAAATAAGTGCTTGTCACAAAATAAAAACTATCATACATTAAGCCCCCTTTTTCCATGACGATTTTTTTGTACACACATTATTTATAGAATATGATCTAGAACATCTCATTTATCACATAGGTACAAAATTTCATTAAATTCTGCCCATTAGATAAAGAGATATTAGAGAAAAACTATTTTTTACATTAAGGCCCTTTTTCCATGACACAGCCTCAAATTAAAAAAAAAAAAACAGAGAAAAAGGTCCCTAGGGATTATCCAAGGAAGTTCACATGTGAAGTCTCATTGAATTTGGTCCAAGGGTTGCTGAGATCTGGCTGTGGACGGAAGGACGAACACACGGATGGACGGACAGACAGACAGACAGACAGCGTGGCGACTATATGCTTCCCCAAAATTTATTCGGGGAGCATGAAAAGTGGACAATGAAATGCATATTACACTAACCTGGCTTGTGTTTCCCTGTCCAGCAAGGCTGTAGTAGTAATCACACCAGTTGCTGGATCAATGGTGAAGAAAGCATTAGCTGTAGAGAGAGAGTAGGTCAGCACATTGTTGTTGTTGGCAGCAGAGTCAGCATCTGTGGCCTGTACTGTATCTATTGTTGTACCTATAGCTGTACTCTCAGAGAAGGTGAGAGCGAAGTCTGATGACAGCAACACTGGTGTGTTATCATTGAGATCTATCACTGTAATCCTGGCCAGACAGCTGGAGGAGAGTTGTGGTGTCCCCCCATCTACCAGTCTAACCTCCAGGTCATATATGGTAAACACTTCATAGTCTATAGCTGTAGCTGTTGTGACATCCCCCAGTGATGGGTCAATATTAAACACACCGCTGCCACTCCCTCCCACTATAGACCAGGTTATCTGACCGTTCACACCGGAGTCGTTGTCTGTAGCCTCCACGCGTAACACAGACGTACTGACAGCCACGTTCTCGTCCACCGTACCTGTAAATGTGTTAGAGTTACATGTAGGCATCTCATCATTAAAGTCCACCAGTGAGACAGTCAGGGTGGTAGTGGCTGTCTGTGTGTCCGCCTCTGTGTTCTCCGTGTCCTCCACCTCGATCCTCAGTGTGTACACCTGTGGTGTTGTGTCGTAGTCCAGGGCAGTCGCCACCCTCACCGTACCATCAAACTTGTCCACTGTAAACTCAGCACTCCCCACTGTGACTCCAGCACGTAAATAATATCTCAATACAGCAAATGTACCTGTATCCAGATCAGACCCAGCTACCTGGTATATACTGTTACCTATAGGTTCTGACTCGGATATAGTGACAGTATCAGCAGACACGGTGAAGTTTGGTGCATGATCATTGGTGGCCACTATCTGTACAGTGACTGTCGTGAAGGAGCTCAATACTGGAGTACCCTGGTCCGCTACCTGTACTGTCAGTATATAGATAGACTGAGTGTTAGCATCTACAGCACCATTCAGCTCCAGGGTGTTACCGGTCATCTGGAACACGTTCAGTGTGTTACCCCCGGTGATGGAGTACTGTAGCCCGGCTGTACCTGCCAGACCAGCGTCGTCATCTGTAGCGGTGATGGTCAGTACTGTAGTCAGGGTACCTGACACAAACTCATTCAGCTGGGCGGTGTACGAGGACGGGTTTATCTGCGGGTAGTTGTCGTTCACATCGTTGATGGTGACTGTGAATGTTTCTGTGACTGTCCTGGCCTCCCCGTCACCTGCCAGCATGTCCATGGCAGCTACAGTCAGTGTGTACGAGCTGGTCGTCTCCCTGTCTAGATCTCCAGCCACTGTCACTACACCTGTATTGGGGTTGAGAGAGAAGTGTCCAGCAGCATTACCGTTAGTGATGGAGTATCTGACAGTACCGTGTGTGGAGCCAGTGTCTGCGTCCGTGGCTGATATGGTAACAACAATAGTACCATATGCTAGGTTCTCATCTATAGATGTATCATAGGGAGTACTCTGAAACACTGGAGCATGCTCATTGACTGGTTCTACATACACAATCATGGTCAATGTTGTAGTGAGGGCAGGACTACCTTGATCATCCACTGTGACTTTCAGTGTATAACTGATGGTTGTTTCATAGTCGAGCACGGCCACCCTGGACAACACTCCTGTACCAGTATTGATGAGGAACTTTCCTTCACCATTACCAGCTGTGATCGTGTATAACAGAGTAGTAGAGGCAACAACATCCAGGTCTGTACATGTCGGCGTGATGATGTTGGAATCTGTGGAATTTTCTGTCAACGAAGTCACATATTCAGATGAATCACATGCTGGATAGTTATCATTGAGATCGTTTATAGCTATGACAATACTGGTAGCTGCAGTGCGGTTGTTAGCTCCAGCTTCATCAGCCACCTCGATACCGAGCGTGTAGGACATGACTAGTGGATCATCTCTGTCTATAGTCTGTTGTGTTTGTATGATTCCTGTAGATGCGGCGATCGTGAATTTATTGTCCGTGTTGCCTGATGTGATGGAGAATATAAATGTTGTACCAGCAGCATCAGCATCTGTAGCGTTGATGTTGTATACAGTAGTCCCAACACTGACGTTCTCGTCTATAGTGGTGGTGTAGGGACCTGTAGGATCAAACACCGGTGTCTCATCGTTCACATTGGTGACAGTCACACGGACAGACACAGTAACCGTGAACGCTCCATCCGTCACCTCCACGGTGATGTCATGACTTGTAGCGGTCTCGTAGTCTAGAGCAGCTGCGGTGGTGATCAGTCCAGATGTGGCTGTAGCTATTGTAAACTCTGGTGATGTTGATGTTATGGAGTATGTGAGAGCACTCCCGACTGTATCTACATCTGTACACACAATAGTGACTACAGGTGTTGTAGTGGCTACATCCTCCGCTAGAGTAGATGTGTACAGTGACGCCGGACAGGATGGATCATTATCGTTAACATCATTGATGGTCACTGACACTGTGGCTGTACCAGTCCTGAACGTTGCCTGTCTGTCTACAGCATGTACAGTCAGGACATATGGTGTGGTTGTCGTAGCTTCATAGTCTAGCTCACCCACAAGTCTCACATCCCCGGTCGTGGTGTCTACAGAGAACTTCCCGGCTGTGTTACCACTCACAATACTGAACAGTATGGACCCTGCCAGGCTAATATCTGCATCTGTAGCTGCTACATTACCAATAGATGTATGCAGAGCTGTGTTCTCATCTATGTTTATGTTGTATACTGCCAGAGTGAAGGCTGGATCATTGTCATTTACATCTGCAAATACAGAGCCAGAAAGTGTTATAAGGTAAAGATGTCTTTGACTCTGTTTGAAAATTACCATAACTTCAGCTTTAATAAGCTGTTGTTATGATATTTTTAATGTTACTCCAAGATATGTAACCATCTAAGAATTTTAGATTGGTTCAAATTGATGGAAATTGGCATTGACATAAATGAAATTACAATCATCCACGAAATCAAACATAAGTACATCAGGGGCCTGTATTATCAACGATCTGATGACCACGATTTTGTGTACACTCATTGATAATATGGGCCCCAGGTTAGTAAGACAAGCTATTTTGACTAGATTGAGTATCTGACCCAATATTCAACATAAGTGTACGAGGGACGGTCGGAAAGTAGTTGGACTTTTCATGCTACTGTCTCTCCATTTGCAACTGTATAAACACATTATATATTGGTGGAATCTACAACCATTTGCCAAAAATGTGGTCAGTTTATTTTCAAAGATAGTTGTATTTATACAATATTCTGTCAACTTATATGTGATAGGGGTTTCATGTATCATAGGTCATTTGTTAGAGGAACAATGAGGGTAATCAAAACAAAAGAACATTCTAGTCATTTTAATCGCGAAGGAGTTAAGATTTTGAACTACATTATCACTGAAGATTAAATAAGGGTTCATAATTCCGAATTTGGGATATAAAATTAGTCAAAGCAGTCATTGAAACGAGCTGGTTCCCCACCCCTGAAATGATTAAGCTGTTACCTTCGGTTGGTAGCCATGTTTGTTGCTTTTGGGGATTCACGAGGATTGATAGTTACTCATTTCATGTCAAATGGTAAAAACTGTCAATACCAAGTAAAATTCGGAAGTAATTCAGAAGAATCTAAGAATAAATGCTGAAGTAAACGCGTCCCAGATTAGCAAAGAAAAATGTTTTCTACTTCATGATTGGACACGCTACCATATCACCGCATCTACAGTGGAGATTATCAACTATTACACATGCCAATAGTTGTTTTACTCTTCTTAATGCCCAGACCTTGCCCAAGGTGACTTTTATTTGTGTCTAGAACTGAAGATATGCTTGCTGGGAAGAATTTTGAGACAATGGCGCCTTTGATACCGCCTGTTACACTGTACCTAATACAGTGGGTCTACGTCATGGTTAATAGTGGGAATAATAAAGCTCCTATGAATATTGCAGAAATGCATAGACATAGATTGACAATTTGAACAAACAGTGTAGAAAGAATTTTGTTAAAAAGTTGAATGGTTTTAGAGAACTAGTCAAAAGTCCAACTACTTTCAGACCGTCCCTCGTATATGACCAGACAAAAGCATGTGTATCTGACCTGACATATAAGCTGTATATAAGTTGGAAGACCAAATATTTAGCATTTATGAATCTGGCCAGCTTTTTGTCAAGAATATATTTGTGACCCGTCGCGCTAAAAGGGACCTTATCGGGTGTGTGACAAATATCGACCCTAGTCAGTCTGCGCAGTCCGCGCAGCCAGACTAGGGCCGACACTTTTCACTTATATGTACTGTTTTCCCTATCTTACTTTATGTCATTTTTCGCACAATGGGATCTGGTTGACCTGTGCTGGGTCTGACAAGTTTGTCATATTTTGAATTTTTGGAGTTCGGATAAGGTCCCTTTTAGCGTGACGGGTCACATTTAATCTGACTCTCATCATGACATCTTTGACAAAATATTCAGCAAAAGTATGATCACTGACAAGAACTTGACCAGTTTGTTTGAAATAAGTAATGCTGATCACATCGTACTTCATACAGGACTTTTCATATTGTCTGTGTTATTGAAAAATCTTGTATCTATAGCTTTAATCAAGCTGTAGATATGGGGGTTTTACAATATTACTAAAAATGTTTTCATCTTACCAGTGATAGTGATTGTAACATTGGTTGATGTAGAGAGAGCAGATGGTGTGGTTCCTGAATCTGTGACAACAACAACAATATGGTAAGTATCAGTTATCTCCCTGTCAAAGTTGACTGTGGTAGTGATCTCCCCTGAATTAGAGATCAAAAACTCTCCACCTGAAATTAGAAAAAAAAACACAACTAGAACTGTTGAGTGAGCAATCCATCACCCTGTTACCTCATCAGCACTTTTTCTTTGCAGGCCACCTCTTTGGTCAACTATTGTGATAGTTTCATGTATCTAGGTCCAACTGATTTGAGTTTGAGTATATTAATGAAATGTTTACAGAAATAAAAACCTAATTTTTTTTGCTTTCATTCAAAAACTTAAGATGACAGTACTCAATTGAATCATCTCTGTAATATCAGTGGTTTCAATAATTTATTAGTTGCCGGGGACTCAATGCAAAAGTAGGTGGGGATTTTCTTTGTTTTTCCCATGATATTTCCTATTACCCCATTACAATAATTTCAAAAGAAGCAGGGGGATAATAACCAAATAGAAGGGTGAAATCCCACCGCTGCCTCTTAATGAAATCGCTGGACATACAACATAGGGTTTGTTTGATAGTGATGATAATTTGATTTTGGATTCGGGTTACCCTCTCTGTACTGAAGCTCTAAAATGTCATGGTAAATTGCTACATACCAGCATTTCCTGCTGTAATAGAGTAAGTAGTGATGTCCTTGTTGGGTGAGTCAGAGTCAGCATCTGTACATGTTAGTTGTACCACTGTTGTACCAATAGCAGAGTCCTCCGCTATACTGGATGTGTACAGGGAGCTGGAGCAGACTGGACTGAAGTCATTCACATCTGTGATGGTCACTACTGCTGAATATGTGGCTGTTAGGGCACCTGTAGTGAAAGAAACATACACAATGTAATTGTTATAAGAAATACAAAATAACAAAATATAAAGACATAAAATTACTTTTTCCCACACAATATGATTTTTTCAAGTGTTTCATTCTGTCAGTCAATATTGGAGATATCCAGCATCTTTAAAATGCCAGACAGTTGTTCACTGACTCCCAGTTTGCTCATTGTTTTTTTATGCAGTAACATTCTTTCTGTACATACCATGATTTTGTGATCAGTACAACCTTTGATTTCAATCAGATCTTCAATTTCTCAGGAAAGATTTGTCAATAAGTCTATCATGAATAATTGTACCTACAACAAGACCACTTACCCGGATATATGCCAGCATCTACAGCATGAACCACAACTGTATATGTATCTAGTGTTTCTTTATCCAGTGTACCACTCACTGATATCATTCCTGTTGTAGGATCCATGATAAATAAATGTGTATACAACAAGACCACTTACCCGGATATACCCCAGCATCTACAGCATGAACCACAACTGTATATGTATCTAGTGTTTCTTTATCCAGTGTACCACTCACTGATATCATTCCTGTTGTAGGATCCATGATAAATAAATGTGTATACAACAAGATCACTTACCCGGATATACCCCAGCATCTACAGCATGAACCACAACTGTATATGTATCTAGTGTTTCTTTATCCAGTGTACCACTCACTGATATCATTCCTGTTGTAGGATCCATGATAAATAAATGTGTATACAACAAGACCACTTACCCGGATATACCCCAGCATCTACAGCATGAACCACAACTGTATATGTATCTAGTGTTTCTTTATCCAGTGTACCACTCACTGATATCATTCCTGTTGTAGGATCCATGATAAATAAATGTGTATACAACAAGACCACTTACCCGGATATACCCCAGCATCTACAGCATGAACCACAACTGTATATGTATCTAGTGTTTCTTTATCCAGTGTACCACTCACTGATATCATTCCTGTTGTAGGATCCATGATAAATAAATGTGTATACAACAAGATCACTTACCCGGATATACCCCAGCATCTACAGCATGAACCACAACTGTATATGTATCTAGTGTTTCTTTATCCAGTGTACCACTCACTGATATCATTCCTGTTGTAGGATCCATGATAAATAAATGTGTATACAACAAGATCACTTACCTGGATATACCCCAGCATCTACAGCATGAACCACAACTGTATATGTATCTAGTGTTTCTTTATCCAGTGTACCACTCACTGATATCATTCCTGTTGTAGGATCCATGATAAATAAATGTGTATACAACAAGATCACTTACCTGGATATACCCCAGCATCTACAGCATGAACCACAACTGTATATGTATCTAGTGTTTCTTTATCCAGTGTACCACTCACTGATATCAGCCCTGTAGTCGGATCGATGGCAAACTTCCCGTTAGCTCCTGATACAATACTGTATGTGACATCACCATCTGTCCCACTGTCAGCATCGGTAGCATCGACATCTGCCACTGACGTACCTGGAGAATGATACATACTTGAATATTATGTATAGCATTTGAGACACAATTACCCTAGCCCAGATCACTTTTTTTTCATATAAGGATCAGAAACAGTTTATTTTTAGAACTTATTAGTTTGACCCTGTTATCGCTGGAAGTGTACTACAATATCAATTCACCAGAGCTTTCACTAAATTTGATAATACCCCCCCCCACCAAAAACAATTTGCCATTGTAGAAAATGAACATTTTCATCATAGAAGATCCCTTACTAAGTCAAAACTCATTTGATGTGCACATCTATGATTAATACTGAGTCTACATGTACATGTTTGAATGAAATGCATCTATTCATTAATAAGACATTGATGGATCCATGATGATATACACATCTCCACTAGGTAGTGTTTAGCGAGAAAGTTTGTATGATTAAAGCATTTTCTCCTTTTGACTCAATATTTTCTCTGTTATAATGTACACATATTGTACACAAATACTATCTTTATAATAAGCATCTGTTTTGTATTGTATATCAGTTTTCAAATTGAGCCAGTCTAAATTAATCTCAATTGAGAAAAGATTAACCCATTACCACACAGTGACGCTTTTTGACTCACCATAGAATAGAGAATTTTGAAAACATTGTGTAAATTGAAGAAATTGCTTGTCACAAGCAATTTCTTCATTTTCCACAATGTTTTCTACCCAGAAATGTGAAATATTCATTCAATTCACATTGTCATCTGCAACTTTTTTTGAATTTGGACTAGTCTAAAATTTTGCTGTTTTATAAAGGGTTAAGACCTACCTGTAGCAGAGTTTTCTGGTATGGAGGGTGTTGATGATGCAGCTACCAAACTTGGTGTATGTTCATTGTAGTTTGTTATAGCTATCTCTATAGTAGCTGTAGCTGTGTTGGAGCCGGAATCTGTCACACTGATCACCAGACTGTAGGCTTGTGTTGTCTCAAAGTCTAGATTAGCTGGGTCATCTACGCTGACTACAGCATTAGTTGTGGTGCCTGTTATACCGAATATGTTGTCCCCGTTCCCACTGTCAATGTTGTATGTGAATGTTGTATCATCAATGTCAGTGATTGTCACCGTCAGAACATTGGTGGCTGCGGTGGTGTTCTCCCTGACTGATATTGCATAAAAACCTGGATTAAATTCTGGTGTTCCGTCATTAAAGTTTGTGATATCTATAGTTACAGTGGTTGTGGCAGAGTTTGGACCAGGATTGGTGCCTGTGTCAGTTGCCACGACAACAACTTCATACTGTGTTGGTGTAGCATCAAAGTCCACAGCAGCCTTCAGGACGACGTCTCCAGTCGTGGGATCTATATCAAAGTTAGTACTGACGGGGTTTACAGTGAAGGTGATGTTATCATCAGTATCCCCGTCTGTGGCTGTCACAGTGAACACCGTGGTCCCGACAGCTGTTGTCTCTATAACATTAGTGGAGTATGGTGTACCAGTAAACACCGGGGTGTTGTCGTTCACGTCCGATACCTGTACATTCACGGTGACCGTGGTGGTCAGTGAGGGCGTCCCTCCGTCAGATACCGCCGCTACTATGGCATGTAGAGTGGTCGTCTCATAGTTCAGGGCGTTGGTTAGTCTGATAGCTCCCGAACCATCTATAGCGAACAGAGTTGTGGTTCCTGCACCATTCACAGTGGCTATAGCGTATGACAACGCAGCATTGGTTGTAGAATCAGCGTCTGTACATACAAGTGTAACTAGTGTTGTAGGAGTGGTGGTATCTTCAGCGTATGTAACAGTCTGCAGGACGGGTGTACAGGCGGGCGTGTTATCGTTTGTGTCTGTTATAGTAATGATGGCGGATGTGGTGCCTGTCTGGGGTGATCCAGAACCATCAACAGCCTGTATAACCAGGGTATACGGGTTAGCTGTGGCTGTCTCAAAGTCTAGTAATGCCCTGGTTGATATGTCACCAGTAGAGGGGTCTATCTGGAACTTGGAATCTACATCACCACTAGCTATACTGTATATGACAGCTCCTGTAATTACACAAACAAGGTTTGCTTGTGAAATAATGACATTCCCATAATGACCAATTATTCAATAAAGGGACCTTAAAATTTTATTGCACTGGCGTAGGAACAGGGGGGCCAGGGGTGGGGGGGGCAGGTCCCTTAATAATTCAGAAAAGGGGGGCAGCATATCCTTTGCCCCCCCCCCCCAATAATTCACCCATGAAAAAAATATTTTCCTTCAAGAAAGGTTCAGGTACAAAATGCTGTCTGAAAGTGCCCAGATTGCAGGGAAGGGGGGGGGGGGGGGGCCTAGCAACGCTACGCTCAGTTGGGGTTCAATCACTTAAACATTTGGCCCCCAATATTTTATACTTTCCAATGCCTATGAATAATAATTGAAATATTGATAACCATTTCTAAAATGACAAAGGTGGTCTTATCCAAAAGCTTCCTTAGACAACAAAGTGCATGTTGAATTTGTGTGCAGTATAACATAGAAAACATTGAGGCAAAAGGAGAAAATGCTGATTATCAGCATTTTCTTCTCTTGCCTCAATCTTTTCCCAGACCATTTCTATTAAATATGTCAAAACCAGATCTCATGTGGGAAAGGGTTAAGTTAGCTTGACCTTGGTATCATAGGCAAAGTCTTGTCACAAGAAAAAACAAATAATGAAATGTGAAATAACAATCACTTGCATTACAAAATTAAGGGCTAAGATTTAAGTCGCTTTGTCGAGATAGACAGACAGATGGGACAAAAACTAAAAGCTAAAATCTGACAGTAAACAACATGCTCCAAGTTGTTTTTAATCATTACGCCTTGTAGTATAATTTTGATAAATGTTTAAGACAAATATTTACCATTTGTTCCTATGTCAGCATCTGTTGCCCCTACAGTTCCCACAACTGTGCCTACACTGATACTCTCTCAATTTATAGGGATATTATGCCACTGGAGGAGGGGTTAATCCATTACCAAACAGTAAAATTTTAGGTTGGTCTAAATTCAAATATGATGCAGATGACAAATTCAAGTAAATGAAATCTAAATTTTCTTGTGTCTTTTCTGGTAGAGTCTAGAAAACTTTGTGGGAAATGAAGAAATTGCTTGTGACAAGCAATTTCTTCATTTTCCACAATGTTTTCCAATGCTATCATCTTATGTGGTGACAAAAAGAGTCATTGTGTGGTAATGGGTTAAAGATAAATATTTACCATTTGTGCCTGTGTCAGCATCTGTGGCCCCTACAGCCCCAACAACTGTACCCAGACTGATACTTTCTGCTTGGTTTAAGTTGTAGGGATCTTGTGCAAATACAGCTAGGTTGTCATTCTCATCTGAAAAAAAAGTTCACTCAATTACCTAGCGCTTAATTAACCAATGAAAACAGAGTTTATAAGCTTGACATTTGGTCAAAAGAGAATTTCTGACCCTTTTAGTACTTTCTGTAGGTCCTTCTTAAACAATGCAGAAAGCTGAAATCTGGTGACCATGATCATACAGTTCTAATAAGACAAGTTATCTACAGGATTGCAGTTTTATTACAAAAGGTAAAGTTATTTATTACATTATAGTGACAACAAGAATTGTCTGTGAACAATGAACCTCGTCCTAATGACAGCTTGTTACAAAGAAAAGATCGAAGTCCTAGATCAAGGTAAAAGGTCATGGTCCCAAATAAAAATCCTTGACAAGAGGTATTGATGTATGAAATATAAAGCTTGTATCTGTAAAAGGACATTAGATATAGGTCAGGTTGAAGTTTTTTACAAGAAAAAGGTCAATATTCAAGGTCAAGGTAACAAGGTCAAAAGTCATGGTCAAAAATGAAAGATCTTGGTAGAAGGTATCCATGTGTGAAATATCAAGGCGGTATGTGTAATAGAACATAACATATAGGCCAGGTTAAAGTTTTTTAGAAAGTAAGTCAAAGTCCAAAGTCAAGGTCAACATATCAAAGATAATGGTCACAAATGAACTTTAGGTCTTGGTAGAAGGTGTCCATGTGTGCAATATCAAGGCTGTATGTGTAATAGAACAAAATTTATAGGCCAGGTTGAAGTTTTTTAAAAGTAGGTCAAACTCCAAGGTCAAGGTCACAAGGTCCAAGGTCATGGTCAAATGTGAAAGGTCTTGGTAGGAGGTGTCCATGTGTGAACTATTAAGGCTGTATGGCTAATAGACCTAAAATATAGGCCAGGTTAAAGTTTTTGAACCAGGTTAAAGTTTTTTTCAAAAGTAGGTAAAACTTCTAGGTAAAGGTCATGAGGTCGAAAGGTCATGGTCTCAAATGAAAGGTCTTGGTAAGAGGTATCCACATGTGAAATATCAAGGGTGTATGTGTAATAAGGCAAGATATAAGCCAGGTTAAAGTTTTTTGAAACAGTCAAAAAGTATATCAAACTCAAAGGTCAAGGTCACAAGGTCAAAGGCCATGGTCCCAAATGAAAGGCCTTGGTTAGAGGTACATCAAGGCTGTATCTCTAATAGGGCATGAGGCATGGGCCAGGTGAAAGTTTTTGTGGATGATGATGCAAACGTTCAGGGGTATGACAATAGCTATTCTGAGACTTTTGTCCTGGGCAAGCTAAAAAGACAGACAGACAGATGGCCTACCTGTTACTGTTATTGATACAGTAGTGGATGTTGTCAGGGCCGTAGTACCAGAGTCCACAACCTGTATCACCAGTACATAGTTATCTAGTGTCTCTCTATCTAATGCAGCATTGACAGATATCTCTCCAGTCCCAGATACAGCAAATACACCACCTGTAGGCAACAGAATTACAATGAAGCATGTATAAGTAGAGTATAGGATGTTGTTGTTTCATAGTCAGGACTGATAACTACCCCTTATATAGTGTATCTCTGTCTAATACAGTATTAACAGATACCTCTCCAGTCCAAGATACATAAAATACATCACCTTCAAATACATGAGGAAAACAAGATCATTTGAGCTGAAGTGGATAAGATTGGGAACAAAAACACCTTTTAAAAATATATGGCATCTAGTCAAGTAGATCTATAACATTTCTTGCTGCTAAAAACACCAATTTTCAAGTTTGAACAAGAGTTATAAAAATTATGAAACACATGTGCAGAACTTCCTAATTGACAGGAAAATAAGACAAAGAACAGTCACTTCATACATATTTCGATACCACAGACTAGAAATACTATTTTTACCAGAGTGGGACTGATTTGGGGTTCTACCCAAAACAAACAATATTTTATCAGACTGATTATTTGATATAATACATACTCTATATCTCCAAACTCTCATGTTTTGTTTAGTCCAATACACCTACTTACATTAATTGTTTCCCTATGTCCTAATGATAAGCATTTCTTAATATAATATCCTAGCTTCAGAAAAATGGTCAAAAGATTAAATTTTCTATATAAATAGTCTATCCATTTTGCACACTGCTTAAAAAGCTGATAAAACTCCCTACTTTAACCTTTAATTCATAAAAAAAGGTATCTAAGTTCTAACCTGTATTGCCGCTAGTTATACTGTAAGAAGAGATGACATTATTGGCTGCAGTAGCGTCTGTGTCAGAACATGTGACCTGAGCTACTGAAGTTGTCGTTGTCGCTGACTCCGACACACTGGCACTGTATATAGTCTGTGTACAGCTGGGTGTGACATCATTGACATCTGTTATGTCTACAGTGAGGGTGTAGCTGGCTGTCTGAGCAACTGTAACAAAAGTGGATTTAGTACTAGTCTTTATGCAAATTCTAAGCTTGGTATTACATCATTTACATCTATTAAGTTACTGTGTAAATGGCCTTCTTAGCAATTGGTATAGTATAGTGTGTCACAGATATTGAGACTCAAGACAAATGACCTTTTTCGAGAATGCTTTCTTGCTCATCAAACAACTCATGTCAGGCTTGATCTCAAAAAATTTGACTCTTGTTCGTTTAAGGTATCAAATTAAATTACCTTTAACATGTTTAATAAAAAAAATCCTTGTTTGTTGTTGGTGGTGGTTCTTTTTTTTTTCTTTTCTTTTTTTCTTTTGTTTTTCAATTTTCTGACAAGTGCAATATTTTCTGTGCAGAAGTGACTATAAACTATGTACTGACCTGTTCCTCCATCTGTAGCATCTATATTCAGTATGTAAGATGCCACACTCTCTCTATCTATATCACCACTAACTGTCACGATCCCAGTAGTTGGATCTATAGCAAACTTTCCCGTACCACTGTTTGTCACGCTTGTGATTGTATAGGTAATCACACCATCGTTACCGTGATCTGCGTCGGTTGCATCAACATCAACCACAACTGCACCAGTTGCTGCATTTTCCGCTACTGTTCGTGTTGAGCTAGATACAGCTAACACTGGTGGGTTATCGTTTAGAGCTGTGACCTCTATAACTACAGTTGTTGAGGCGGTGTTTGGAGCAGCATCTACAGCTCGGACGACCATCGTGTAACTCTTCGTCGCTGAATCATAATCAAAGTTTGTGACATCATCTATGATAATATCCCCAGATGCTGCATCTACTCTGAACACATTTCCTGTATTACCACTAGCTATACTGTAGGTGAGAGTTACATCGTCGATGTCAGTTGCTGTGACGGTGAGTACTGTAGTCCCAACTGTCTCGTTCTCCGCGACTGACTGTGTATAGAAGGCTGGGTTGAAGACCGGAGATTCATCATTAGCATCTGTGACAGTTATAGTTAGAGATTCAGTCACACTCTGACCTGGTGAACCACTGTCTGTAGCCACCAGGGTCAGGGTTATAGTTTTGGGTGTGAGAGTGTCATAGTCTATAGCTGCTATAGTGTACACGATACCTGTAGCTGGGTCTATCTGAAAGTATGTGTTGGCTGGGTTGATGGTGTAGTTTACAGTGTTATCTGTGTCAGCATCTAGTGCAGTGACCACATATACACTAGTACCTACAGCTGTAGCCTCACCAACATTAGTAGTGAAGGGTGTACTCTGAAACACAGGAGCGTTATCATTCACATCAGTCACTATAACATTCACCGTCGATGTGAACGAGAGAGACGGAGTTCCTCCATCTTTAGTACGAATCAACACAGCGTAAGATTGAGTAGTCTCATAGTCAAATGTTGTTCCTGCAGCGGTGGTGAACACACCAGTAGCATCTACATCAAACAGTGTAGATACAGCACCATTGACTGTCACTATCTCGTACGTCAGTGCAGCGTTTGTCCCGGTATCTGTGTCTGTACATGTTATAGATGCCATGGTAGTGGATCCACTGGTACTTTCCGGGAACTCTACAGCTTGTACAGCAGGGGTACATGATGGAGTGTTGTCATTCTTGTCATTCACAGTGATGGATACTGTCGTAGTGCCGGTCAGCTTGGTGGTAGCATGATTATCAACACCATGTATAACCAGCACATATGGATTGTTAGTGGCCGTCTCGTAATCCAGGGTGGAAATTAGCTTCAGTTCACCAGTAGTGCTGTCTAGTTGAAACTTGTTGTCAACATCACCACTGATTATACTGTAGGTCACCGTCCCTGTAGAGATTCAATAAAACCCTTTTAGAAATAAACCCTTGCAGAATGTATTTTAACCCTTTCCCAAACAACAAGTTTTAGGGTGATCCACTTCAAAAACTGCCACAAATGACAAAATTGAAGTTATTAAAGATAGAATATGTGTAAAATATGGCATAGAAAATATTGAGACAAAAGGAGAAACTGCTGGTTATCAGCAGTTTCTTCTTTTGTTTCAATCTTTTCCCAAGCCTATCCTATTAAGGACGTCAAAACCAGGTCTTGTTTGGGAAAGGGTTAAACAGAGAGCGATTGAGGTTAATTAGGGCAAGTTTTCTTCATGTAACCTATGAAACTTAATATTCTCCGCTCTCCTAAGTTTGGTTGTCATGATAACATTGTCAAGTCATGAACAAGGAAATAAATGTGACCCGTCGCGCTAAAAGGGACCTTATGGGTTTTGTGAAAAATATCGACCCTAGTCTGTCTGCGCAGTCCGCGCAGCCAGACTAGGGCCGACACTTTTCACTTGTTTGTAGTTTTCGAAATCCAGAACATTTTCCCTACCTTACTATATGCTCTTTTTTCGCATACAGTATCAGGTTGACCTGTGGTGAGTCTGAAAAGTTTGTCGAAATTTGGATTTTTTTAGTTCGGATAAGGTCCCTTTTAGCGTGACGGGTCACAAATATCAGATTTGAATCAGCCATAGCTTCTAGTCTCAAAAGGTACCAAGTTTATGACCACAGCTAAAAGTTGAAAAAAGTGTCCAGCTCTACCTTAACCCTTTCCCAAACAAGACCTGGGACCCGTATTATCAACGATCATATGATTATTTTTTGCGTAATTACTTGTAACAACAAACCTGATTGGCCCAATCTGATTTCTCGTGCAATCAGGTGTTTTGTTACACAGTTTATACAAAAATGTGGTTGTAAGATCTTTGATAGTATGGGCCCCTGGTTTTGACGTCCCTTACAGATATGCCTTGGGAAAACATTGAGACAAAAGAAGAAACTGCTGATAACCAACAGTTTCTCATTTTTGTCTTAATATTTTCTGAGTTGTATTATGCACAAATTATACCTTTATCAATATATTTTTGTCATCAGCAGCAAATTTCAAATTGGAACACCCTAATTGTTTGTTGTCTGGTAAGGGTTAACCCATTCCTAAACAGCCAAATTTTAGGGTAGTCCAATATGAAAGATGATGCAGACGACAATTTCAAGTTGATGAAATTTTAAAAATCTTTGCATTTTGGCATAGAAAACATTGTGGATAATGAAGAAATTGCTTGTGACAAGCAATTTCTTCATTATCCACAATGTTTTCTCAAGCCCTTTTCTGTAGGAGTGTCATAAAGCGTCACTGTGTTGGAAAGGGTTAAAACAGAACATGGTTGAGATATATACCTGCAGCCCCGGAGTCTGCATCATTAGCGATGACTGTACCTATAACAGCACTAACAACAGTGTCCTCATCCGTGCTGATTCCATACGGATTGGCTGTAAAACTGGGGGTGTTGTCATTCTCGTCTGAAATATAGTGGATTGATTGATTGACTTACTGGTTATTTGATTGATTGATTGATTGGTTGATTGATTTGCTGTATCATTGATTGATTATTTGATTAACCCTCATCCTACCAACATATTTTACATACACATCCTACCAACTGGGGTCCATTTGGACCCCACAGGCAATTTTGAATTTCATGACAAAAATAAGTTTCACAAAAGACATATTCTTTGTTTAAATGTTATATTGGTTACTAACAAATGATAATAGCACAAAAACATACGGAAATGAAAAACTAGAAGGCCCTAAAGGGCTTGAATCGCTCCATAGGCCTGCATTTATTTTACTACTTTATGCAATTTTTGCATAAAATTCAAGGGCACATAACTCATGATCTAAGATTTCGATCAAGCTGAAAACTGCACTCTGGCAAGATATCATAGTCATCAACATACTTTTCACGTTTTGTTTTGACTGGTAAAAATTTGTTGATATGAGAGTAAAAAGAGTAAAAAATCAGTCAAAACCTTAATTTTGGATAATCAAGGGCAGATAACTCGGGTATTTTTTATCAAATCAAAATTCCTTTAAGGAATTTCAGAGAGGGTCGCCCAAGGATTATTCCTGTGAAGTTTGGTTGAAATGCATCCAGTGGTTTTTTAGATGAAGATTTTTCAAAGAAAAAGTTTAAATAAGTTTAAATAGTTGTAATAAAGAGTAAGTATAGTGGGGTCCAAACGGACCCCAGCAACAAAATCAATATTACAAACTCAAATTATGCTATAATCTAAAAATGTTGCGTGACATGAAGAATGTTGTGGTAGACCAACAAACGCCTAAAATTTGGACAACAGAGTGCATGCGGTAAAAATATGACACACAAAAAATGACGCTTGGGGTCAAAATGACCCCAGTTGGTAGGATGAGGGTAAATAAGTTGGTTGAGAGATTTATTGATTGATTGATTGGTCGATTGATTGATTGGTTGATTGATTGGGATGGGACAGGTTGGATAGATAAATGGATGTTTCACCATTGTTGGCCAGGACTGCACCAATGGAAATACTTGTAACGTTGTCCTTGTCCATAATGATCCCATACAGATTGAGGGTTAGACAGACATTGTGAAACCACAACATGCCCCTCTCCTTGGTATGTGGGGCTATAATGACTAATATCAGCCTCTAGAGCCTTTCATCAAAACCTTTACCAAGTCATCCAAATTACTTTTACTTGTCTCATTTATGTATATGTTAGCGGCAAAAAGTAAAATCAGGCAATAAGCTTTGTGCCTAGTCAATTACTTATTGCCTAAAAAATTCAGGCATTAAGCTTATTGCCTGAAATGTTTCATCCTAAATTGAGTCTGTTGCCTAACATATGTGAGCGGCAATAAGTAAACTCAGGCAATAGGCTAAATGCCTAGGCAATAAGCTATTGCTTAGTCAATTAATTGCTTAAAGTTTTCAAGCATTTAGTTTATTGAATGAATTGTTTCATCCCAAAATGAGTCTACTTTACAACCCCTTTTAATTGTCATGTTAAGTCACTGACAGGGCGTCAACTCAAAATTTTGAAAAAAATATAGTAATATAGGACATTTTGGAGCAAAAATATAGGACAAATATAGGACATTACTAACAGCCTCAACCTTCTCAAAGGACACATAAAATTACCTTGTAAATGTAATTTCTCTATTGTACAACTGCTAGGAGGGCATCAAGACATGCAACACACAAAAAAGTCAAATTTCTCATGAGTCTGGTAATGGTCACTGCCAATGGCTTATGCCATTATGGGCCTTACACACATGTTTCTAGGAAAGAGAATATTGTGAATTTGTCAATGATTTCCCTCTTTATTTCTCACTGAAAACTTGAAACCTATGAAATGGGCTAATTTCATTGCAGTGATATCTTAAGTGTTCCAGGAGAGGCCCATTAGGTAATGCTACATGCATAAACCTTAAGTTTTATTTAGTAAGGCCAAGAAAAGTTTGTCACAGACATCTTCTATGTAATTTCCAGGAACCTACAACATAGGACCAATCTTGACAATTTGAGGCATCTTTTAGACCATCATACACACAAAAGTTCATGCCACTTGGCTGGATATTCTGAAGAGCTTGGGAAAGTTTCCATGCCTTGTATGTTGTACTGGTGTTGACAGGAACATCCTATGCAGTGGTTGCAGAAAGTGGGTCCCTAAGAAATGCATTTGTATTTAGAAACTCATGTAGGATCCAAACTTAAGATGTGCCAGTTTGACAGAAGACTCTAGTCTGAGACGCAAGAAGGGCAAGATAAGCCAGAGTTAGAGGCATCATTTTGCTACGTCGGATACACGCTTTTTGTAGCCAGTGGATGAGACTTAGCCACAATGTCCAGAGTCAAATCTGCATGGAAGAACTTTAAAAGAGCTGATGCCAATCCTCACATCACCCTATCTCAATACCAAACACCAGGCCAAATATCTTTAACCCTGTCTGTAGCTTGATAATTTATTCAAGTGAGACATAGCCTCAATCCAATCCAAAAAACGTCTGCAGCATAGTGATCCAGTGCTGATCAGACAGATACCTAAAAGACCACCACAGGATATCTCCAATACCATATCCAGCAAGCTCAACAAACAGATTTGCCTCTAAAACATCGAACAGAGCTTACAAGAGAGGGGGTTTAGGGGGAATGGATATGTGGAGAGATCAAATTGGTCAATAAAAATAGATTTTATTGCGCAGTTCACTTGTATTGGCAGACCAGGAAAGCCCAAGATGAAAGATGTAGAAGCAACTATCAGAGAGGGACCACAGAGAATGGAACTTATTCGACATAGACAGGAAAGACAGAAAGAGATCGTGAAAGAGGACAGCAAGATAGATGGAGGAGATCTCACAGATGAGGACAATGCCTCCTATGAAACCTAGGAGACAGTGAGTGTAGGCCTGAGGGTTTGAAAGAAGATTATCCTCTATCTCTCTAAAATCTGGGAATCCACAACATCAAATCAAAACATATATGAAATTTGACACTTCCAGGTAGAGTTCCACGAGACAATAGTAGAAAAACTTTAAATAGCTGGGGTGAAATAATTGTCCTGTTCAGTGTTCATGAAATTCTAGAGCACACAACATAGGGCTTTTTCCCAAATTAAATTCAAAGTGATGATATTTAAGTATTCTGGTAAGGAGCTATAAGTTGATGCTACAACCAAAATTTGAAAGCTCTATGCCTTATGATTTCGGAGAGGAAGAGTGTCAAAGATCTCTCTATTTTATTCCTATGTAAAATCAGGGAACCCACAACATAATTGCTATTTTTCAATGCTTAGTGCAGGCCCGTAGGAAGCAATTTCATATGGGGGGGGGGGCTAAAGCCCAAGTCCTGAACATTGGGGGGGGGGGGGGGGGCTAATTTGGATTTTCCCATAATTTTCAGTGTAAAATTAAGAAAAATCGGCATTTTTGGCCAACATTGGGGGTGGGGACCTTAGGCCCCCCCCTACCCCCCCTGTTCCTACGGGCCTGTAGTGATCATTTGAAGTAATCATGAATTCTGTTAGTATTCATAGTTCTATGTGATGATTCTACTCACAACATTTCAAAGCTCTAAATTGTAGAACAGAAGAATATGGTATAAAATTTCCATCTTCATCAAATCTGGACACCATTAATACTGGGCTAAATTTCAATTCATGGATATAATTTTAAATATACTGATACTAGGAATCAAAAACTGTTGCGCAATGCAAAATTGTAAAGCTAGTGGTTTGTGATAAGAAGTGTGTACAGACAGAGACTGGACAGACAGGTGGTGATCCAATACAATGTCTCAAACTTAGCAATGTATGCTTAGGTCAACTAAAAAGCACCATCTTATATTTTGAATCAAAATTTATGTTGCTGATACATGTACTCATTCAGCAATAACTTTACACTGGTTAGTAAAAAGAAATGGTATCCATGATCTGAATATGGTACTTAATCATTTTACAGATACTTCAACACTCATCACTTTAATCTGCATCTGTTTTGGTCTTTAACTATCTTTATTTCTTAAATTTCTTTTCCACACTATATTTTCACATGAAAATATAGTATTGGTGATGACTATATAGGACACCTTTTAACCCTTTCCCAAACAGCAAAATTTTAGGGTTATCCAGTTCAAAAACTGCTAAAAATGACAAAATAGATGTTATTTAAGATATGATTTGTGTGAAATATGGCATACAAAATATTGAGACAAAAGGAGAAACTGCTGTTTATCAGCAGTTTCTTCTTTTGTCTCAATGTTTTCCCAAGCCTTTTCTATTTGTGACGTCAAAACCAGGTCTTGTTTGGGAGAGGGTTAAATATAGGACAATATAGGACAGCCATCAAAATATAGGACAAATATAGGATATAGGACAGGAGTTGACGCCCTGCACTGACCGACTGTGTTTGTGAATATTTCTGTGAATTTAAGTAATTTAGCCAATTATCACATTGAAAGTAATACATAGGCTGTAATCTAGTTATGGGCTATCTTGTGTAAGCATCAGTTGTGTCCAGAACAAACTTTGAATTCAAAGATGAAGTTTGAATATAAATGTGTTGAACACAAATCAATGTAAATGTGTCAATGCAAAGGTTGCTATGACTTGAGATAGCTGCACTCCCTTGTTTAAAGTGGGAGTTAGTATCAGGCCTGTAAGAATTAATTTTAAATGGGAGGAGCTAATTTTTCACCGAGGTTGGGGCAGATTTTCTGTACAATTGATTGAATTTGAATGGTGTTTGGCACAACATCAACAATTTTCTAGTCATAATGCAACAGTTGGTACACATTACAATGTATTCCTGACATTACTAGTACCATAAATATTCATTTTATTTAACTAAAATGTAATTCGAAGGGTTTCCATATAATGGCAGTATGAGTATTTGAGGATTCAAAAGCAACCAGTGTGTTTTCAAGCTCTAAATAATGGTGAATGTTTGTAAAATATGTTCAATTTCAAATAAGATTTCAAACAAGTAGTCATATTTTATCGTTAGGTAATAAGACTAATGCCTTGCTATTTTGACCAGGCAATAAGTTTAAAACATAGGCATTGAGCTTAATTCCTATAGTGATTTAGGCAATCAGCTTACTGCCTAGGCAATAGCTTATTGCCTAGGCATTAAGCTTATTGCCTAATTTTACTTATTGCCGCTAACACATATAAAGATATCAGTGTTCAGACATATGACTGAATGGGTAGGTGAAGCGATGTGCTGATTGATAATGGATGACCATTAATTACGTACCTGTAATGAGGACTGCTACAGTTGTTGTTGTAGTTAGGGCAGGAGTACCCCCATCTATAACATGTATAACTAGAGTATAGGATGTTGTTGTCTCGTAGTCCGGAGTGATTACCACACCGACTTCGCCAGTTGTGGATATGTTGAACTCTCCACCTATAAATATAGTACATGTATAGTTAATATAGGAGTATAACATGTATTTAACTACAGTATAAGACATTGTTGTCTCAAAGTTGGGAGTGATTACTAAAACTAAAGAAGGCTGTTAGAATCGTGGATCCAACTGTTACAAATTGAACAAATGTTCAAAGGTGCAAAAAACTATAACATACATTTAATCAAACCTTATGCAAGTATTTATTGGAAAAGTCTGAGGGTTGAATTCAATCAGTAGCCACCACATTGGATTTGATGTGGGGTGTAACAAATAATGTAAGAAAATACCTCCATTAAACTATTGTGACTAAATTAATAAATGAAGACCTCATACCTGGGTTTCCCGATTGTATAAAATACTGGGCTATATCAGAGTTGGGACTAGAGTGGTCTGCATCAGTACATGTTAGCTGCGCCACACTAGTACCAGTGGCAGAGTTTTCAGCCAGGGTCACACTGTAATATGAGCTGGTACAGACTGGTATAACATCATTCACATCTGTTACTGTTACGGTTAATATATACTGGGCAGACAGCGCGCCTGTACAAAATATGAATAAATGACATGATGATATGACAGTTAGCATGAAGCATGCAGATAGATATCATTGAAAGAAGGTGAAATACCACATTTGTCTAACACTTTCAAAATGCACAATATTGGGTTTTGGCCAGACAGACATAAAGACAGCCCAAATCTTCTGGTACAGGGGCATCCCGTTACCACACAATAACTCTTTTTGACTCCCCACACAATAATGGCCATGGAAACCATTATGGAAAATGAAGAAATTACTTGTGACAAGCAATGTCTTCATTTTCCACAATGTTTTCCATCCAAAAAGACCTAAAGATTAACAAGAGGGCCAAGATGGCCCTGCATCGCTCACCTGAGAGGACTTTGAGACAAACATCTTGCAAACTTCAAACTCACACTTTTTACATGACCTAGATATCATCAAGAAAAACATTCTGAACAAGTTTCACAATGATGAGTAAATATTTAGGTTCTTATAGCAAAAACAAGATTTGACCTTCTGACCTAGATTTCAACCTAACACTAGCCACTTTCTACATGACCCATTTATCATCAAGATAAGCAATTCTGAACTATTTTCACAATGATGAATAAATATTTTCTTTTTTTAGAGCGAAAACAAAATTTGACCTAGGTTTTGACCTCCCATGACCTATTTTATACATTCCCCAGATATTGTCAAAATAAACATTCTAAACAATTTTCACAATGATTCAGATATCATTATGGTTCTAAATGCAGAAACAAGATTTGACCCTGTGACCTAGTTTTTGACCTCACATGGCCCCCTTTTTACATTGACCAGATATCACCAAGATAAATATTCTGAACAATTTTCTTAACGATAAAGTAAATATTTTGGTTCCTAGAACAAAAACAAGATTTGACCTAGTGACCTAGTTTTAGACCTCGCATGACCCACTTTTCACATCACCAAGATATCATCAAGATAAACATTCTGAACAATTTTCGCAATGATAAAGTAAATATTTTGGTTCTCAGGGCAAAAACAAAATTTGACCTAGTGACCTAGTTTTTAACCTCGAATGACCTGCTATTCATATCACAAAGATATCATCAAGATAAACATTCTCAACTTTCACAATGATTGAGTAAATATTTTGGTTCTTAGAGGAAAAACAAGATTTGACCTATTGACTTAGTTTTTGACCTCACATGACCCACTTTAAAAATGATACAGATATCATCAAGATAAATATTCTGACCAATTTTCACAACGATAAAGTAAATGTTTTGGTTCCTAGAGCAGAAACAAAATTTGACCTAGTGACCTAGTTTTAGACCTCGCATGACCCACTTTTCACATCACCATGATATCATCAAGATAAACATTCTGAACAATTTTCGCAATGATAAAGTAAATATTTTGGTTCTCAGGGCAAAAACAAAATTTGACCTAGTGACCTAGTTTTTAACCTCGAATGACCTGCTATTCATATCACAAAGATATCATCAAGATAAACATTCTCAACTTTCACAATGATTGAGTAAATATTTTGGTTCTTAGAGGAAAAACAAAACTTGACCTATTGACCTAATTTTTGACCTCACATGACCCACTTTTAAAATGACCCAGATATCATCAAGATAAATATTCTGACCAATTTTCACAACGATAAAGTAAATATTTTGGTTCCTAGACCAAAACAAGATTTGACCTAGTGACCTAGTTTTAGACCTCGCATGACCCACTTTTCACACCACCAAGATATCATCAAGATAAACATTCTGATCAATTTTCGCAACGATAAAGTAAATATTTTGGATCTTAGGGCAAAAACAAAATTTGACCTAGTGACCTAGTTTTTAACTTCCAATGACCTGCTATTCAAATCACCAAGGTATCATCAAGATAAAAAGTCTGAACTTTCACAATGATTGGGTAAATATTTTGGTTCTTAGAGGAAAAACAAGATTTGACCTATTGACCTAGTTTCTGACCTCATATGACCCACTTTCAAAATGACCCAGATTTCGTCAAGATAAACATTCTGAACAATTTTCACAATGTTTAAGTATATATTTCCGTTCTGAAAGCAAAACCAAGATTTGACCGAATGACCTAGTTTTTGACCTTACATGACCCACACTTTGTACATAAGCTAGATATCAAAATAAGTATTTAGGAAAGTTTTGACAAAGTTTTGGGTCTAAATTGGCATCTCTAGAGCAAAAGAAAGGATTCTGTTATAATTGACCTTGTGACCTAGTTTTTGACCTTGCATGACCCACCTTTGATCATGACCAAGATATCATCAAGATAAAGATTTAGGACAATTTTGACAAAGTTTGGACCAAAATTGGCACTTCCAGAGCAAAAGGGAGGATTTTACAAGATTTGGCCTCATGACCTAGTTTATGACCTGGCATGATCCACTTCTTAACATGACCTAGATATATTCAAGATAAACATTCAGGACAATTTTGAGAAAGTTTGGGCCAAAACTGGCATGTCCAGAACATAACGAAGGATTCTAAAAGATTTGACCTTGTGACATAGTTTATGACCTTGTATGACCTACTTTTGATCATTTCATAGATATAATCAAGATAAACATTGAGGACAATTTTGACAAAGTTTGGACAAGAATTGGCACTTCCAGAGCAAAAGAAAGGATTTTGTAAGATTTGACCTCTTGACCTAATTAATGATGTAGCATGACCCACTTCTTGACTTGACCTTGATATCATCAAAATAAACATTCATGACAATTTCTACAAAGTTTGGACCAAAATTGGTACTTCCAGTGTAAAAAGATGGATTTTACAATATTTGACCTAGTGACCTAGTTTTTGACCTGGCTTGACCTATTTTTTATCATGACCTAGATATCATCAAGACAAATATTCTGATCAATTTCCACAATGATTGAGCAATAAATGTGATCCCTAGAGCAAAAAGAAGATTTGACCTAGTGACCTACTTTTTGACCCCATTATGGCCCCGATTCAAATTCTTTTAATTATTTTGAAAAAGCATGACCCATAGATCATATGTGTGAAATATGAATGAATTCTGCCAAGTATTTTAGGAGGAGAAGATTTTTTTGTGAAAAGTTGACGTACAGACAGATAGACAGATAGACAGACGCCAGACAACAGACCGATCACAATACCTCACCTTGAGCACTTCGTGCTCAGGTGAGCTAAAAATTTCATTCTCTTGAAATTGTTATCTGCAGGATCTTTCAATTTGGACCGCCCTAAAATTTTGTCATTTGGTAATGGGTTAAACAAGAGCACAAATTTGTTTTCGACATTATACTTATGGATCGGTTTACTAATAATTTTTGTGAACCTAAATCTCTCTATTATGACATTTATATGAAAAATTCATGGTTACAAGTATTTCCCTATTTCCCTGTGTTTTCTGAAGTTACACTTTTCACAGGGTATCTAAAACACATGCAATAAATAGTTTTGTAAAAATTTTGAAGTGTGTTGTAATATGTAATTCTATTTTGAGTGACTTACTCGGATTCGTCCCAGCATCTGTTGCATCAATATTTAGGACATATGTTGTTGTTGTTTCCATATCCAGAGTAGCTGCAAGAGTTACTGCCCCTGTACTTGGATTGATAGAAAACTTCCCCGCTGTGTTTCCAGACGATATTGTGTAAGTAATATCTCCGTCGGTGCCAGAATCTGCATCGTTAGCCACGACGGTGACAACTGCCGTACCTACAGGATCATTTTCTGCGAGTGTTTGTGTTGAGCTGGTGGAGGTTAATATAGGAGAGTTATCATTATAGTTAGTGACAGCTATAGCCACAGTGGCCGTCCCTGTATTTGTGCCGTCAGTCGCCTCAATAACGAGCGTGTAACTCTGTGTGGCCGAGTCGTAGTCCAGGTTGGTTGTATCATCTATGGCGACTATGCCAGATGCTTCAACACGGAACACATTCCCTGTATTACCAGACAGTATAGAGTATGTGGGAGTCGTTCCGTCAGAGTCTGTGGCAGTGACAGTTGTGACATTGGTCCCTACATTATCATTCTCCGACACTGACCCTACATACACAGCCGGGTTAAACACTGGTGTACCATCGTTAGCGTCAGTGACGGTTATAGTGAGAGTCTCTGTTACACTGCGTATAGCGGGGTTAATACCATCATCGGTAGCCACCACGGTGAGGGTGTAGGAGGGGTTGTTCTCGTGATCCAGCGTACCCTTCACATACACCTCCCCCGTCACACTGTCTATCTCAAACACAGTACTGGCAGGGGTTATACTGTATGTAATGGTGTTGGCAGTGTCAGCGTCGGTAGCTGCGATGACGTACACAGACTGTCCTATTGCTGTAGTCTCCACTACACTCACCGTGTATGGGGTGCTGGTGAACACTGGGTCTGCCTCGTTTATATCTGTAACATCAACATTCACCGTGGCTGTACCAGTCAGTGCAGGTGTACCACCATCTATAGCAAACACAACAATCTGCTTCAGGGTGTCAGACTCGTAGTTCAGACTAGTACCCAGTGTTATAACACCAGAATTAGCATCAATAGAGAACGGTGTTGTGGTAGCTACACCATCCACGGTGGAGATCGTGTACGTCACAGTTCCACTAGCACCCGTATCTGTGTCAGGACATGACACTGTTGCTATGGTTACTGTTGTTGTCAGAGTGTCTTCAGGAAATGAGACAGACTGTAGAGCGTTTGTACAGTTTGGTGTGACATCATTAACGTCGGTGACACTAAATGTAACAGTGGTAGATCCCGTCCTGAACGTGGCTAGTCTGTCTACAGCGTGTATAATCAGGTTATACTGTGTGGTAGTCTCGTAATCTAGAGCAGCGATCAATCTCAGATCTCCTGTGTTACCGTCTATAGCTAGGTTAGAGTCTGTATCACCACTGAATATGCTGTATACAAACGAACCTGCAAAATAGAAAGAAGATGTCTATCAATATTTTTGTGCTAAAATGTTTTTTTTATTTGAAAAATCTGTTAACTACCACTTTATCTCTCAATATTGTCTGTGCTAAAATGTACAAAAAAATCTGTAGTAACTTTCAAATAGGATTAGTCTAAACTGTTGCCATTTGGGAAAAAGTTAACCTATACCATTACCTGCGTCCCCTATGTCAGAGTCTGTAGCTGTTACAGTCCCTATAGTTGATCCTATACCGAGGCTCTCTGCTTGAACAAATGTGTAGGAGTTTGTGGTAAATACTGGAGTGTTGTCATTTACATCTGTAAAATACAACAAGAAATAACATGAAACTGTGTACAAAGTGATATTAAAGCTATCACTAAGTGTAATCTCAAACTCTCTAAAGTGCATTGTCACACAAAGAATCAGTAAAGGACCATAACACCAAAGATCTAAATCAAAGCTGTCTAGTAGATATTTGGATAAAATAGTGATACCCTACTCAGCATTAAAATTTGACCAAAATCAGTCGGGAAGTCAAATCAACTGAACTGGATGCATGTCTCTATGTTTCCCTTATAGTAATTTTTACAGCATTAAAATTTGAACATATTAATGTTTGACAACCTTGACTAAACAATCAAATGTAATGTCTTACTACAAATAAAATTTGAAGTTGATCACTTACCTGTAACAGTGACTGTAAGAGTTGTAGAAGTAGACAGACTTGATGTCCCTGTATCGGCCACTTGTATGACTAGACTATAAGTAGCTAGAGTCTCTCTATCTAGAGATGCTGTCACACTCGTTCTGACTTCTCCAGTACTAGCGTCTACCTCAAACTGGGTGCCTGAAATAAAATGAACTTGTATGTTGGAAAATCTTGAAAGGGTTAAAAAGTCCACATAAGAAGTTGTCAGTTTATGGCTAGTAAATTTAATTCATTTACTTTAATGTCTCCTTACACAACAAATAAGCAAGCATGTGTTTGCCCTGTCAGAATCAGCTTTAGAACATGCCAGACTGCCAGTTGTGCAATACTTGTCTGTTTTTGTTATAAAAATCTTGTGAATAAGGGAAGTATTTTCGGAAACAAAAAAAAAATGGTCATCACAGAGACGAGAATCAGTTACAGTGAAAAAATCTGAAACTCCCCGCACACCCTTTCAAAAACATCTGATTCGGACAGATCTGACTGAATTTGTAACAAAATGAAATCAGAACTTTTGACCATGAGCTGAAATTTGTCATAAAGCTGAAGCTTTTCATCCCTGCCATCAGTCTTGTGTCTCCATAATGAACAAGACCTGGCTGTTATGTATTTATTGGAAAGGGCTTCTGAAAACATTGAGGCCAAAGAAGAAATGCTAATTAAACAGAATTTTCTCCTTTTGCCATAATATTTTCTGTGCTATAATGTACACAAATTCCCTCTTTATTTACCTTAATGATGTCGCCTGCAGCAGCTTTCAAGTTGGACAACCATAAAAAATTTTATTTGGAATAAAGGCTAATACCTGTATTTCCAGATACAATAGAATAAGCCAGCACATTGTTAGGACTGTCAGTATCAGCGTCGGTACATGTGAGTTGCGCAATACTTGTTGACGTCCCTATATCTTCAGCTATAGATACACTATACAGGGATGGAGAACATGACGGGATGTTATCATTCTCATCAGTGATCGTCAACGTCAGGGTAAACTCCGCACTTCTTGCAGCTGTAAAACAAGACAAGAAAGGCTAGTATAAACACTGTAATATCAATAAAATTGTAATTATGTTTACTGCGCATGCTCATATACATATATGTATGTATTTACTTGGAATCATCCCATACATAGTAGTAACTTATAATTAAAGTTTATAGAGTCAACATGCTTAGTGCTCTGTTCTATACCACATTGTTACAACTAAATTGGAGTCAAACTATAAACTCTGTATCAGCAAAAGTTACAACAATAAATATCAGAATAAAGTTTTGTTTATTGACTGATAACTACTCCCAGCAATGTATGATTGTACATATAACTCCAATATCATATTTCAATAGAACGACAGACTCCAAAAAGGTTACTTCTATTTCTTCAATCATTGAGTTTTCTTTTGAATTTTAAAATAGTTAACCACAGATTCTAAGGATAAAATTGTGAATTTCTAGTTTATTAGTTTATTTGTTACCAAAAATCTATCCTTATTCAATACTGTCTGTGTCAATATTCAGGATTAAAGAGAAATCACAAGTATCTGGTTTATAAATTATTTACTTACCTGTGCCTCCGTCTGTAGCTAGAGCTTTAATGGTGAGAGGATTTGTAACTGTCTCCTTGTCCAGTGTGCCAGCCACAGTTATGGCCCCTGTTGAAGGACCGATGGCAAAATCCCCCGCATGACCAGCAGGAATTGATGATAACGAGTAAGTTATAGTTCCATCCACTCCGTCATCTGTGTCGTTGGCGAATATTGTGAGAATTGTCGTCCCTATGGCGGTGTTTTCAGCGAGGTTGTTTGAGGAGCTAGCTGGGAAGAAGGCGGGGTCATCCTCATTAATACCTGTAATGTCTACATGTATAGTGGCTGTCCCAGTGTTACTGTTGGCATCTACAGCATAAACTACAACAGTGTAGGACTTGGTGGTCTCATAGTCCTGCGAGGCTGTGTTTAGTACAAAATCTCCAGTAGAATCCACTCTGAAGACCCGGAAGTCATTAGCTAGACTGTATGTTACAGTTGCATCATCTATATCAGTGGCTGTGACAGTGGTAAGTATAGTCCCCACTACACCATCCTCCGCTAGTGACACAGTATAGACACCGGGAGAGAAGAATGGGGTACCATCATTATCATCCTGTATGGTGGCCGTCACTGTTTGTGTCACACTCAAACTGCCCGTCCCATCATCCGTCGCATATACCGTCACCTCTAACTCATGTGGCGCTGTCAGACTCTCATAATCAATGGTGGATTTAGTATATATGATACCAGTGTTGGGGTCTATATCAAACACAGTACTGGCTGGGTTGAATGAGTATGTTACTGTGTTGGCAGTGTCGGCGTCGGTGGCTGCCACTACAAACACACTAGTACCAGTAGTAACAGTCTCTGATACAGTAAATGAGAATGTTGTTGTTGTAAATGCTGGGGCTGCTTCATTTATATCTGTAATCACTACATTAACAGTGACGGTGGATGTAAGAGAGGGTGTACCACCATCAGATACCTCTATCAGTATACTGTAGCTACTCTGTGTCTCATAGTCAAACTGTGACATGATGAGGTTAACCAGACCCGTGGTGGTCACCTCGAATATGCTGGCTGTAGGTGTGACAGATAATATAGAGTAAGACAGGGCATTGTTGTTATTGAGGCTGTCATCACCGTCAGAGCATGTCAGAGTGGCCAGGTTTGTGTTGAGAGCTGTATCCTCCGCAAAAGACACGGTGATTAAACTTGGACTACAACTTGGTGTCTCATCGTTGACATCTGTTACTGTGACAACCACATTGGCTGTAGAACTTTGTGCTGGTGTCCCGCTGTCTGTCGCTATAACCTGGAACGTGTGTGAGTCAGAATTCTCGCGGTCCAGACTACCCTGTACAGTGATATCACCAGTTTGTGTGTCCAGATAAAACAGAGTACTGGCAGCCATGGAGTATGTCACCACCCCATCATCACCCGCGTCTGTATCCGGAGCTGATACCTTCAGTATACTCTGTCCAACACTTGTGTCCTCCGCTATAGATACTGTGTATGTTGCTTGACTGAAGGTTGGATCATCTTCATTAACATTTGTTATTGTAACAGTTACGACAGCAGTGCTAGATAACGCTCCAGCAGCAGAGTTACTATCAATGGCTTGGACAATAAGTGTGTATGATGTTGTTGTCTCATAATCTAGGGCACCTGCCGTGTCTATCTGTCCTGTAGTTGTGTCAATGGTAAATACTGAACCAGTGTTACCACCTGAAAGTTGACAAGCAATTCATTATTATCTGTAGTGTCCCAGAAAATTGGAGCCTTTTCAAACCCCATTAACTCTTTCCCAAATAAGACCTGGTCCCTTACAGAAAAAACTTGGAAAATCATTGAGACAAAAGGAGAAAATGCTGATAATCAGCTTTTCCTTGCTTTGCCTCAATATTTTCTAGGTTGCATTGTACACATATCAATCTTCTTAAACATGCACTATGTCATCTGCAGCAGTTTTTAAATCAAACAGGTCTAAAATTTTGCCATTTGGTAAGTGGTTAACCCTCTATCCAACAACAAAATTTTACGTCACATCGTCATTGACGTCGTAGTAGACATAAGCGATGGAGGAATAATGGATGTTCATATGATGTAGAATAATAATATATTTTTGTTTCTCTGAAGAAGGTCAAGAGACCGAAAATTTGACGAAGAGTGGACATTAGAAATAAAGGAAATAATATAACAGTTCCCTGTGGAATTATTTTAAAAGAAGAAACAAAATTTTAGACTAAACCAAATTTCAAAGGTGTTGCAGATGCTTATATCAAATACATGAAATTTTACAATTCTTAATCTTTTTGGGACAAAAAGTTTGTAGGAAATGAAGAAATTGCTTGTCACAAGCAATTTCTTCATTTTCCACAATTATTTCCAAAGTAATTATCTCGCAGGTGTGAAAAGGCGTCACTGTTTGGTAATGGGTGAATCTAAAAGAGAAATGAGTATTGACATACCATATTCACTAGTAAAAATAAGTTTAACCCTATCAGCAAATGAAGGGAAAGCAATTATACCTTTCAATTGGATTGAATAGAGTAGCAAAATGTTACAACAAATTGTTTACAATTCTGAAACAAATTTTAGACAAGCAGATCTTGGTAAAAGATCCTTGCAGACAAGACTTACTAATGATTGAGAACTGAATGGTGCCGTAATTATTGGTGGCCGGGTCATCAGCGTCTGTGGCTGTCACTGTCACCACCGAGGTACCACTGGCATCTGATTCTGAGAGGCTAGCACTGAAAAGGAATGAGATGGGACCTGATTAAAAGAGCCTTTATGGTATTTTAGACAATGAGTACAGATCAGCTTCTGCATAAGTAGTCTTATCAGGATACATTCTGAGAGTTGCTTCAGGTAATGAAGAAGCTGTTAGAGAACCGCATGGATCCTGATTATACTACGCATGTGCACAGGCTGATCTAGATTCATTGTCCTCATTGGTCTCAATGACACAAGATCCTTTTTTCAAGATGTCAAACAAAAACTGTAACACAGTATTATGTAGTAAAACAGAACAAACTTGACTAACGACAGAGTTTGAATTGATGGTTAAGCGTGATTAACTCTTTGCAGAAGGTAGACAGGGCAAAACATATCTATCAAGATAATATGGCCCTCGCCGTGCGATTTTGTACCTTCGAGCATTTTTGTGACACCGGTAAATTTTCCGGGAAAAGTTGACACTTGAGCACTGTCAATACACTGCTGTCACCAGGCTCTTTCGATTTTCTTTATTATTATTTTTTACGTTATTCCACCAAGACATGTCAAGTATAGACCAGTTTCGGGTAAATATGTTTATTTTATATCTCTAAATTATGATTTCATTAGGGTTACATACAGACAGTTAACATCGATCAAATTCATTCAGTAAAGACCGTCATTTATGAAGGTATCCGATCCTGAGCTGAACAATTCACTCTAAACAACTTAATTTCGGAGTATTCATATAAAAAAAAAAAAACATTACACAAATTAGTCTTGACTGTTTGTGATTAAATATTTTGGAAAGGATTTTATTTTTCAGGGGCGCAATATTGAAATTTCTTTGTTTGACAGCTCTTTGTTTATAAAAAATTCTCTGCCCTTGTTGTTAGGGATACGTCTTGTGAAATAATCTCCCTTGTTTCGCAGTTATGACGTTATTACAACAAAATTACGTAATTTGTCTTTTACTCAGAATTTCTGAAGTGGCGTAATAGATAGCGCATTGGCTTACCAATCACGAGTACCCGAGTTCAAAACCCGGCAGTTGCTTTTTTTCAAACAAAATTCAAAATTGTTAGCAACAAAAAAATGCAGCATATAAATATTATTGAAACAATAATAATGACAATAATAATAATGAAATGATAATAATAATAAAAATAATGAAAACAAGAACAAAATAGAACATTGAAATAACTTGGATTGTTTGTTATACTGTTTCAGGAACTTGATCATATATACGGGGATAATGGTTTTGCAGCAGAACCTGATGTTGGTAAGGCTACCAACCTCCTGCAACCAGATGACTTAACCCTTTCCCAAACAAGACCTGGTTTTGACGCCCCTAATAGAAAAGGCTTGGGAAAACATTGAAACAAAAGAAGAAACTGCTGATAACCAACAGTTTCTCCCTTTGTCTCAATATTTTCTATGCCATATTTTACATAAATTATATCATTAATACCTTCCATTTTGTCATTTGTGGCAGTTTTTTTAATTTGACCACCCCAAAATTTTGCCGTTTGGGAAAGGGTTAATTGAGCAGGGCTGGGGATTCTTTAAGTCAATTTTGGATTTGATGAATCAATTCATTTTATTTAGACCTTATTTTGAAAAAAAAGGCAGGGGAAAGGCCGTAAGATATATCATTAATAAAATTCTGTAGTGTATGGTCCCCTTCCTGACGTTTATTTGTTTACATTTTATTTCATTATAGTGATAAATTCTCATTTCCTACCGTGTGCTAAAGTCAAGCCTATTTATATAATTCAAGGCCAGATCGCCGCTAGGAATAAAAACATCGTAACTCTAGTTTTGGTTAGCTGTAGGCGCGAGGTCTTTAACTCTCAGTTATAGTTTGATTGACAGAATTGTCGAGCTTACCAATCAGAGGCCAGTACTTTTCGGCAAGCGTATTCAGCTCTGAATCGCGTGGCTATTTTTTCCTTTTCTTTCAATGAGCCCGTTTTTTCATCGATAACCTTTTTTATCAGTTGTTCCGCAACATTGTAACTTAAAGAATCGTTTGTCGGCCATTTTTCCCTAAATTTTCTATGTAGGCCTACGATATTAACCCATTACCAGACAGAAAAAATTTAGACTGTTGAAAGGTGTTGCAGACGACAATTCAATTCTATGAAATTTAACATTTTGGGGTCTCTCTGGGTAGAAAACGTTGTAGGAAATGATGAAATTGCTTTTTCTTCATTTTCTACATTTTTTTCAAAGCCATTATCTTGTAGGGAGTCAAAAAGAGTCATTGTGTGATAATTGGTTAAGGAAAAGTCGATATTTTTGGCCAACGTTGGGGGGTTACAATCCCCCTCCCCTGTCCCACCCCCGCTGTGCCTACAGTGCTGATAAAGATGAATATTCATATAAAGTTAAACTGAAGAATTTTTGAAAGAAAGATTGAGACAAAAAAGAAAATGTTCTTTATCAATAAGTTTTCGTTATGCCATGTTTCCTCAAACCTTTTTATTATGGATATCAAAATAACATAATCACTGGTGGTGAACTCGGCTAAAGACGTTTTTTTTTTAACAATATATTCCGTCGGTGTTGTTATAAAATCTCGGAAGTAAGGCTTCAATAAAGCCGTAGTTACGAGATTTTATAACAACACTTACGGTTGGTTTGTCAACACATAACAGTAAGCCCGGTCTATTTTCGGAACAAATTCATTGTCATTCGAAAAAAAATCTTTAAACTCACATTTAAACGTAAAATATCTGTACCTTGATGTAGAGAAAATGTCCCTCGCTTTAGCCGAGTTAACCATCAGTGATAATGTTTAACAAACTGTTAGCCCAAACAATACATTAAGGTAGTCTATCCCTTATGAGAGGCATGTGAAGTCGGATGTTTTCTTACGACGCCGTTTAATATTTGTTACATACGGTTACCCGTTCTATACAGACACGCTACGAGTTTAAAGAAATCGACACTTTCCACCACCGTCATTTTACGACATCACCGGAAGAAAACCTACATCATGTAATGCAGTATATTGTTTCACCATTTCTCTCACGTCTATTAGAATTTCTTTTCTAAATATAATCACAATTCTACTTACGTAGACGTGGGAAGTAGAGTACAAAGGTTAATTTTTATGATACTATCAAATAAGAACATTAAGACTATTTGAGGAGTTCAATGTTCATTTCTTAGATATAAACCTTAAAAATGACCATTTATTGTATACCGAATCCTCTATTTCCCGACCTTAAGTAGCCTACTATCAGTACTTTGATTATTCTTATTATAAGAAGACGTTTTAACATAACGCTTTTGTTAAGAGGTAATACATACTTACCAAAAAGGATACGTACCGGCAAAATAATACTTCATGTAATGATTTTACTTCTTTAACCCTTTCCCAAACGACAAAATTTTAGAGAGGTCCAAATTGAAAGCTACTGCAGACGACAAAAAAGATGTTGATAAAGATCAGATTCTTGTATAATAAGGCTCAGAAAATATTGACACAAAAGAAGAAACTGCTGGTTATCAGCAGTTTCTTCTTTTGTCTCAATGTTTTCTCAAGTCTTACCAATTAGGGACGTCAAAACCAGGTCTTGTTTGGGAATGGGTTAAACAGCATATCGAATAATAATGATTCGCAATTGCCAATTTGAAATAAAATTGATATTGTCATGGTAATCTGTAATTATCACCATATTAATTTGATTTATTGTGTAGGTACGACTGGAAATCATATTTGCCGAACTTTTTTCTACCACTACATGGAATTCAAACAGTGCACTCATTTCGCTTCACGGCAGCAACGATGTCTTCGTTCCACAGGAACGTTCCACAGGAAACGAGGTTCGAATACCAATTTTGAAGCGGAATGTAGACGTCCCCAGGGATTTCCCGGATACCCTACCACCTGATGGTTTGAGCCGGACAAGGCAGCAGTATCTGTATAGGCATGTCAAGCCATTTGTACGGTCGGCCTTTCAGTCCGGGACTGCCAGAAGAGTAATGGATGCTTCACAATACAACTCATTATTGACGGTTGTTTCTCTAAATACATTGAGGGTTGCCCGAAAAAAGGACGTAACTCACATTGTTTTTAGAATTAGATACGCCCCTTTTGCGGACAACCATCGTTATGTTGCTTCATTGTTTTAATGTTAATTTTTATAATCCCGACTTACAGTGTTAGGGCATAAATCTATATCGTATTATTGACTGATACATTGTTAAGTTTTATTTGGTCAATTCCATCATCTGATATATTGTAAAAAGTTAATGTTCTGAATAATATGTGTTGAATAGTTGTCTTCATTCATGTTTTAAAGTTATCATATTTTCTTGTTGTCCTAGCAATGTTGCTGTGTGTAATCTATAAACATAATAAAAACGAAAATTTTGACTTAATTGTGCAGTATTTACACCAAAATTGAACTCAGAGTTTTGCTATGGCTAACTACGATAAAATTGTTTTATTTGTTTATGAAATACTATTGTTGGCGAAAGTTCGTGTATTGTTGTTATTTTACCTTATCTAAAAGGACATTTGGAATGCATTCGTGTTTAATGACGTTCTTGAAGACGTTAAAACTCTCAATTATGGTGACTCAGACGTCAAAACAACAGAATTGGGTCCATCTATTCAGATTGGTGTATCTCCGTCATTTTTCAAGATATCCTCCTCAAATAAAGACGAAAGCGTGAAGAAATAAACGTTCTGCATGAAACTGATATAATCTAAAATTCAATAAAAATGTCCGAAGGACCATTTTCGCACGGCGGCGCCCATATATAAAGTGAATGTACCTGTAAGTCAGAGGATTAAAAACAGGCGCATTATCATTCACATCTGTCACTGTCAAGGTCAACACATATGTGTCTGTATTGGTACCATCGCTCCCCTGTACAGTCAGGCTGTAAGTGCTGGTCGTCTCGCGATCCAGGGAACCAGCCAGTAAAATCTGACCCGTCAACTCGTCAATAGTGAAGAGTGTGGTGGCAATAACGAAGGAGTAAGTAACAGTCTCATCCTTGTCATTATCTGGGGCTGTTTGTGTGGTGATCACTGATCCTGGAGCTGTGTCTTCTGCCTTACTCACAGCAACTGTCGCTAAAATGACAGACATGAACATACATACTTATTAGGTTTAACCCTTTCACATTTGACACAATAGCAGTCTGGTCCAATTTGAAAGCTGCTACAGACTATAAAATATACGTTGATTAAAATTGGAATGTTGTACAATATAGCAAAGAAAATATTGAGGTAAAAAGAGTAGACTGCTGTTTATCAGCATTTTCTTCTATTGCCTCAATTCTTTTGCAATCATTTTTTCTGTTAAGTATATCAAATCCAGGTATGTAAGGTAAAGCGTTCAGTAAAACAATAATTCTAGTATATGGCTTTAATGTATATCCATAGGTAATTGCAAAACATTGGCAGGTGCATACTGGATTTGAGCAAGAATCTGGAAAAAAAGGCCCATAGAGAATTCAAGACCACCATGTTTCCAAATTACCATATGCCCGATCATCATCCATATGCATGGTCTTACAATTGCTAAGGGCCATGATGAAGCAATTAGAGAAGGACAAAGACATACAGGCTGACCTAGACCCATGGTGGTCTAAAGTGTCATAAGTGGTCTGAAATGCTGTAAGTGGTCTGAATTGCAAATATGGCCATTTTTCGCGATACAAGTCCACCTACATATCAGTAAGTTATAACTAACCTGAAGGGAATGCCGGCGAGTGTTCATTTACAGCTGTGACAACTACGCTGCCTGATATATCTACAGTATTTGAGCCATCTGATACTTGTATCACGATAGAAAATTGGTTGGATACCACAGTGTCATAATCTATAGGCGCATTTAGCTAAAACAGAAAAATTGTCATTACTTTAAATCAGGCCAATGTACCGGTATACTATCAAATGTATTTCTGGTATATATCATTCTCTATTTACATTTTTTACAGCAGGTTAGACTTTTGAAAAACTATAAATGATAAACATTACAAGTAATTGTTAGAATCTAGATAAATAATTTGAGTATAAATGGTACCTGTAGAACATTAGTACTCATAACAAAGTATGTTGTATCACCAGTGGTCATGGTATATGTAAGACTGTCCCCGTCAGCATCCGTACATACAGCAGTGTGTACTGTATCTCCCGCTGTCCCTTCCTCTGCAAGACTCACGGTGAACGTCAGACCGGACGAGCATGTAGGTGTATTATCATTCACGCTAGTTATCGTGACAGTCAGCGGCACGGTCGCTGAGTTAGTGCCGGCCTCTTCTATAGCTTGTACAACCAGCGAGTAGGAACTTGTACCTTCAGCATTCAACACTCCAGATATAGACACTATACCAGATGATGGATTAATTAAGAATGTACTGTCTGTATTACCACTGATGATGGAGTACTGTAGATTCCCGAATGTGCTTGTAGAGCTGTCTGGATCTGACGCTGTAACTTGTATAATTGTACCACCGACTGCTGTAGTTTCTGCTATAGATATACTGTAGGATGTGGAGTTGAAGCTTGGTCCTCCATCATTAACGTCAGTGACAGAGATGTCAATGTTGATTGTGGTAGATAGTGTACCGTCACTCACACTGACAGCTATCTCATACGCATTACTCGTCTCATAGTCAAGTGCATCTGTAATGACAACAAATTATAGCCAGCTTTTTTACTGTTAATTGACCGTGCATTATTCAAAATACATTCCTAAACAGTTTTTTCAGGTCAGATTCATCTCCAACAATCTTGGACAGTGATGTATTGGAATTTTTGAGATTTTATTGACGGAGATGTTCATTAATAAAACAACTTCCTCTGCAAGAATATTCTTTTTTATTTCACACCCGAAACTAGTAAACCAATCAAATTGCCCCATTCGTACCACGTGAGTATACAATACCTAGAGCCGTATTGCACGCACGAGATAATTGCGTGGACGCACGGGATTCTCGATATTCCAAAGCGGCTAGATCGATATTGTACGATGCACCGGTTGAACCGTCCAAATATGCATTGCACTCATTTGAACCCTACAAATATCAATTGAACGGTACAAGTATGGATTTTTTTCCAAATCGAGGCTGCGATACAAAATATCGATATTTGCATCGAAGAGTAATCTCCCTTAGTAGAGTTCTCGTCTGCAAAAGCAAAATTGTGCATTAGAATCAAATGTTTTTTTATACATGATATTTTGAAATCACTGTCCTAAACAAGACCTAGATTTGATTCTGTGATTGAAAAAAAAAACACCTTAGGAATACATTAAGGCAAAAGGAGAAAATGATTTTAAACATCATGAAAGAGATTATTTTCATTTCAAAACATTCCTGAATTGTAGCGCATTTAATTTGCAGCAATGATAAAAATCACACCATTTCCCAAACAAGACTTGGATTTGATATCCATTAAACGGCTTGACAAAAAAAGTTCTAAGAGGAAAGGAGATTTGCCAATAATCAGCAATTTCTCCTTTTCTGTCAATATTTTCATTGTTGATTTACGCATGACATGATAGATAGATCTAGTTTATATGACAAATTTCGTGTACATTTCACACTGTCATATGACGGCCTAATCAATCTTTTGAGACAAACATAAATGGATAAATATAGATTTAATGTCAGGTGCCATGTATATTTCACAGTGTTAAAAATGTACATGTAGCCTACATTTTTTCATGACATAGGCCTATGTGTTGTTTTTCTTCCTTTTTTATTTCACATTGGAATTCTATTTAAAAGTAATTAGATCTAGATCTTAATTTTTATACAAAATTGATCTTTGTCATGTTTTGTGTGAAAAAAAATGATGTGAAATAAAGAGGTCATTTAACTTGTCTTCGTACAATACCGAATTCTATTGAATTCGTACTTTGCAGAACCAGTCTATATTTAGACTCGCCTATCGGCTCGTCCAAATATAGCCTCGTTCTGCAAAGTACTCATCCAATAGAATTCAGTATTGAACAAAGACATGTTAAATAACCTCATATTACTGAAATATGTATATTGTTAGAGATTCTGATGACTTTCCTTAAATACAGGACATGGTTAGCAATGCATACTTACTAGTAAGGACCAGTTTAGGTGTGGCTGATGTATCAACGGAGAAGTCTGATGAAGGACTCTGACTAGTGATGGTGTAGGTCAGTGTACCACTGTCAGCATCTACACAGCTAAAGTCTGCTATAATGTCTGTGTTGGTAGCTGAAAAACAACACCATTAATGAGTGCTACTGTCATAATATTCATTATCTTTGTGCATTTTGCTTGCTTTTCTTTGTCAAAATAAATGGCATAAATGGCAAAAGTCCAACGAGGTGACTAAGAATATTCTTTGAAAAGGTTATCAAAATCTGTACATAGATGAAGGATGGATTATTTTAAGTAAATGTGGATGCCCATACACACCATGACATGTGTGGGTAACTAATATTGTGGAATTACAAACTGACCTGTATTTTCAGCTACGGATATAACATGTGAGGCAGGAGTACATGTTGGAGTGATATCATTGACATCTGTAACTGACACTGTAACAGACCCAGTACCCTGTAATATACAGATGTAACATGTGAGGCAGGAGTACATGTTGGAGTGATATCATTGACATCTGTAACTGACACTGTAACAGACCCAGTACCCTGTAATATACAGATATAACATGTGAGGCAGGAGTACATGTTGGAGTGATATCATTGACATCTGTAACTGACACTGTAACAGACCCGGTACCCTGTAATATATAAACAGATCAGATTACTAGTTATACAGAATCTGGCAATTACTCAATGATTGCTAATGAAATGTTCACAAAATTGCGTCATTAGCATTTACATGTCCTAGTGAACACTTCTGCTCAGTATCAGGCAAATCAGATGGAAATCATATGAGGAGTTGTGCAAAAAAGTATTTGAAGTCAAATCAGGGGCAATAACATTATAACTAAATAATTCTTGAAGAATGGTAGCATAATTACATCTTGCACATCTACATGTTCAAATTAACACTTCTGCCAATTAAGAGACAAATCAAATTGAAACTGTAGAATGCCTTTTGTAGATAAAATTTTGTGAAACAGACCAACCAACAGACTGATTTGATTATAAATGTAGCCCTAATTTTAGTTTGTTCGGGTATCATAAAATGTCTATATCATTTACTGGTGACTATAAAAGATCATATTACTTACACTTGTTCAGGAGCCAACTATTTGTTATGATGTAGAACAAAACGGTCATGTACGATAAAAAAAGACAATGAGTTAACAAAGACAATGAGTTATAAATTTGGATCATTCTAAATTTCCTCATTTGTGAAATGCTAAGTTAAGAATCATATAACTTACAGTTAGAGGTCCTCCGTCTATAGCCAAAACTGTTATAATGTAAAACTTGGTGGTGAGGGAATCATAGTCAAATGATTGTGCAAGTTTAATGGCCCCTGAAGCACTGTCTATACTGAATAAACTCCCTCCACTGTTTGTTACTGAAAAAATGCAAGGGTGAAATTATCTATTTCTAATCAAGGTATGGTGATAGATGTACGTAGCAATAACATTCTTGTCTTTTTTCAAAGCAGTGGAAACACAATACTCAGTCCAATCACAAGCTGCTTATCTCATTTTGACAAACGTTCTAAATCTCCATGAAGTTTGTGACAGGTCAGAAGATGTTTGACAAGAAACTGAGATTCCAAAATATTGCTGGTATTGCTATAACTGTTGTGTGTACATAGCTTGAACTAAATTTGACAACAAGTTATATAGTGCTTCATAACTGCTATTTTATTAACTTCCAAATTCTCCAGACAATATTTTATCAAACCACTGTATACTATTCTCTTATACATGTAATTGTATTGATAGTCATAGAAGAACAATATGGATCCTGAACACACTACTTTTAAGCACAGACTGATTTGGATCCATGCCATTACTGATTTTTTCCTACATCCCTGCCCATATAATATTACATTCAATGAAAGTCACAAGCAATTTCACAACATACCTGTAGATATCCTATATTCCTGTATATCATGTGGTGAGAAGTCATTATCTGTGGCCTGATGTGTAGCTATAGTTGTACCAACAGCTGTATTCTCCGCAAAACTAACATCAAGATCCGCACCAAATGTCGGTGTGTGATCATTAGCTGGATCTACCTGTACACTGACGGGAATCTCTAGTGTGTAGGTGCCGTCAGTCACTTGTACAGTGAGCCCGTAACTCTGGGTGGCAGAGTCATAATCCAATACTAGAGAAATAGTAAAAACAAGAGGACCATGATGGTCCTAAATCGCTCACCTGAATCAGATGACAAAGAGTGAAAATGGCAATTAGGTCAAATTCAAAAACATCAAACTAAGGGCTTTCTGTTTGGAAACAATTAGGAAATAATTTTGTTCGAATCGATCCTGTAAATTTTGGTATGAATGAGCAATGGTTGATGTTATTTTTTGATTTCGCAATATACAACAAAGGGCTAATTTTCAAAGCATACTGATCTGTTAGAGATTGATCATTTATGATATATCATTACAAGAGCTTATTGTCATACATGTTTTGACCAAGTTTGGTCAAGATTGGTCGATATCTGTAGATGCTAGAGTGGTAACAATGTCAAAACTAGCGATTTTTGATATTCAAGGACGCATAACTCCGGACTTCCTGATCCGATCTGACCCACAATTGAACTCATCCAAGAACTTATGGTCATACATGTTTTGACCAAGTTTGGTTAAGATTGGTCAATATTTGTAGATGCTAGAGTGGTAACAAAGTCAAAACTAGCTATTTTTGATATTCAAGGGCGCATAACTCCGGACTTCCTGATCCGATCTGACCCAAAATCGAACTCATCCGAGAACTTATGGTCATACATGTTTTGACCAAGTTTGGTTAAGATTGGTCAATATTTGTAGATGCTAGAGTGGTAACAATGTCAAAACTAGCGATTTTTGATATTCAAGGGCGCATAACTCCGGACTTCCTGATCCGATCTGACTCAAAATCGAACTCATCCGAGAACTTATGGTCATACATGTTTTGACCAAGTTTGGTTAAGATTGGTCAATATTTGTAGGTGCTAGAGTGGTAACAACAAAATGTGAACAGACGGACAGACAGACGGACAGACGGACAGACGGACAGACGGACGCCGACGGACAAAAAGCGACCACAATAGCTCACCTTGAGCACTTCGTGCTCAGGTGAGCTAAAAATAAGATGTGTTTGTGAAATAGCAATGTTCCATAAGCAATATATAAATTGAAGCATTCAGTTTTCACATTGAGTGACACTGACAGAGAGGTGGAGTGACAGAATGGAAAATGGCAAAAAATGCCACAATTTTTTGATATGGAGGCATAAAAATCAAATTACAAACAAGATGTGTTTGTGAAACACCAATGCTCCCGAAATGGTCATTTTTCTATGTTTTTGTGTAAAGGGTTGATAAGGGTTAACAGATGACCTTGAGGAAGGTCAAATTGCATGGAACAGATATATATCATTGAAAGGAAGTTGCATACCAAATTTGAGCTTTGTATGCCAAATTCTTTTGGAGAAAAGGCAAATGTAAAGTTTTCAGACAGACAGACGGGCGGATGGAAAGACGGACGGACAGACCGACGGACATGAGTAAAACAATATGCCCCCGATCTCTCAATACGGGGGCATAAAAATGTCGTAGAGAGTACTCCCTCACTATCTGACCCCAGCACCACATTAATACATGAGCAACAAAATAACAAGACTTGATCATAAACAAAAATACCTGCCTTTCTTTAGATGAAAATAACATTTTCCTATGCTTTCAAAAAGCAATAGAACACATCATGAGATCATGGACGACAATATTTTCAATACTAATTGTACACAAACCTTACCTTTATCAACATCTATTTTGTCAACAGCAGCAGCATATTCAATATGAAACATGACTTCTATCATAAAAAACCAAACAAGCGCCGTCATAGACAGATTACGCTCCCCGAATAAGTGTTTGTCACAAAATAAAAACTAGCATACATTAAGCCCCCTTTTCCCATGACAGATTTTTGTACACACATTATTTATAGAATATGGTCTAGAACATCCTATTTATCAAATGAGCACAAAATTTCATTTAATTCTGCCCATAAGACGAAGAGAAATTAGAGAACAAGATGTGTTTGTGAAACACAAATGCCCCCGAAATGGCCATTCTTCTAAAATGTTAAGTTTTCGTGGAGTAAAGGGTTATTAAGGGTAAAGGGATGACCTTGAGGAAGGTCAAACTGCATGGAACAGAAAGGTATCATTGAAAGGAAGTTGCATACCAAATTTGAGCTTTGTATGTCAAATACTTTTGGAGAAAAGGCAAAGGTTAAGTTTTCGGAATTGAAGGTTAAGTTTTCGTAGAGTAAAGGGTTGATAAGGGTTAAGGGATGACCTTGAGGAAGGTCAAATTGCATGGAACAGATAGATATCATTGAAAGGAAGTTGCATACCAAATTTGAGCTTTGTATGTCAAATACTTTTGGAGAAAAGGCCAAGGTTAAGTTTTCGGACAGACGGACGGACAGACGGACAGATGGACAGACAGACAGACGGACACGAGTAAAACAATATGCCCCCGATCTCTCGATACGGGGGCATAAAAACTTTTTTTTACACTAAGACCCTTTTTTCCATGACGCAGCCTCAAATTAAGAAACGGAGAAAAACAGAGTTTACATGTGAAGTTTCATTGAATTTGGTCCAATGTTTGCTGAGATCTCGCTGTGGAGGGGAGGACAGACCCACGGACAGACAGCATGGGGACAATATGCTCCCCAGAATTTTTTTCGGGGAGCATAAAAAGGGAAAATTTCATTCACTAGAAATTGTTGTCTGCAACATCTTCGAATTTAGAGTCAGAATTTCCCTCCTGTCTTGTATAGGGCTAATTGATAATAACGTACCGTCAGCCTGTGCCAGAGCTCCTGCAGCACTGATACTAAACTTTCCTGCACCATTCCCCGCAGATATACTGTACGCTAACATGTCAATAGCATCAGCATCACTACAGGCTAGGGTTACAAGCTGTAAACATATGGAAAAGTTATAGTAAAAAGTATACACAATAAATACCGCATGAACAGGTCAACCTGTCAGAAAAAGATGGACTCTGTCCAGCAGAAATTGGAATCAAGTTCATTAAGGTCTTCCTGTTCAAGTCAGTATCTTTATCATGCATCTGTCTTTGATTTCTAGTAATGACTATTGGAAACTTGGGAAGAAAAATTGGTGCCCATGCGCTGACTCTAATTTGCGCAAGAAAAAGTAATGTACTATGCAACCGTTAAGCCTTAAATAATTAGCCTGGGTCCTTTATACATTTTCATATGAATTTGTAGATGGTCAAACCAAAAAGTGTTGTAGGCAACATTTCTTTTAAAAAAAACGGGAATCATTTCTTTTTTAAATGGGAATTTGTGGAATAGGAAATATTGATGGAAAACAAAATCAAAGTACTGATAGTACTGAAGGTCGGGAAACAGAGGATTCGAAATACAGTAGGCCTAAATGGTCAATTTTCTTAAATTTACATTGAATTCGTAAAATATTCTTAATGTTGTTATCTGATTGCACATTAAAATTAATCCTTATACTCTTATTCCTGAGTTAACATAAGCAAAAATTTGATATTTCTAGAAAAGAAATCATAGGAGACGAAAGGGTAATTGTCAACAATATAGATCTACTCCATTACACGGTCCGCCGCGATATGACCCTAGTAGTTGAAAACTGCGTAAAACCCCAATAAACCAAATCCATTACACGATGTCCTATTTTTTCGGGTGATGTCGTAAACATTCGGTGATGGGAAAGTGTCGATTTCTTTTAACCCGTAACGTGTCCGTGTTGAACGGGTAACCGTATACATGTTAAAAATATTTACGGCGTCGTCAGAAAAGATCTGACGTCGCATGAATCTCATTACGGATGGACTGCCTTAATGAATTGTCTGGGTTAACAGTTTGTAAAACATTTATATCATTTTGATATCCATTATAAAAAGGTTTGAGGATACATTGTGGCAAAACGAAAACATTTTGATATTCAACATTTTTTCTTTGTCTCAATCTGTCTTTCAACAATTCTTCAGCTAAACTTTACATTAATATTTATCTAAATTATCAACACAAACTTGACATTACATGTAGCAACAGTATTCCGTTTTTTATGCAGGCCCGTACGCACAGGTGGGGCTACGGGATGGGATAAGCCCCAAATGTTGGCCAAAAATATTTTGAATTTTCCTCATTTTACATAGAAAATTGAAGAAAAGGCCAATTTAGCCCTTAAGATGTTCAGACACTAACCCGGACAGAGTTTTGAGCCCTTCCCCTTATCAAATTGCTTCCTACGGGCCTGAGAGCAGTTTTACATTCTACTGTTTAGGAAAGGTTAAACGTTGCACGATGAAAAATATTAATATTATGACGGGAAAATTTCTGAGCAAAATTCAGAATGAGGAATGAAGTTAAATTTAATATGGTTCACAAAAGTGGCATGAGAACTGACCAGATTTAGATAATTAAATTTACAATATAGCACATTGTAAAAAATGGTAAAGGTTAGACCACAAACATTGATCAACAATTCTAATAATATGTGTGTTAAACTCAGAATTTGAAAAAAGTGAGCTCGTATTTTCTGCACACAAATCTAGATCTTGCTTTCTTTTTATTTTTGCTGTCCTCTTTGCTTTTTGCATTAGCTTTCACTTTGGATTGTTCTTTCTGTCGTTTGTGAAAGAGATAACTCTATCACCTCTATCATCTGCAGAGACAGAGGCCTACAATTAACTCATAAATAGCCTATATCTCAAGCCCAGGTCGAAGAAATTTGATTTAATTCCTGTTAAACCTAAGCCTAGATTAATAAGGATAAAATAAATTACGAAAATTACGTTGTATGTACTCAAGACGGCTCAAAGTCCGTCAACGCCGTTACGGTAACACTTTAGTTGGTCAAAGCATAGGAGACTAACTTTACACCGCGAAGTGCTAACACGTGAGCGTATAACCCGATAAAATGCATGTGTTGTAAAATGTGATTGTGCGCATAGCGATTGAACAAGGAGAAGGACTCGACTAGAGTCAGGATATAAATAGATTTTCCGTGAATCTATGAGTGCTTCACAGAAATGTCCGATTACACGAACTGTGTGGCGCAGTAATTTGGTGTTGAAATTCTCGTCTGCTCTAGTCTGCCACACCCGTTAGAATAGTTCAAATCAACCTTTCCGCCAAAAAGAGAAGTTGATAGTTTTCGCACTTATGAGCAAACTGCTGCATTGTTTTGATAAAAGAATTAGGAAATGAAAGTCTTTACGATGATTATGTTATTTGAGTAATTTTGAATTGTTCAAAGGTAGGTCTACTTTTTCGGCGGACTCAGACATTTTGAACGACTATGCGGCGACCAAATTATATCGAAAGCCTCGTATCTGCAGATTAAAACAAGCGGCAGATACGAGGTTTTCGTAGAAAAGCGTTAGAAGCGTTGGATGGCTATAGGACGTGAAAATCTCAAAGAGATTTCCCGACCTAAAAATGAAAATTGAATCTCTGAATCAAATATCTGCTATACAGGAGTGTTAATCTTACTGCAGGGGTTGTTACTGTCCCTGGTTCAGTCACTGTCAGTGTGTACGCATTTGTTGTACATGATGGTACTTCATCACTGACATCAGTAACATCGATAGTCAGCGTCGCCGTGGCTGACAGCGGGGAACTGTTTCCATCCCTGGCCTCAATCTGTAGAACATACTGGTTTGATGTGGCTGTGTCGAAGTCGTGGGTAGCTGCCAGTCTTACAACTCCAGATGTGGAGTCAATGTTAAACTGACTGTTGGTGTTACCAGCTAAAATGTAGTAGGTAATGTAATTGATGGGATATGTGAAAAACAGAGCACAAAACAGAAAATATTGAGGCAAAAGGAGAAAATGCTCGTTATCAGGGTTTGTTTCTTTTGCCTAAATGTTTTACTAAACAAGAACTTTTTTTACTTGTCCACTTTGAAAGCTGCTGCAGATAAAAAAAAAACAACGGTTTTAAAATAGGACTCATGCGAAATATAGCTAAGAAGATATTAGGGCAAAACCATCTTTTTCTTCTTTTGCCTAAAAATCTTAATAGACTTAAAGTCTGAAATGATGCATGCATTTTCCTGCAATTCAGACAATACAAGTACACACAGGTCTGTATTAAAGCCAAGGTCAGAATAACCTAGAGTAATCTGGAGTCAGCGAGATAAAGATTTTCCCTTACCTACAATACTGTATGAAACTGTTCCATCTGTACCTTCATCATCATCTGGTGCTGCCATTGTTGTGATTGTAGATCCAACAGCTGTGGTCTCACTCATCTGTAAATATACCAACCATAGAGTTAAAATATGTAACTGTTCCATCTGTACCTTCATCATCATCTGGTGCTGCCATTGTTGTGATTGTAGATCCAACAGCTGTGGTCTCACTCATCTGTAAATATACCAACCATAGAGTTAAAATATGTAACTGTTCCATCTGTACCTTCATCATCATCTGGTGCTGCCATTGTTGTGATTGTAGATCCAACAGCTGTGGTCTCACTCATCTGTAAATATACCAACCATAGAGTTAAAATATGTAACTGTTCCATCTGTACCTTCATCGTCATCTGGTGCTGCCATTGTTGTGATTGTAGATCCAACGGCTGCTGACTCACTCATCTGTAAATATACCAACCATAGAGTTAAAATATGTAACTGTTCCATCTGTACCTTCATCATCATCTGGTGCTGCCATTGTTGTGATTGTAGATCCAACAGCTGCGGTCTCACTCATCTGTAAATATACCAACCATAGAGTTAAAATATGTAACTGTTCCATCTGTACCTTCATCGTCATCTGGTGCTGCCATTGTTGTGATTGTAGATCCAACGGCTGCTGACTCACTCATCTGTAAATATACCAACCATAGAGTTAAAATATGTAACTGTTCCATCTGTACCTTCATCGTCATCTGGTGCTGCCATTGTTGTGATTGTAGATCCAACGGCTGCTGACTCACTCATCTGTAAATATACCAACCATAGAGTTAAAATATATAACTGTTCCATCTGTACCTTCATCATCATCTGGGGCGGCCATTGTTGTGATTGTAGATCCAACAGCTGATGTCTCACTCATCTGTAAATATACCAACCATAGAGTTAAAATATGTAACAGTTCCATCTGTACCTTCATCATTATCTGGTGCTGCCATTGTTGTGATTGTAGATCCAACGGCTGACGTCTCACTCATCTGTAAATATACGAGCCTTTATTACAACCTCAACTTTTGGCATTTTTGAAATGCATAGTGTTTTCACTTACATATTTTATCAATAAAAGTTGCAATGACATCAAAAACAAAGCTTCTTTTGTTAAAAAAAAGCATGCCTGGCATTGTAATTTAACAATTATCATAAATCATTTAGTTCAAAGACAGCTTTATAGAAACAATTTTTAAACCCCATCACACTTGGGTCAATTGACTAATTGGATTAGACAACAAAAACTTGAAAAAAATAGGAATGTAGACAAAAATAGGTATTGCAGTTACACTAAACTAAGTCTTCGCATATAGATTTTCAGATATTTGGTTCAAATGTATACATACAGAAACCGTATAGTCGGTTGCACTAAACGTTGGAGTGAACTCATTTACAGATGTCACCGTCATGATTAATGTCATTGTTCCCGTCAGTGCCGGGGAGCCGCCGTCATCAACAGTGATCACCAGAGAATACACGGAATCATGTCCACCCGCTGGATCAATGTCTATAACACCTGTAATGAGATCATCAACAATTAACCTTTACCACTTTTGTGTTTAACCCTTTCCCAGACAAAAGCTGCTTTTGATGTCTCCAATATGAAAAGCTTGGGAAAACATTAAGGCAAAAGAAGAAAAAATGCTGATAATCAGCATTTTCTCCTTTTGCCTCAAAACCTTTTATGTTATATTGCGTACACTTGAAATCAGTATTACATCCGTTTTATCATGTGCAGTAGCTTTTGAATTGGACCACCCTAAAAGTTTGCTGTATGGGAAAAGTTTAGGGGAGATAACAATGTACACAACATCACAATAGTTCCACACTTCTTGTAAAAGTCAACAAATATCAGATGCAGAACAAGACAAGTTTAACATTAATCCTGACTTTATGCTTTTATACTATGAAAAGATCATTTATTAATTTGTGACCCGTCACGCTAAAAGGGACCTTATCGGATGTGTGAAAAATATCAACACTAGTCAGTCTTCGCAGTCCGCGCAGCCAGACTAGGGCCGACACTTTTCACTTGTATGTACTTTTATAAATCCGGGGTGTTTTCCCTATCTTACTATATATTCATTTTTGGCATACGGGGTCTGGTTGATCTGTGCCGAGTCTGACAATTTTGTCAAAATTCGGATTTTGGAGTTCGGATAAGGTCCCTTTTAGCGTGGCAGGTCACATTTGTCTAAATGATATCTTGGGTTAAAGAGAATATAGGAGAAGCCTTAGTATGATTGTTATTGTTAAGGCATATCAAACCCCAAGCTAGCTCCTGGTGATACCCAGGAAATCATATGGTTCAGTGAACTCCACCATCTGACTAAAATTGTTGAAGTGACTTGAACCAATTCTTACCTGAAATTTCTACCCTGTTGGTTGTGCCAGTGTTAAACCTAAAATGGCTGGAATAAGATGCAGGACTGCTTGCTGCTGTGAAAGCGTAGGTAAACGTGACTGGGTCAACGTCGCTGGGTGACACGTCAAATACACTCGCTGAAACATTGTGAGAAAACAGTCAGTTATCTCTGTTGATGCCAGTCATGACAACTATTATTGGTGAAACATCAAAGCTTTATCTATATCCAACATGAGACATTGACATTTGACCTAGACCTTAACAAACAACCTTCACCGTGGTATAAGTTTTGCCATTAGGAAAACTTGTATAGCCATTTCCCAAACAAGACCTGGTTTTGACGTCCCTGGTGGAATAGGCTTGGGAAAACCTTGAAACAAAAGAAGAAACTGCTGATAACCAGCAGTTTCTCCTTTTGTTTCAATATTTTCTATGCCATATCTAACACAAATCCTATTTTTGATAACATCCATTTCGTCATTTGTGTCAAATTTTGAATTGGATCACCCTAATTTTTTGTTGTTTGGCACAGGGATAGACAAGATGAGTTTGAGAAACACAAATGTGCCAAAAATGCCCAATGTTAAGTTTTTGGACAGACAGACAGATTGACAGAGGTAAAACAATATGACCCTGATATTGCAATACAGGGCATAACAAGGTGTCAAACTGTCACAAGATACGCCCGTAACACTGCTTTATGTCGAAAGGGGGAGCAGATTGGTAAAAGTTTCATGGTCCTAGCTATTATACTTTTCGAGATATGCCCTGGACAAAAATGAAGTATGAAAAATAACAAAGGGCAATAACTCAAAGAATAGGCCAGCTAGAATTATGGTTCTTTTGCACTGCACTCCCCTTTGATGAGATCTATACACCCATGAAGTTTCATGATCCTAGCTATTTTCTTTTAGAGATATACTCTGGACAAGATTCTAGTATGAAAACAACAAAGGGTAATAACTCAAAAAATAGGCCAGGTAGAGTTATGATTCTTGTGCACTGCACTCCCCCTTCGTGAGATCTATACACCCATGAAGTTTCATGATCCTAGCAATTATACTTTTAGAGATATACTCCGGACAAGATTCAAGTATGAAAAAACAACAAAGGGCAATAACTCAAAAAATAAGCCAGGTAGAGCTATGATTCTTTTGCATTGCACTCCCCCTTGGTGAGATCTATACACCCATGAAGTTTCATGATCCTAGCTATTATACTTTTAGAGATATACTCCGGACAAGATTCAAGTATGAAAAACAACAAAGGGCAATAACTCAAAAAATAAGCCAGGTAGAGTTATGGTTCTTGTGCACTGCACTCCCCCTTTGTGAGATCTATACACCCATGAAGTTTCATGATCCTAGCTATTATACTTTTAGAGATATACTCCGGACAAGATTCAAGTATGAAAAACAACAAAGGGCAATAACTCAAAAAATAAGCCAGGTAGAGTTATGGTTCTTGTGCACTGCACTCCCCCTTGGTGAGATCTATACACCCATGAAGTTTCATGATCCTAGCTATTATACTTTTAGAGATATACTCCGGACAAGATTCAAGTTCGAAAAACAACAAAGGGCAATAACTCAAAAAATAAGCCAGGTAGAGTTATAGTTCTTGTGCACTGCACTTCATAATGATGAGAAGAATATAACTGCCAAGTTTAAAGTCAATCGGACTTAAGGTGACAGAGTTATGCTCCGGACAAAGAAGTGGACGCCGCCGGACGCCCGGACGCCACGGGTGATCCAATAATACGTCCCGTCTTCGACGGGCGTATAAAAATGACAGCCTTATCAATAATAGTCAGTGTCAAAGTTTCCAGAAACAGATCAACAGACTAGGAAAACTTGCGTGCACCTAATTTATCAATGGCAGGTAAAAAAAATTTGGTTGATCCACCTAAAAGAAGTGGCAGATAACATAATGAGTATTGATGAATTAATAAAATTCTAATAACAGTCATTTGAAACTTAGAATAAAAAGAGGAAAATAATGTTAAAAACAACATGTTTTTCTTTTTTCTCTAAGTTATAAATCCAGTTCTTTCATATACAAATTGTAAAAACTTGACCCTTACTTCCCACAGCACTCCCTTCAGCAATATTAACAGTGAAGACACTAGATGTAAATGTGGGAGGGTTATCGTTGTAGTTAGTCAGACCAACTCGCACAGTTCTCTCAACAGACTGTGCCGGTGTGCCTTGATCTACAGCCTTCACAACTACATCATAGTGACTAAACCCGCCGGTGGCTGCGTCTGCGTCGAGGCCCGAACTTGCTGTAGACAGTACACCAGTCACCTGGTCCAGGTGAAATATACCTGATGCTGACCCACCAGCACCTAAATGATATTGAATATAGTTTATCATGCACCCTCCTGGTAAGAAAAAACTATAGACCAGCCCAACTTGAAAGCAGTTGTAGACAACAAAACAGCAATGTTGGACCAAATACCTTGAGAAAGACAAGAAAATTTTGGTAATCAGTATTTTCTTCTTTCCTATAAGGGTTTTCTAAATCTGTCCCTATAACATTTTTCAAAAGCAGGGGATGCTTGGGAATTGGTTAATAATGCACTCATTATGTTAAAGGGCTATATCAATTTCATGACATAAAAATTTTTACTGAAGTGTTTGTAAAAGGCAAAATTTTGTTGTGTACATATTGTATCTTTGTATGATTATTATTCTTCTCACTTAAGTTGTTAACACAATCATTTAGAAGAGAAGAAATTCTTATGCACTCTAGCGTGAAACACTACAAAGATAAATTTGGTGTCCTAAGCAGTAAGGAAGAAATGAAACCTCTCTAAGAAGATAAAGTAAAATTTGATGAAGTGAAATTAGCTGGTATATTATGCTAGATCTATTTGATTTTGACATTGACTGATGACTTTGACATTAGTACAGCCGAAAAGATATTGTCACAATGAACAAACATGTGAAAACTGAAAGTCCCTATCTCTTATGGTTCAAAGGTTATGCCTATGCAATGTTTCAATTTTTTGTTGGTGAACAGAAAATCCGACAGACAGATAAAAAAGACAGAAAATAGGGAACAATTTTATCCAGTTAAGAGTGATGTTATTTCGGACAAACAAATAGTATTTCATGGGTGTTGTTATAAAATCTTGTAACTACGGCTTGATTCAAGCCGTAGTAACAAGATTTTAAAACAACACTGACGGTTTATCAAAACATGATGGTAAATTAAATCTATTTTTGACACAAGATTCATTGCCATTTATGCTGCCAACCTATCTATGAACAAGCAAGAAATCGTCATCAAATACTTGATACATACTTGACGTTACTGCACCAAGTTCGTAGAGTATATCCCCATCAGTGCCTGCATCAGTATCCGTGGCTGCTATGGTAACAATCGTGGTACCGACGGCCGTGTTCTCCGAGATATCGTACGGTGTTGTTGCACTCGTATATGCTGGAGAGAAAGTGCCCCAAACTGGTGCTGCTTCATTCTCTCCTGTAACCTGCCAGTCAAACAAAAACTTTGCAGAAGGATGGATATTTAACCCTTTCCCAAACAAGACCTGGTTTTGACGCCCCTAATTGAAATGATTAAGGAAAGATCCTCCATTTATTTCCTATGGTAAGATTATTTTTATTTTTTCTGTACTGATATTTTAATATATGAGAAGTAAAAAAATGACTTAAAAACTAAAGGTCACCAAACGAATTGAATAGTTATTGGAATTCAAGGGAGGCTACTCTTGTCTAAAATTGCAAAAATGAGGTGTCCCTTAAATACCCACAAAAAAGGTGTTCGAAATGACTAGGATTACATAAATAAGTCTTTATTGTGTTCAATATGTTTTATTCTGTCCAAATGAGTATCAATTTGGGAAAATTTAGTGATGATTTTGAAATTTTTAGTTCTTTCAAAAGTAGCTGAAATTGCTCTTTTTTCGCAACGTTTCTGATAATAAAATTCCAGCGGTAAGATTTTTTTTCTTTTTTGGTATAGACATAGTGGTTGGTCATACCTACAAAAACAAAAAAAAGAAAAATATAGCAAACCAAGCGTTTTTCTTAGTTATTAGTACATATTGGTTTACTTTTGCAGCTCTGTCCGAAATTGTTTCGCTACTTTTATCCATTTTCTTCCTTATTACCAGCTTTAGATAATAAAAAGTGTCATCTTTTGTGTCCATCTGAAGCGGACTAGCTCATAAAGACACCACTTTGCATTTGTTGCTCCGTTTCCTATCGCTAACGCCACATGTTGAACGCGTAACAGAAAGCGAATTGTACCATCCGAGTACTATTACACTTTAATTGACCAAACAGAGAAAATTGAAATAACCGAAAATGGTCGTGTCATTTATCAACCAAGCATTAACTAAATGTAAAAAATATATTTGCTGAAAAGACCAATTACTGAAACAGCTTTATTTCGTTATTTAGGATATGCGCAGTAAGTTGCGCAGTAACAACTGGAGGATCTGTCCTTAACCCTTTCCCAAACAGCAAAATTTTAGGATGGTACAATTCAAAATTTGCTGGAGATGACAAAATGGATGTTGAAAAAGGTTGGATTTGTGTACAAAATAGCACAGAAAATATTGAGGCAAAAGGAGAAACTGCTGATTATCAGCAGTTTCTTCTTTTGTCTCAATGTTTTCCCAAGTCTTTTCTATCAGGGACGTCAAAACCAGGTCTTGTTTGGGAAAGGGTTAAGGAAAACATTGAGTTAAAAGAAGAAAATGCTGATAATCAGCCTTTTCTCCTTTTGCCTAAATATTTTCCTAACTATATTGATCACAAATCCTTGATTAACATCCATTTTGTTGTCTGCGCGAGCTTTTAAATAGGAAAGCCCTAAAATTTTGTCGTTCAGGAAAGGGTTAAATGCTTTCCTGGACAGTGACAGCTTTTGAAATCCAAACTGGATATTGGTTTAAAAATCAGCACTTTTTCCTTTACCTTATACATATTTAAAGCTATGAAACTATGGAATTTTCTTCATAAATTAGCATTAACTTTGTTGTCTGTAACTCTTTTCAATATGGACCAGCCTAAAAACTTGATATTTTGGAAATGTTTTTTTGCAAGAGGAGGTCATTTCAGTGAAATTGGGCGTTAAATCAAGGACAGATAATTCAGAAATGTAAATGGTCAGGTGTACAACTAGACATCATGAAGATACACTTTTGAATTAAACCCTTTCCCAAACAAAATCTTAGGTGTGTTCTTTAGAGAGAGATTTCCTGAGATATCTTGAGATTTCTTAAGATGTTTAAGGATAGAGCGTTCTTTAGAGAACGATTTTTAGACGCTCAATGGGAGGTGCCATTACCCTATACTTCGTGCGGAACCCCTCGGTCAACTCTGTAGAAACGATATAAGAGAGAATTGACGGAGTTGTTCCGACTGCTCCATGGCACCATTGTAATGCTCCACACTTCATACAAATGATGTCATAATGACGTCATTGGTATGAAGTATGGAGCATTTGGAACACCTCAGTCAGAATCTAGTTCTCAAAAACGCTTCATCTAAAACATCTTTAGAAATCTTGAAAAATCTTGCTCTAAAGAAAACGTCTCTGGTTTTAATGTGTCTAATAAAAGTGTCTTAGGAAAACATAAAGACAAAAGAAAAAAATATGGATAACCAGCATTTCCGAATCCTTCCCTCAACTTTTTCTTTGTTATAACACAATCACTTTAACCCTATCCCAAGAAAGACCTGGTTTTGATGTCCCCATTAGAAAAGGCTTTGGAAAACATTGAGGCAAAATAAGAAAGTGCTAAAAATCAGCACTTTCTCCTTTTGCCTCAATATTTTCCTAACTATTATGTGCACAAATTCTAACATTACCAGGGGTTCTGAAATTGTCTGAGTCACTCAGGCTGTCCCAAAGAGGTTACGGACAAGTAGAATTTGCCAACATTTTGCTCTCTTTTGTTCGTACGGACAACTGGCATTTGTCAAACAAACAAACATGGACGAGTAGCAAATTTAAAGATTTCAGATCCCCTGATTACCAACATACATTTTGTCGTCTGCAACAGCTTTCAAATTTGACCACCCGAAGATTTCGCTATTTGGGAAAGGGTTAAGTCCTATTTTTTTGTCGTTTGTAACACATTTCTACTTACATCAATTTGAGAAACAGTTGCCAGATATCTTTCAACTGCATTAATAGTTCTGGTAGGCAGTTTATTTAGTTTTAAACTTTTAATTAAAAAGATTCTCTTTGAAATTTGACACTAAAAAGTGATCAAAAAGATAATCACTGGACGAAGAGGTTTGCTTTATGGGTGTGAATACTTTTGAATGTAATAACTACATAAACATATACATATGCAAAAAATAACAAATGCCAATTATCTGATATAAGACACTTGAAGACTACTTGTTACTTACAATTTTATTGTGCATAAGAAATGTTTTGCATATTTTGTGATCCATTCAAATGATTAACAACTTGAGTACTGGTTCTGAATAAGCCTGTACAAAAAGAGACACCCACACTTGACACAATAACACCCCCATGTGCAGTTTATCTAAACAAGTGCTATTTATGACTGTCTATAATGATATATAGAGTGTGGATTATCATATATAGTAACACCATGGTCTCTTTTCAAGAAAACACCGGTAACTGCAGCCTAAAACCAGCTCTAGTTATTCAATTCATCAAAAAATTTTCATCATTGTTTTTCATCAAAATCTTTCCTCTGATATTATTTGATTTGCTTACATAATAAAAGGACCAATGAATATCTAGTTTTGATAAGCCAAAGAGCTTGCTTTCTGTTTTGGGGTTGTTTTTTCTTTACAAGAGATATAATACCTACAGTAACATAAACTGTAGTGGTCCCTGTCAGCGTGCCATCAGTTCCTGTTACAACCAGGGTATACATAAAGTTCTGCCCACTCAGTGCATCATAGTTTATAGCAGTGGCTGAAGTCTCAATCAGCTTACCGTTCACTTGAAACTCAGCTGTAGATACAGCCACTGTGACAGTAGCTCCAGCATCAAGGTCTGTCACTGTCAGCAGACCAACAGAGGTACCTAGAACGGCAATGAATTTTGTGCTAAAAATAGACTGGGTTTACTGTTATGTTTTGATGGCCGTCGGTGTTGTTATAAAATCTCGTAATTACGGCTTGATTCAAGCCGTAGTTATTGTCCAACAAGATTAACCCGGGACATCTGCATATGTAATGAACCTACTTCGGCTATGTTTTGTTAAGACGCTCAACTAACGGACTTAGCGCACGAAAAATAAGTTGTCCCTGATAAATTTGGTTCGACAATACGAGATGTTATAACAACACCAAGGAAATACTATTTGTTTGTCCGAAATTAGGTATCGATTAACTGGATAAAATCGTGACCTATAGGAGATATGCCCATATTGCTTACTGACGATACCAATGACTGAAGAACACTTGTTTGTTGACACAATTTATTTTTCCTTTTTTTCTATATTAATTCTACATCAGATTTTATTTTCAAATTAATTGCCCTCTGTTTCATTCATTAGAAGAGAAGCTTTAATTTAAGATAAAAATGTTATGAGATACAAGAAAACAGCTTTAACTTTCAACCCCAAACAACTTTCTAAAACAATACCATAAAGCTTTGAGAAACTTTCAGATTAAAAAAGTAGGTAATTATAAGGATTTTCTTCTTTCTACAGAAGAATGTCCCTTCACATAATTTTTTTCAATTTTGTCTTCTAAAACTAAGACCAGTCTAAAATTTTGTCAAGAGAAAGTTCACCAACCTTGTGCTGAATTTTCCGCTATTGAGAAGAAGTACGCTGTTGATGAGAAGACAGGTGTGTTATCGTTTATATCCGTCAGCGTGATCGTTATGGCCTGACTGGCTACGTTGGGCGTCGAGGCAGAGTCGGAGACAGTCAATGTGAGAGAGAAAGACGAGGTTCCTGCTTCAAAATCGAGAACTTCTGTAGTCTTGACTTCCCTTGTCGATGAGTCAAACTGAAACTTTGTACTGCCTGTAATTGAAAGATGGACGTCACTGCTTATCTTCAATAACCTTAAAATAAGCTGTAGTTATAACGTTTTGGAAGAAAAGCCACAACATACCATAACAATTGTCATGATACCGTTACGCGCGAAAAGGCCACAAAGGGGCCTTCAGCCAGTCTATAGGTTACACATCAGTAGTTTAAGTCTGAAAATCTCAATGTTATGTAATTTGACCAGAAGTTAAAAATATCCGAAATGTTGTGAAACTAATGCATACGAGAGATGGTCGGAAAGTAGTTGGACTTTTCGTGCTGCTGTCTCTCCATTTGCAACTGTATAAACACAGTATATATTGGTGGAATCTACATCCATTTGCCAATAATGTTGTCGGTTTATTTTCAAAGATAGTTGTATATATACAATATTCTGTCCACTTATATGTGATAGGTGTTTTATGTGTCATAGGCTATTTGTTAGAGGAACAACAAGGATAACCAAAACAAAAGAACATTCTAGTCATTTTAATCATGAAGGAGTTAAGTTTTTGAACCACATTATTACTTGAGATTAAATAAGGGTTCATAATTCCGAATTTGGGATAAAAAATCAGTCAAAGCAGCCATGGAAACGAACTGGTTCCCCACACCTGAAAAGATTAAGCTGTTACCTTGGGTTGGAAGCCATGTTTGTTGCTTTTGGGAGTTCATGAGGATTGATAGTTACTCGTTTCATGTCAAATGGTAAAAATTGCCATCGCTTAGTACAATTCTGACGTAATTCAGAAAAATCTAAGAATAAATGCTGAAGTAAACGCGTCCCAGATTAGCAAAGAAAAATGTTGTCTACTTCACGATTACGCACGCTCCCATGCTACCGCAACTACAGTTGTGATTATCAACTATTACACATGACAATAGTTTATTTACCCTTCTTATAGCCAAGACCTCACCCAAAGTGACTTTTATTTGTGTCTAGAACTGAAAAAATGCTTGCTGGGAAGAAATCTGAGACCAGGGGGTCTTTGATACCGGCTGTTACACTGTACCTTATACAGTAGGTCTACATCATGGTTAATACTGGGAATTATAAAGCTGCTACGAAGATGGCATAAATGAATAGACATAGATGGACAATTTGTTCAAACAGTGTAAAAAGAATTTTGTTAAAAAGTTGAATGGTTTTAGAGAACTAGTCAAAAGTCCAACTACTTTCCGACCGTCCCTCGTACCTTTAACGATAATTACATAAAAGAAGCAAGCAGAAATTGTTGTCGGGGTGGGGGGGAGGGGGCAAAGTTTACAGTAATGTGACATCATACAACTAGCAGTTATGACGTCAACCTTATTTTTTCTGCGTTCCCACGATGTTGACGTTCTTGTGCATTATAGTTATGCCGACGCTAATGCATCTTCATAAAAGTAGCGGTTTAAATGTCAACATTGGTTTTTCTGCGTACCCGAGACATTAATTTTCCTGCGCATTATCAGACGTCATGTGGGCTTTTTCAAATAACTGTACTTCAGCCTCTGGCCAAAGCAGCTACCCTCAGACCATATAAGCCATGTATTATGATATGCCTATCATACATCACACAGACAGAACATATACCCTTGGCACAGTTATGTTGTTTGGCGATGATATAAAATACTCTCTTAGAGGCAATTATGATCTAGTGCAACTCAGCTGTATTTCACCAGTGTGTAATTCAGTTTCATAGAAAATTCATAGAATTAAGTGTCAGAAAAGTCAGTATTGCCCTTTTTATATATACAAGCTAAATCATATTCCTGCTATTCCCCATACCTGTCAAGCTATATGTAAAAGTGTCCCCAGCATCGGCATCAGTCACCGTAAACGGCCCGGCAGCGACGGTCCCGACGGCCTGCTCCTCATCTATTGAGGAGGAGAATGTTCCAGTTATAACAGGCGTCTCATCGTTTACATCGGTGACAGTCACAACCATAGTGACTGTACTGGTCTCCGTCGTCGAGTCTGTAACAGCCCTGAAAAATAATCACCACTTTCTAGCCATACGAAATGCATCAAATAACACACACTTGTAAATACACTTCACATAAGTTGATTCACCGTGCCGGATTTCAAGATTATGTTTTAAGAAGAAAATAATTTACAAATATTATTTTACTCTATATTCATATGCAAGGGAGGTAATTTTGAACATTTTTGTCAAATATTTCCTCAAGTATGCATTAATTGAAAATTCTAAACCATACAAAATGCTTATGTTTGTATTTGGAATGGAAATGTAACACAGTTTAGGAATTATTCGCACTTTTCAAATTTCGCCTCTGGCTCTGCATTTTTTTCTTAGTTCGTAAACCTTAATACCAAATGACAAAATTTTTGACTGGTCCAAATTCAAAGAAGTTGCAGGCAACAACTTCAAAATCAGGTGAATTGAATTTAGAATTTTTTTGGTATTTCTTTTTTAGCAAACATTATGGGAAATGTAGAAATTGCTTGTTGCAAGCAATTTCTTCATTTTCCACAATGTTTTCCAAAATGAGTCAATGTGTGGGAATGTGTTAAATATTGTCTGGTTTTGACTTTGGCTTGAAATATTCCATGATCATTTCTCTGAAAAGTCCTGCTCTGCCATGTCATTTTTATTCAATCAAAGTTTCACGAACAAGTTTTGAAAAGGGTCACCCAAGAAACATTCCTGCCAAGATTTGTCCAAATTTACCCTTTGCTTTAGGAGAGTGAGGTGTTGTTTGGGAAATGGTAAACAAACGCTTACTGAATTTCGAGTGTGTATGAAGTGGTGTCCTCATAATTGAGTGCATCTGCTATTGAAAGTGTTGCAACATTCAGTTGGAACTTGCCCTGTGCTGGTGATTGAGATACGATGGAGTACGTAATTGTCCCAGGGGGGTCTGCGTCTGTGGCTGCCATTGTATATACTGATGTGCCAACAGCCGTATTCTCACTCACAGGTAGAACCGTGCTGCCATCAGATGCCGGCGCCACAAATACAGGAACAGCACCTTAAGTAAAAATAATGATTCCTCAGTAAATTAGCATTTTCTCCTTTTGACACAATTTTTCTGGGCTGTACTGTACACATATTTATCAGTGGGTGTGTTCATGGTTCTCCCATCGGTAACCGAGTGTATTTACCGTCGGCTACCGATAGCCGATGGCACCGTCGGCAACCAACAAACTCTAAACGAAAATTGTACCGATCGGTAAAAAAAGCGGATAATCAATTACCAAGAGCGTATTCTCCCCGCAGAGTGATCGTTCGTTTTCAAAAATTATGATATTTTCAGAAATAAATGGCCAAATAAAATAACTGTAGCTTCAACTATTACAATAAATTCTATCAAGAACGGTTAGCATGATATTCGCTTGCTATTGAAGAAAATATATGATTAGGATCTCCGTAGTTGGATTGTTATCCGCCATCTTACTGTAATGAAAACGAGGCTACCGATGCTACCCAACTTGTCTACTCTCGGGACAATTGGTTACCAACAAAATATCCATTGGTATGCTGACGGTTACCGATGGCTACCGATGGTTACCAACGGCACCGATGGCTACCGATGGGAGAACCCTGAACGCACCCAATATATCGTCGATGTAAATGCAAAACCTCGTATCTCGTTTTTGGAAAATTTTAAAGGGGAGGGAAAAAATTGTAATAACTTTTCCCAAACTGGAATGTTTCACTTGAAATTTTGACATACTGTTCACAAATAATGTGTCATTAATACTGAATAGTAGAAATATCTCAAAACCTACAAGCATTATCTAAACTGGGCACACAAGTTTGTACCTTGAATATAGCAAGAATCGACATACGAGGTTTTGCATTTACACTGACGATATGTTTTGTCATTTGCAACAGCTTTCAAGTTGAACAATCTATGGTTTGCTGTTCAAGTGAAGACTAACTCTTTCATGGTCAATAGAATTATAGCCTGGTTCAAAATGAAAAGCGTGTCAGATGACATTTGGTGGTGGGTTAACTAATTTTGCCACTTGATAATGGGTTAAAGTATTTTAGCATTTTGAAGGAAGATCTTATTTCTTATCAAGTACATTTGAATTCAGGCATTCAATGCATCGACTGGATGTGCTTTTCTTTTCATGCCCATGCATTTCAATTTAAACTGAAGTAGGTTTTTTGTTATAACACAAAAATACAAATATTTATGCTTGCTCTATGATGGATATCTTTTTAATGATGAAATATTAGATCTCAGTAGTATTCCAACCTAACCATATCCGAAATAGCAAACATTTTACTGTTCAAACTTGAAAGCTACTGCAGACGACAAATTGGAAGATGATAATGGCAAACATTGTGTATCGTCAGTGTAAATGCAAAACCTTGTATGTTGAATTTTGCTATTTTCAAAGTAATATTTTGTGTGTCCTGTTAAGACAATTCTTGTAGGCTTTGAGATATTTTCACTGTAACTGATCATTATTTATGATGCATTATTTGTGAACAATGGGCGTACTTGATTCGCCGTTCGGTGTACACTTTCCAGTGTTCTCTCGAATCAAGTCAGCCAGAACAATGTTCGGTGCATGCACCTTTTGACCCAACTGACAGGTAGGTGTGGATAACCCGGATGTAAGAACAAAGATGGCTTCCACTTACTAGGAAGTGCCGAAAATGTTGAATTTTTTCTCTTCTCTTACCTTTTTAAAGCAACATCGCTGTTGCACAGCTGCATGTAAATACATATTATCCAAACAAAGAAACCTCGGCACAAATATTCTTGAATAAATAGGGCAGTTCTGGAATATTTGCTCTTTTGGGAATAGAAGCAAAATTCTGGTGCATTAATGTACCATCAAATCAAGGATGGTGCAAAAATAAAAAGATGGCGTTGACCATTCCTTTGCTAACTCATGGACTAATTTGATATGAAAATGCTGAAACATGCATTATGCAAGCTAATCAGATGACGATTTCCTTCCATTTGTAGATTTCCCAACAAAAAAAATAATTGCTCCATACTTGATTCGCTTCTGAACTGGTGCAACGTTCCATTCCACTGCACCCAACTTGATTCAAAGCGATGTAGTGTGACGTTCCAGAATGCTCTGGAACGTGCGAATCAAGCGCGCCCAATATGTCCAAATTTCATGTTAAACCTTTAAGTTTGGTAAAAGTTATTACACTTTTTGCCTTCCCCATCAAAATCTTCCAAAAATGAGATACAAGGTTTTGCATTTACAACGACGATATAGCACAGACAATATCGAGAAAAAGGTGCTTATCAAAATTAGTTTTTTTTTTCCTATTATATTTTTATTCAAAATTATTTGCATAAACACTATTTGTGTATATGATTTGTCTCTACTGCTTTCAATTATTCTGTGGAGAACAGAGTTGATCATAGATAAAGAGGTGCACCTAGCATCTGTGCATACTCTGACCACCATGTTGTTGTGATTACTAAATTATGTACCTGGGCTGTGTTCAGTAGACAAAACATTAGCTAATGTTAGCAACAGTCGCAACTTCTTTGACACAAATTTCACAGAATTGACCAAGTATTCCGAATGATGCGGCCAACGTTAGCTAAAGTTTTGTCTTACTGAACGCAGGGCTGGTTCCCTGATCATATCTATCTATTAACACTTTCCCAAACCGCAAAATGTTAGGGTGGTTTACTTCAAAATCTGCCACAAATGATAAAATGTAAGCTATAAAATAGAGGATTTGTGTAAAAAAATGGCATAGAAAACAGAGAGACAAAAGGAGAAACTGCTGGTTATCAGCAGTTTCTTCTTTTGTTTCAATGTTTTCCTAAGCCTTTTCCATTAGGGACGTCAAAACCAGGTCTTGTTTGGGAAAGGGTTAAGATGGATTACATTCATACTTACCATGACAGAGTTGTGACCATCCAAATACAGTGAGAATGAACGGTACATGTTGGGTTTGTGAACACATGAGCATTGTGAAGCTTGGTGACGTCTTCTGACTACACGATGTCATGTAGCGTTAAACCAGGCATCACTTCTCTGTTATCTCCAAATATCTTTATATTTCACAAACTTGGCACCAGTAAACAAATGGTGTGCTTCCTTGATATCTGGAATAAAGGGTTAACCCATTACCAAATGGCAAAAATTTTAGACTTGTTCAAATTCAAAGATAATGCATAATGCAGATGACAATTTCAAGTGAATGAAATTATTTTTGGGGGGTCTTTTTAAATAGAAAACATTGTGGTAAATGAAGAAATTGCTTGTAGCAAGCAATTTCTTCATTTTTCCACAATGTTTTCCAAAGCCATTATCATGAGGGGAGTCAAAAGGAGTCACTGTGTGGTAATGGGTAAAAAGAATTTATATCGAAATGATGAAAATAAATTTTGAAATTGTAGAACTAAATCATCATTGACATCTAGAAATTTATAAAATTCCAAATAATTTCTGGTTTTGATGGCCTTAATAAAAGCTGCAAAAAATGCATTTCAAAAATCAGAAATGAATTCAAAATTCAGAACATCTATCAAAAAAGAAGAAGAAAATGTTAATTAACAGCATTTCCTGTTATCTAACTTAATTATGACATAGATATTTGCAATTTCTTCATTTCCCACCACGTTTTTTAATCAGAAAGACCAAAACAGTAAAACTTTCAGTCACTTGAAATTTTCATCTGAAACATCATTGAATGATCTAGACAAGTTTAATTGCTGTTACTAATATAATGGATGTACAAAGAATTGTTTCGAAGACCTATTTCTATTTGTTAATTTTGTAATGCAACAATAGTACCATAGGACATAGTGCTTGTTTTCACTTTTCTGCAATTGGACAATCTTTAGACTATTCAACTGTCTCAAAGAAGTTCAGTCATTGAAATTGGAATAAAAAAATTACAAGCAGGTGGGCTAGTAACTGAATAATATTATCTTTTCATATCTCCAGAATTTCACAAGCATGTCACACCTGGCATTACTGATCTTTTACATGCCCAAAACAAATTTTATTAGTTTTTTTTCACTGTTGTACTAGTGCAAATTTTGATCACTCTAAGTTTAACAAACATATTTTGTAGAACAAACGCATGACTTAAGTCTTATCTAACCTTCAACTTGATAAGCCACCACACAAACTATAGAATGTACAAGGCACAAATGGCTTTAATTACAGAAAGCTGATATCAAGTCCATAACCCTGTTATTGTCTAACTCTCACAACAATTACACCTCTTTAGAAGATCTAAAATCTTTTCAGGACCATTGTTATCATTAATGACAACAAAAATAAGTTTGTACTGTTTGTACTGTTAATGGTATAAAAAAAAAACATTGGTATAAAAAAACATAAGTGAAAAGGAGAAAATTATGGTTATCAGCATTTTCTTCTTTTGATTTATTTTTTGTATTTTTCTATCAAGCATTGTTTGGGACAGGTTTAAGATGGGACTACTGCATCCATAACATAAAATATGAACAAAGCAATGTTTAATAATGCTCAAGGCAATCTTTATGAGTACCAGCAATAATGAGTTTGACATTGAAATCACATTTTTCAATCACCTTTTCTGACTTGCTTCTTTAATGTTTTCAGGTCCCTACATCAGTTCCCATTAGAAATATTCATACTTTTAGTATATCTCATCTCTTTTTGTACCCCATCAAAATACTTACAGAATGCTTGGGAAAATATTAAAAGAAAATGCTGATAACAAGCATGCCCTTCTTTCCAATCTCAGTTTTGTCTACATATTTTAAACTCTTGCCATTTGGAAGGCTTAGTGCAAAACTAAAGAAAGTGTATTTGAAATTATGTGAACATATGATAGTTTTTCACTTATACATCAACTTAACTAATTATTTCATATTTTTATAGACTCCTTAGTGCAGTTGACTTAAGATAAGAATAGGGTTGGATAATTATGTAATACAATAGTCCAGTGTCACTTACAACCTATTGTTCTTGTTCATTTCAAGTGTCAAATTTAGACAAATGTCTTTTACTATCAAGATTCTTTTCATTTTCTAATTATAGCAGTTATCTGTCCTTGAATGAGTATTGTTTACTTAATTTACACAACCCCTCATTAACCTAGTTGACATTTTTAGAATTAATGTAGTTTTGAAAGTCCTTCGTGACATAATTATGAACTATAAAACCGAGTCTCTAATTTGACAGGCGGCGGCCATAGTGCAGTTTGTAGCAATGTTAAGTCTCTCAATCATGGGGTGCCTGGTTTGAATCCCTGGCCACAGGCTCAGCAAATATCCTATCCCACATTTGTCTCTAATGGATAAATAATTGTAAACCTAATCGGAATGAGCAGCTGGAGGCTTGGAAGGGATGCTGTAATAGTACTGATCAGAGAAATGCCAGGAATCCATGACAAGGTACTTCGGCCAGCATCAAATGACTGACAAATTGTTAAAAATGTCATTAACCCTTTCCCAAACAAGACCTCTTTTTAACATCCCTAGTAGAAAATGATTGGGAAAACATTGAGACAAAAGAAGAAAATGCAGATAATCAGCATTTTCTCCCTTTGTCTCAATATTTTCTGTGCTATATTGTACATAAATCCTATCTGTCATATTTAGCTCCTTTCAAATTGGAATGGATGGGTCCATATTTCTGCCATTTGGGAAAGGGTTAAACCAAGTTCAATCAATCGATTTAGAATTTAATATTCATTATTGCATAAAATGTGTGTTTTCCAGCCATTATCAGCATTGAATAACGAGAAGAAACCGGGCTGATATCTTGAAAAAACGTTAATTATTCGGGAGATTCAGGTGCAATATCGGACCGGCTTTGCACTCAAATATCCTCAATTTGACCCTTCAATATAAATAATTGTCTCTTTTCCCGCAAAATTCTCAACGTCTTACGTTAAATAAGTAACGCTCGCCTTTGGAGCCAAATTATGAGATAACGTCGTGTTACCGACGTCACGCATAACAAAAAATTATCGGAAGATTTATCAGAACAAACAACAATGGCGGACATTTTTATCTCACCTCCGTTCGCACATATCAAGGGGTTATGGGTAAGTAATCATTGGAATTTTATGTTTTTCATGCAATAATAGCGTCACTTCACATATTTTTCGGTCATTAACATTCACAAAATAGCAAAACATATTTCTTTGGCCTCTGCGAATGTTAAAGACCTCAAAAACATGCATTAACCCTATAATATTTGAGGAAAAAAATCTGTTATAGCGTAGAGTACAAACAAACAAACACAAAGAAAGTACTAGAAATCAGCATTTTCTTCTTTTCTCTCTAGAGATGTTTTCCATTTCTTTTCATTTATAATAGTCCTAGATTACGCACTGAGAAAGGCAATAATCAGGAAGAGACGAGGGATAAACCCAAATTAATCTCGCAGACATCCCAATGGGGTCATCACTGATTTGGACTTCACTGATGACATAGCGCTGCTCTGAATTACAACAAGCACAGGTACTACTCCTGAGTGGAGAAGAGGAATGTAGGAAGGTTGGTCTCTGCATAAACAGACAAGTTTAAGAAATTGTTAACCTGAAATTGGTAAAACCATTGCTAAATTTGACCTGGAGAACATTAAAGTGTGCTATAAAATATGATAAGCCTGGTCATTATTTAAATAATACCACTCATAAAACATGATATATTGAAGACTATCGATGTATCATGTAGGTGTTTGATATAGCTTTTTTTATATAACAACCCTATTCTAACATTACTCTAAAAGATTTATAACTTGCACCTACAATTCAGGCTGGTTTAACATTGTTATATCATTACAGCTAAAAGCTTTATTGATGAGTTCAAATAATTAATAGATTGATTGGTTTGAGTACACAAAAGTACTGGTATGAGACAAGACAGAAATCCATGTTTAGATGCTCCAGATGGTGTGATATGACCAAACCAGTTGGAAGAGTGGTATCGCAGCATCTGGAGCATCTAAACATGGATTTTGTTTGTTTCTCAAACCAGTACTACAACATCATCCTTACCAAACCTCTAGCTATTCGCCCACATAGGTTAACAATTATCAAACCATTGGTGGGAGGCAAGTTTGTCAGACAGTTTGTATCAGCTGGGGATAAAACCCAGGACCACATGAGTGTGAGTCTGATGCGCTACCAACTGTGCTATAGTCGCAGCCTAATAAAGTTCATAGAGTCATCAAGGCTGTTCTGCATTGCATAAACTATTCAGTTTCTATGGTGGTCTTTTCTGTTTTCCCTGACTTGTTGTTTTTCCAGTTCCTCATTCTTTCCCAGCAGGCAAAAGACGTCACACAGACGTCTTTTTTTGGTTGAATAGTGGTCACGACGTCATATAACCAAATATCTACCAGAAAAAGACGTCTGTTTCCAGACGTAAAAAAGTCGTCCTAATAAGACGTTTTTATGACGTCTTTTTTCGGGGTGTGGTCGCGACTTCAACGTGAACACAACGTCTCTCCACAGACTTAATTTCAACGTCATCTTAATTACGTCTTAGGGACCTAGATTTATTGACTAAATTCCAATAATGATGTTTTGTAAACACTTTTTTCCTATTGGAAACTTTTAAAGTTACATGATACTTACTCCGTAACAGTATCTATTGTGCACTCTTTGTCTACAAATCAACACAAGTGTTCTGCATGGCTGCTTGGACCTGACGTCCCATACAGAAATGAAAACTGTCCCAGCAAACATGCTTATATGGGTCCTATATGGGATGTGTATGGGTAAGCCCATGTGGGTAGGCCCATATTGGACCCAAATAGGACCTATGTAAGTAAGCCCATGTGGGTTTGATCATAAGGGACCCAGATTGGTCCCATATTCCCAGCATATGGGCTGTGTATGGGCAAGCCCATATGGGTATGCCCATATAGGACCTATGTGGGAAAGCCCATGTTGTTTGGACAATAAGGGTCCCAGGTACAATAATTGACTTGCGCCCATTCAAGTACAACAGAATAATTATGTATACATGAGCATATCTAAAATATCCATAATCTGAATATGTAGCCTATAGAATTATAAGTTTTCAATTTGAATGACGATCTTATTTATATCCATCAAAATTAATGACCATCAAATCAATACAAATTGAAAAACAACAACATTAGATTCAGCAAGACAAGTAAGGCAACATCAATAAGACATGTCTAATCCTTTCTCGAACAAAACCTGGTTTTGACTTCTCTAATAGAAAGGTAGGCATAAATTGCAAAAAAAACATAGGCCTAGAGATATTAGCAAAAGTTGATAATCGGCAATTTCTTCTTTTGCATAAGTTTTTTCTGCGCTATATTGTACAGAAGTACATTCTTTGTCAATATCGTTTTTTAAACATGGGCTTCATGTTGGATCATCCGAATTATTTTGTCGTTTTAACGGCGTTTAAACTGTAATTAGTCTGTTCAAATCACTAACATAATCTTATCAATTAGTGTGTTACAGTATATTAAAGGGAAATAATTAAAAATGTTGACAATAAATCATGTTTTTACAAAGCGTTTATGTAAAGAAAGCATTTGGCTTAATAATCCTATATGATTCTGTTAAAAGAAATTAAATTGTGTACACATTTTCAAAAAAAGATAGAAATAAATCTAGACATAAAATTATATCAAGAAAACATATAGATAGTTATAGAAAGCCTCGAAAATGTTATGACAGTTAAGACCAAATTCCTAGGTATCAAACCTTAGAAAATGTGTCAAAGTCGTCAGACATACCTGGCGATACCTTAATCCTCTATGATGGGGAATAATTACCCCTACTGAGCGAGAAGCTCTGGAAGGTTTTCATCTTCGATCAACACCAAACGAAAGCCAATAGAAAAAGTGGTCGGTTTTACGTTGAAAAGACGTCCTTTAGAGACGTTGGGAAAACGTCTTTTTCTGGTTGAATTTGATATAAGGAAAGACGTCTTTTTCAGACGTCTTTTCAACGTCATTAAGTGACATTGTTCAGACGTCTTTTCAACGTCATTAAGTGACGTCTTTGGAAAAGACGTCGGGAAAAGACGTCTTTCCTTATATCAAATTCAACAAGAAAAAGACGTCTTCCTGACGTCTCTAAAAGACGTCATTTCAACGTAAAAACGACCACTTTTGCCAGCTGGGTTTTGTCAGTTGTCAAAATGGTTTGACTATATTTTACTAGCTTTCATAATTTAGTCATAAGAAGTTATAGGGATATGCCCTAACCAACCAAAAGATTTGGCAAAATGGACAATGCTGAAAACAGTTTTGATAAGGTTTCTACTTTTTAGTCTTTGAGGGTCAATCTGTCAATAGGTAAAAGAGAGATTGACTATGGCAGTCTGCTGTAGTCTTTCCTTACTTTTCCAGAGTGATGATGATGATGATGATGATGATGATGATGATGATGATGATGATGATGATGATGATGATGATGATGATGATGATGATGATGATGATGATGATGATGATGATGATGATGATGATGATGATGATGATGATGATGATGATGATGATGATGATGATGATGATGACAACGACAATGATGACGACAACGAGGAAGAGGAGGTTGACTGCTACTGAGGAGGGCTGGTTTTAGTGGACCAAGATATTGACAATGTCACAAAGACTTGTATTGATCAATATCAATGATTTGCAAAACAGATGCTTGAATATCAGCATAGCAACACAGACACTCATGAATATCAGCTTAATGGAGGTGATGTTTGCATTATCATATCATGTATCTTTACGCAACTTAAAAATACCTTATTACGAACATTCTAATTCTAAAGAACACTTGTTGCAGTATTTAATGTAATGTTTAAAATTAAGTGACACTATTTACATATTGCCCTTAGCTAGTTACAAAGCCTAATTAATCCTTTCCCAAATGGTTTTTATGTCTGTGATAGCAGAAATTCTCACAGAAAATACTGAGAGAAAAGAAGAAATTGCCAATAAATTTCTGATAATCAACAAGTTGTCCTTTTCTTAACTCAATCAATCTTTTCTGTGCTATAATATACACATATTCTACAATAACTGATATTCATTACATTCATTTTGTAATTTTCCAAGATTTGTTTCAAATTGGGTTTGTCTAAAATTGCAGTTTTCCATTAAAGTTTTCGTTTAAACCAGGTGTTTCTGTTTAATTATTGTTGGTATCTATATTACACCTGTTTTGAGGAGCTATAATTGGTAACGGTCAACTAACTCAACTTCAAACTTTTTACTTGGTAACCACTGTTTGTTTTATCTATTATCTGCTTGCCAGTTGATTTCTAGAATGTTTTCAGTGTTTTTTCTCCTTCTTTGCATGGGTTCGTAAAACGGGCCTGTTCCCAATTCCAAAAAGGGTCATTTTTTCCAAAATATGAAAAGAAAAAGAGTTCAAATTTGTTTTTTAAAGAAAATTTGCTCCAACCCCTTTCATATGTTGAGCTATAATATCCAAGATTTAAAGGGAATTCCTATAAGTTTATTTAGCTATACTGAATTATACAGGACTTGAATTTTTTGCAGTTTTTGATGACGTTTTTCCCAATTTGTCTGATTTCGGACCCGTTCCCAAAGCTATGAGAAAAAATGCTGGTTTTGCTCTAGTCTATGTTGAATTTTTTGTTTTCAATACAAAATATTTTCACATGATTATCAGAGCTCCAGATAATTTTTTGATGCAAGGAGTATTTACCCCTCAGAATTTTTTCCAATGCGTATTTCCAGATATTTTTTGTTGTCAAGGAGTATTTACCCTCTTGTTCGGAAAAGGATTGAAATTACCAGGAGCACCCCACCGGAACGACCCACTTTCATTTTCGAGTTGGAGGACATCTAAGTGTACTATGTTTTCGACCATCAAGTGTTTCTTTTTTCTGAACGAGATTACCATCAAGGACTATCTTTGTCGTAATGTAGGCCAAAATCGCCTTTACGATGTGCTCAGGAGTGGATTTACTCGTTTCCCGATTGAAAAAGAAAACAAACTTCTTTGAGTTGCAATCTCCGATTTACGAAGTGATGCAATGGCCTGATATTGGAAAAAATTAACGGAGATCAACGATTGATTGCAATTCGACAAAATACACCAGTCGGCAGCATTCGGTAATCTACGCAATAGCCGATTGTCATCTGCATTCGCTCGGCCGGTGACGTAATGGGTATTCCACAATAATTCCCGGTTTTGATTGGCCGAGTCGAATTAGGCACTTCGATAAGCTATTTTTACATCTACCAAAACATTATTTTAATCGTAGGAATTTCCTATTCTATGTGTTTCTTCCGGCGCGCTTCGATCTTGATACGCTAACTGGCGATTTACAGATGCGTATTCCTTATTTTGAATGCGTATCTGTACGCATTTTTATGAAAGTAAATGCGTATTTCGACCAAATCAATGCGTATTTTACGCAAATACGCATCCTATCTGGAGCTCTGGATTATATGTTGAATACTCAAACGATGATCTATCATCGATCTCACGAATGTCAATTCAATGAATAGGTCCAATTTTCATTGAAATTGAATCGTTCGCGCGTCTGAAACTTAAACCAGCCCACTGTTTAAAGATTTTTATTTTGTATTTCCACTGACTGGATGCTCCAGCTTGCTATTTAAAAAGTTAACACTTTACTCAATCAACAACTTTAATCTGGATTCTGATTTCGCTGGGAAAAAAAACATTCATTCCTACCTGCTTCCATCTTAGCATGTTTACTAGTGACGTCACACAAACGTTGTTGTTGTTTCCATCGTAGTTGTTGTTGTTGTTGTTGCAGTTTCGGGTCGCAAGAAAATGGTCTTGATAAGTAGGCCTAGGTCTAGGCATACGACTCGAGGGATAGATTAGCCTATCAGTTTTGAGTCTCAGGCAATTATTCCATTCAGATCATAGTAGCCTGTAATACTTTACACTTTTATGTAGGTATACATGGATCTTTTTTTTATATAGCCTACCCGGGCGTTTATTAGAAACTTGACATGGTAGATGGAAAAGTAGGGATAGGCATTTATTAGAGGCATTCTGATTTTGTAAGACAAAATTTGCGAATTAAGAGTCGATTCATGGACTCGAAGTTCAGCAAGTCGAATTTGGCAAAGTTTTGTTATAAGGCCTGCAAAATACGATTTTTCAATGAAATTCCTTCATTGCGAAAGTTCTGTTCATAGTTTGAGGGCTGGACATCCTCTTTCTCATGCTTTTGGAAATGAAAATTGTTTATGACTTACATTATTTTAATCCGGAATCGGGGGATGAGCGTTTATTAGAATCACCCTTTTTCGCTGAAATTGTGCATGAAACAAGCAGATTTTCAGCCAGCATTTGGGGGATGGGCGTTTATTAGAATATGGGCGTTTATTAGAATAATTAGCCTACGGTAAATACAAATTGCACTAGATCTAGCCCGATGGATTTCACGTGATCTAGATCTAGGCCAACAACAATTTCATGAAATCTTCAATATTTTTGTGTAATTTACTTGACCGATTTGAATTAGGTTTGAAGCATAGAAGATGGATAGACGTCGTGCAGTAGATGAACGTGAAAGATTTTTAAAAAATCAAATAATAAAATAGTTATTGATAGTCAATGGTTGGTCGGTTGATCTTCAATATTAGGCCTAGCCAATTAACAGATAATTTTCCAAAAATCCACAACGTCCAGCTTATTCTTGGCATTTCCCACCTTCTCTGCTTCAAAGCAAATTCAAGTTGGTCAAGTATTAATACAAATATTGATGATTTTCTGAAATTCTGGGTCACGTGATTAACCACAGAGAGATCTATATTGACAAATTGCAAAATGGACACTAACTAGTAGACCTAGGCCCAGTCGGCATATGCACGGTGGATAATCACGTGATACAACATTTACTGAATATCTTCAATAACTTTGTTAATACGGGACCGATTTGAATTCGGTTTGAAACAGAGAATGTGGACAATCGTCACGCATTAGATGGACGTGGTTGGTTTTTGAAAAATCAACTGATAAAACAGTTATTGAAGATTAACCAAAATTTGGGTTTATCTCCAATAACTTTAAAATTATCAGTTGATTTTTTTAAAAAAAAAATCTTTCACGTCCATGTTATTCCTGACATTTTTCCACCTTCTCTGCTTCAAACCGAATTCAAATTTGTCAAGTATTGACAAAGTTATTGAAGATTATCGAAAATTGTAAGTCACGTGATTATACACCGTGATATTGCGAACGTTTTTGTCAAAGGTTTTTTATATGTTTCTAGTCCCGGACTCCAGAGGCCAAATCTCCCAGACAACTTGTGGAGTAATTGTATGTAGCTTACATGAAATAGGCGTAGACCTAAGCAGATGAGGAGTCTAGCATAGACTGCCATTTCTTTTGCAATTAGATCCATCAAACTTTGTGACATAATTTATCAGGGAGACATGGAGAGTTAAGAACATGATGGTGGCGATGATTTGACACATCAATGTTGCGAGGGCCGGTTAGGGTACCACCGCAGTAGGCCTTAATCCGAGTTTTCTCTGATGTGAATACGCTCTTTGATATTTTGATTTTTTCGCTATTTTCGAAAATAGCGAAAAATCAAAATATCAAAGGGCGTATTTACATCAGAGAAGACTCGGATTAAGTAGGCATAGACTATGTCCTGTATTTCCACAATAACTTTGCCTGAACAAGAAATCTAGATCCCTACGTGTCCTTCTCTCAAAACCGGTCCATTTTTTGAGTCATGATATTTTGGCATAGCTGATTGATTATAATCCGTTTTGCAAGACTTGTATACATGTAATAATGGGTAGCCTATAACATGGAGGCGGGGTGCCAGCCGCAAACAAAGTTAACATAGAGCCTACTTGTGGGGAACGCCTACAACGCATCTAGGACAAAACATGGGGATTCTTGGACTGCTATGGGACAAAAAAGAAAAGAAAGTTGGCGCGCATACCAGGGACCACGCAAGGGAAGATCTAGGGGTGGGGTCAGGGGGTCATGACCCCCCCCCCCCATGGAATTGACCGAAAATTGAATTTTGACTGTACAACTTCTTTATTGTTCTACATTCTTGGAACAACAGTAAGTGTATCAAAGACATTTAACCTAAAATATATCAGTTTTCATATGAATTTTTAACCCTTACATTGATTATTTAAGTAATTTCCGCCATCTTGGCGGCCATCTTGAATTTCTCAAAATGCTAAAGGGTGACACGATGGCACCCGTCGGAATCTTTAACAGTATGATGTCTACATCAGGAATCAGCAAAGAAAAAAACTTTATACTCCACTGCAAGGTTCAGCTAAAAAACGGGGAATATCTGCCGGACTATGTCATTATGGAGCAGATTGACAATAAACAAGTGTTCTTTACATAAACAGAAAGAAATTCGAGATGCTCACGTAAATGATCTGTGCGAATGGGTAAGAAGAAGCCTCTGCTGCATGTCATATAATGACTCTAAACCTGCTGGTTTGTTGAGTCCACCAAGAAAGGGTTATTTTTATGGGCTATGTGATAGTGGCAGAGGTATTGCAAAACTGAATCAAGTAGCAATGGAATGCCAAGGTACATTCAGTGATCTTGCTCGTAACGACTCCGATATTATTAAAAGCACTCGAACTTTATGATTTTTTGTGTACCGAAAACAATGCAATAGATATCAATGATCAGTTTAGACCCTTTGTTTTAAATGTTCAAAACTATTCCCAAAAAATCACAATATATATTAAAATAAAATAGCATTGCGGTGTTTTTAATGATGGGCTGTATACCTTAATTTTATTTAGCCCTTTCCCAAAAGACAAAATTTTGAATTGGCCATAATTCAAAGGCGTTGTAGAAAATAAGTTCAATTTCGTGAAATTTCATGTTGTTGTTGTTGTTGTTGTTGTTGTTGTTGTTGTTGTTGTTGTTGTTGTTGTTGTTGTTTGTCTTTATTTATTGTTGCGTAGAAAACATTGTGGACAATGAATGCTTACAAGTTCTTCATTTTCACAATGTGTTCCTATGAGGCGTAAAAAGGCGCCAATCTCATTTTTCTTTGCGTATTTGTATTTTAACGAGTTCACGGCTGATAGAAACAAATTTAATAATATAAGAATATTTCAATGTTTTGAAAAGGGTTTAATGTTTTTGGGTTTTTTTAATCAACAGTAGCTTTTCAGAGAACTCAGTATTTGATGATTTCAAGATTTCAAAGATATCACCTAAATTTATGACTTACTTTTTTGTTAATAAATGTTTTGTCAACAGCCAGTACTTGACCGTGTCCGGGATTTAAAACGTTGGGGTCAGAAAAAGTAGTTTTATTTTGCGTTCATCAGCATGTTTTTGAATGGTACCGATGAGCTTACAGAATTTAGCGTTTCAACATGGGTATAATTATGTTGGTGGAGTGTTTGGTCGGGTTCAATTTTAGGTCGGTCATTTGGAAATTATTATGCCCTAGCTAGGCCTACAAACAAGCAAAAAATAAACGAACAAAAAACCGACAGAAGAACATGACTGTATAAATTACAACGAATTTTCATAGAAGCAAACACAGATCATTAGCGTTTTAACTCATAACAAACGGTATAATCTTAAATTTTAAGACCTTTTTATAGAAATGAATTGTGGAAAACGAAGAAGTTGAAAAAAAAAAGAATTCGATGTCTACATTGTTTTCATCTATTTTTTTCTTTAAGGGTTTCAAAAATCGCAAATCAAAAGTGTGGGAATGGCTTAACTGTATTGGGCATAAAGCGCATAATAGGAATAGTTGACGATAGGTCCATTATCAACAATATTTAAAGTACATTTTCATTATACCAGAAGTACAAGAAGTTATGGAGAACACAAAAAATACAGTTCTAAGGAAAGAGGACAATGCTTTTTGTCATCATTTTCTAGTCTTTTCTTATGAGACATGTTCATTTACTCGACACCGCCAATTGGTTGAGAACCAAAAAGAACCAAAGAAGATTCGTACGAGTCCGTCAATTCGTAATAAAAAACGTAAAGATAAATTTATGTAAGTTTGGAGTTAACGGACACTTGAAAGTGCAACGTTTAAACATATCAAAAGAAAATCTATCTTTTTCACAAATTTATTATCATCTCCTTAACATTTTCCCAAACAAGAAGGTATACTGGCAATCTGAAAGGTGCTGTACAGACAACGAAAGTGGAACACTTGAGAAGTGGGAATTATAGCAAAGAAAATAATGAAGGAAAACAGAAAATACTGATTATCAGATTTTTTTCTTTTCCTTCAATGTGTTCTGACACACTCTCCATAATGGTTATAAAAACAATATCTTGTATATTAAAAAATTAAACGGTAAAAGAATAAGAGCCCTTGAAATAGCCGATTTTCTTCAAAAATGCCGTAAATGCTGCTTTTGTTTCCGATCGCGATAAGTGTACATTTCTACATATTAACCTATCGAAAATACATGCAACCTCATCTATCTAGTCAAGTTGGGATGTGTATGGTTAAAGGAAAAAATCTAAAGAAAAATATATCAGAATCTGGCTCACGTTGAAAATTCTCCCTTAACATTTTTGTCTGTAATAAATGTTTTGTCGAATCGGTTGCCCTTGTGTTCGTGATAAATTTATTACCCACCTCAATGATTGTAAATTATTTATGCCTCTTCAAATCATAACTTTTGATACAAAGCCTCGTAACTGCAGCTTTACAAGCTATATTTACTTGAGTTTTGAACAAAAGTAACTAAATGACGATTAGACAACCTTGTTTGAGTCATATCGAACCATGATAACCGGTCGGTTCAACTTGTAGATCAAACTTTTTTTTCACTATACAAGCATTCTGATCAAGATACATTTTTTTTTTTTTTTTGGCTTCTATAAAATCTTATAGCTTCTATAAAAGCTGTTTATAAATTTAGAGCTGGAAAATAGGTCCTAATGGCGGTATATGGTTGCGAATATGCCTACAACAAAAATGACATGTATTTCAACGTTGATATCGTAATGCATAAATACAGACAAACAGTGTCTACATAGATGTCGACAATAGTAAAATATGGACAGAAAAAAACTCGATAAGAAAAAAAAACTCAAAAAGTATAAGAAAAAAGAAGAAAAGAATAAATAAATAAAGAAATAAAATCATTTGTATAATTCCTGACAGCCATCATAGAATATTTAACTGAGAAAGAACGAATTGAAAGCGCAAAAAATGTAGATCTACTATACAATTCTTTTAATAATTTTATGCTATCACCAATGTATCATAAATAGTACTTATCCTTTCCCAAACAAGACCTGGTTTTGACGTGCCCATAAAAAAGACTCGGGAAAACATTGAAACAAAAGAAGAAAATGCTGATCATCATGCTCCTTTTGCTTCAATATTTTCTGTACTATATTATTCACAAATTTCAACTTTTTCATTGTCAACTTTGTCTGCACCAACTTCAAAATTGGCACACCCTAAAATTTTGCCGTTTTGGAGAGAATGGACAACTCACCTCAATTAATGTTATTTCTTTTAATTAAGTATCCGACCAAAGTCACTTCATCGCACTGGGTATATTATCCATTTAAAATCCACCTTTTTATACAATTATAATAACAAGGATGATGCTAATTTCAACAACAACAAAAAACCCGCAGATTTTCGCGATAAAAATCTGATATATCCAAATTTTATTTCAGAAGCTAGATTCTTAATTGACTAGATCGGGTCTTAATCACATCGCAAAATAGCATGTTTTGTTCTTTTCTTTAACCACATAAAATATCTTTACAAATAACTGAATGAATGAATATATAATGCGTATAAGCGAACCAAATAGCGTAAAGTACACAAAGGCTACCTTAAACTTTATAAATAATGTAAATTAAGGCATGTCTTCAAAGATACAACCAACAATTTTGGACTAGTCTTGATTAACAAATTACAGACGGCATCATAGGTGTTCTTTATTTTGTAAAAATTCCATTTAATTATGTAATCGATTAAAACATCGAAAGTATATGACAAAATCCTGGAAGTATATGACAAAATGCTGAACATTAGGCCTACCAATGTTGTTCAAAATCAGGATATCATTAGGACACCATTAAGAACTTGTATATGGAAGGGTTGCTTTCAGTTGATAAACAAATAGATAGAGACCATCAAGCGCAGTCTGATCTGGATCCATGTTGGCATTAAAAGCCGAAAGTTTCCATTCCTCCATGCCCCAGCTCATTATATATGAGTCAAAGTCGTATATGAAGTGAACTGTTGTATTGTTAAGCTATCATTAGATCCGACTATATACCGCGCCTTTGTTTTATTTTATTATAGATCCAAGTTGATTGTGAATTCATCTGATTCGGGTATTAACTTGGTTTTATATCATGGGCTGATAAATTATATGTGTGTCACGATAAAATGTGTTCTCTTGAATCTCGCCAAACGTTACAGTTACATTTAAATAGAGGTAGAATATACTGCTTTGCTAGGTTTGTTAAAAGGGAATGGCCGTATCTAATATGCTTAGACTTTTGAACAGACCTCTTTGACGATTCTTGATATTTCACTTGTTGTAAAAAATTTACTCATGAATGTACACTTTGATGGCAATAAAATATGTTTGAACTAGAATACACTGCTCAAGAAGGGAGAACAAAATGCGGGTTCAAATTGCGTTGTATTTGTTGCCGTAATTGCTAGGCTGTATAAATTCCTTCTCTGATTTAAGATGAGTTTATTTCGGAATTTAGCAAGGGCTTAATTTTTGTGATGTCATGAGTGTAGATCTGAGAATTTTCAATGATGTTTGCTTTTTTTTTTTTTTTTTTTTTTTTTTTTTTTTTTTTTTTTGGTTGTTGTTGTTGTTGTTTATGGCGATTAAAGGAACAAAATTACATACTTGAATGGAAAAAAATGCCAAAAACGGACTTCGAAGTAAGATTGGTTTAAACCCATTAAAACTTTGAAAGCCAAAAAGTAGTGTGGACTGGGTAAAAGTGTGCTTCATTTTACCCCCTTTCAAGTGGCGAAAAAGTAACAACTTCGTGATTTGAACAGACACCATTAACATAATACATGTTTCTATATTATTAAGTTCTGATTTCTTAGAAATAAGCCAGGACCTGAAAGGGGGTTCCTTAACCCTTTCCCAAACGACAAAATTGTAGGGTGGTCCAAAAACAGAGCTGCAGCAAACGACAAAAATGGTTGCGGATAAACACAGGATTTGTGTATATTTTAGCACAGAAAATGTTAAGACAAAAGGAGAAACTGCTGGTTATCAGCAGTTTCTTCTTTTGTCTCAATGTTTTCCCATGCCATATTGATTAGGGACGTCAAAATCATGTCTTGTTTGGGAAAGGGTTAAGGCATTTGAGAACAAAATGAATCCATATCAGCCTGTGTATACGCACATCTGTGGTTTTCTCTACTAGCTTCTTCGTTACAAGTAGCAACCAAAAACTAAAATCATAGTAATATCCTTATTGCACTGCATTTGACCTAGCCTGGGTTCAGTCGTCAATATACAATTTGGTCAGTAAGATAGCGCATAAAAAATCAATACCCGTTACATATTGCGGCATCCGTTTTTGATCGTGTTGATATTGACCTTGATCTTTGGACCGGAGAAAGTAAAGGAGGGAAAATGATCAGTCTGGAACCCAGTCTACATTTGACCATACACTGATAAGGAAACGCAGTTTTCTAAAATGCTGCATGGGCCCCTTTTCCAGATCCTGGATCAAATGTTTTAGCTTCTCTTTTTTTGTTTCGTCAAGCCCTGTATGCCGAATCTTTCTTTCTACCAAATAAGGTCATGCATCTGACCTTACGTAGGTGACAATAAGTTTATAATTATGAAAGGCTATTTTTCCTCGGTTCATTCGGCAGTCAAGGATTTTCATTGTCAGATATAGCATTCTTTGTGTGGTCCTTCAAACTGCCATAGTTACTCGTGACTTCATTAAATTTCAATCAATCGTACAAAAGTAAGTAGAAACCAAACTATGAACGTCTCATAAAATAAATCAATTGTACTTTTATTTATATTTTAAGATAAATTTGGTCTGCCTCCTACGAACCAATATTTCAAACCTGACTCGGAACCACACATACATGAAATCTAACAACACCGATTTAGTAAATTCTGCAATATCTTAGAATTGTGATTTGATATGTAACTTAGAAAGACTTAATTACACAGTGTTCTCTAAAGTCGTGTGTCTAGTTAACCATTTCCCAAATTGAAACAAGACAAATTTTTGATGCATAGCATCCAAAGTAGCCCAGAATCTTTTGGCCAGCAATAATTCAAAAAGTTTCTGCACTGTGTCTACTTGAAAATGATGGGAACAGGCACTAATTACCGATGTTTAGGTCAAATCGAATAAGAACTATGTGTCTAGAATGGGTAAAAGAAATCTTTAAAATTAAGTTTTTGTGATACCAATGTTTAATCGTGATAATATGGCCTTGATTTATGCATTCGGTTTGGCGTACCAGTATGCTATTACAAACGTTCAGACCTTGATAGGTTCAGATCAAATTGGCAGTGGTAATAATGTTTGTTTGTTTGTTTGTTTGACTAAATTTGTGGACTAAATCATTTAGCAAGTGGCAAAAATCCGACAGTTTCAATTTCAATGTACACGACAAAAACAATCCATGTCAAAAGTGTATGTCATAGTATACAAATATTAGTAGAAAATAAAAACATTTCTGAATATATCTGGATTTCTCAGATCCAACATATTTTCTCACTAATATTATATCCCTTATTTTACTTATAAGGGGTGTCAAGACGAGATCTATCTTGTTTTGGACATGGTACATTCTGTAACCATAGCTTGAGCAAGACGACGTAAATAAGTGTAGGTCATCCATAAACACTGCTTTTAATACATTATCTGCTATATATTTTATATCTTTATATTTTACATCAGTTATATTCTTGATGTACCCGGTAGAAAAATAAATTGGCGTGGCAAATGATTTTAAAACATGAAAAAAATGCTAAACGACATTCTGTCAGTTTGAATCTACTACATGTAATGAAGAAGCTTTGAGAGCCAATCATGGGTGTTGATCGGACGGTATGTATGCACTAGCCGATGAGGATCCATGTTTGACAATTTGCTTGCTAATAATGTCAACCATATGGTAAATCGAGTCATTTTTCCCCAAAGTTCACAATGAGACTTATTTAGCTATATCGGAGAAATGGAGCTGATGGCGCCGAAATGGAGATTCGTAATATGAATTCACATTTATCTAACGTCAATATCAAATACTTGTAAATGCAGCTAATATTTTGAAAAAAAAAAATCAAGAATTTCAAGCTCGACCAAAAGCAATTTCCATGTCGCTACCGCGACTGCAAAGGCGTCATTCCGCGTTTTATCTTGTCGCGTGACCCTTTGAAGCATTCTGGTTTAAACTGATATAATCATTTCCCAAATAGCAAAATTTAAGTTAAGTTGAATTGATAAAGATGTTCAACATACCATGGAAATATTTCGGCAAACAGAAAAAAATGCAGGGGTCCGTATTATCAACGATCAACGATCGTACGATTTGTTTTTGCGTAATTACTTGAAACAGCAAACCTGATTGGCCCAATCTGATTTCTCGTGGAATCGGATGTTTTGCTACACAGTTTACACAAAATCGTGGTCGTAAGATCGTTGATAATACGGGCCCCTGGTTACCAGCATTTTTTCTTTCGTCTCTTTATTGTCAAAGCCTTTTCCTTTGTGGAACTTAAAATCCAAAGCTTGTTTAGAAAAATGTTAAATGGCTTACATTCACTGGCATGAGTATAAAATAATCATACCATGGCATTCGATAAAATACAAAATTAAAGTTTATAGAAACAATCATGTTTTGAATGCTCAATGAATTGCCCATGTTCAGCAGCTGAACTTAAACAAATGAAAAAAATATCGTCGTTGTAAATTTTTCGTTTTCGGAAAATTTTAAAGGGGAGGAAATAAAGTATAATAACTTTTTCCAAACTGAAATGTTTTACTTGAAATTTGGAAATATTGTTCATAAATAATGTATCATTGATACTGATCGGTAAAAATATCTCAAACCTGCAAGAATTGTCTAAATTGGACACACAAGTTTGTACTTTGAAAATCGCTATAACCGACATACGAGGTTTTGCATTTACACCGACGATATGTAAAAAAAAATATGAAAAAAAAATAATAATGGAGCGCTAGCGATATTTGAACTCATGACTTATAAGCTATGATGAACTCTTAGTCCGGTGTCGTAACCACTGCACCACTCAAACTTTTACATATGATAAAGCTTATAAAAGTTTAAACTATTTACACAATTTGGATTTGAACCTATCGAAATTGAAGGATATAAAACAATAAACAAATTCAAATTTTATGCAGTATATTTCCTCGTGAATGTCTTAACATGTCAAAAAAATTGCTTTTAATTTGATTATCCTTATCGACATACATTTCAGCCATTTTCAACAAATAGGTCGAACATATTGTACAATGCATGGTCGCCTAACAAACCCTACACGGGCATATCTCATAGCTCATGGCTCGGCTGCCAATAAAAAGTAAAGCGTATTTGAAGAATTCATGAAAACTTTCTTATTGATTTAAAAATATACAAAAAAGGAAAAAAAAAAAAAGAATCAAGCGTGAGTGGGTCTCGAACCTATGGAACAAAAGTGTTCAGGCTTTAGAAAGCCTAACACTCTATCCATTAGACCACAGCGGCACTTGCATCAAGTGATACTAACACAAAATTAAAATATAGTAGTATTTATCAGATTAGATTGGTTATCGCCCCTGAGTTGGTCCATAGAAATAACGAAACACATTAGTAAATACCAAAACACATTTACAGTATCGATTTTGGAATGGATCAGTTCAACTTCATAGTGAATATATATTACCGTTATTTACTCAACACTTCATACAAAATTCTCTTCTTGTTGTTATTAAGCATAAACAACAATAGTTAACATGATGTGTTATAGTTCTTCGTGTGTTTCGGTATTTCTATGGACCGATCCGGTCACATGATTGAGCGGTTAGTAATTCGCATCTGGGTGAAATTCAAATAGTATACAAATGCAAGTTCCATGCATTGTATTTCCTCGTAAATGGTGTAAGCATATAAAACAAACATGTTGTTAATGTAACAATCATTATCAACGTACAATTTAACCAGCTTCAACAAATATGTCGAACATTTTGTACAATAATCGCCCCCCCCCCCCTAACTCTGCACGTTAATATTTTAAAATCGTTACAAAGGTAGCCCAGCTCAAGGCTGGGCTACCAATAAAACTACTCCAAATGGAAATTTCAAAACTGTTGCAGACGACAGAATGTGCAATGATAAAAGTCAACTTTGTGTACACAATACAGAAAATATTGCGAAAAATGAGAATTTTGTCGATCGGAAATTTCATCCATTCCCTAAATATTTCCCAATCTATTTCTTCCATGTAGCCTACGAAAAACTGAAGGCTTGAATTGGCCATTCAATATATTTGTAAATGCGCGTGAAAGCAGGCAATATTTGACTTTTTTTTGTCTTGGATTCTACCTTTTCTAGCAATGTTTTCCAAAATCTTTACCAGATATTCCTATGACAAAACAATGACTTGTTCGGTACAGGATAAAATTCGTCAATCTATTATTTCTAAAGGCGTGTGTGAGCAGCCAATATTTGACGTTTATTGTCTACGATCTAGATTGGAATTCCACATTAGTGATACATCGATATCTGATTCGATCCCGTGCTCTCATAAAAAGTAACTTAAAGTCCTAAACCTTGTCCAATTTGAAATCTGTGCAGACGAGAAAATGGAAGCTACAAAGGGTAATATTTGTGCATAATATAGCACAGAAAACATTGAGGCAAAAGGAGAAAATGCTGGTTATCAGTATTTTCTTCTTTTGTTTCAATGTTTTCCCAAGCCTTTTCTACTACGAACGTCAAAACCAGGCCCCGGTTTCTCGAAAAAAAAAACTTAAGTATATTCTTATGAGAACATGCTCAACTTCAAAGGGAGACCCTTCAGCGTTGAAGGGTATTCGATTGAAGTTCGCGTGGATTTCGTGTGATTTGAGCACGGTGCTCAGATTTGAGCATGAGAACGGACTTCAGCATTTTCGAGAAACCGGGGCCAGGTCTTGTATGCGAAATGGTTAAAACAGTGGCGTAAAGATCATCAATGTAAAGTTTCGAAGTGTTGTATAATTTACGTAACGTCTTTTAACCCTTTCCCAAACAAGACCTGGTTTTGACGTCCCTAATCGAAAAGGCTTGGGAAAACATTGAGACAAAAGAAGAAACTGCTGATAACCAGCAGTTTCTCCTTTTGTCTCAATATTTTCTGTGCCATATTTTACACAAATCTTATCTTTAATAACACTCATTTTGTCATTTGTGGCAGTTTTTGACGTGGATCACCCTAAAATTTTGTCATTTGGGAAAGGGTTAACCCTGGGCGTCCTACATACGTGTATTTTACAAATCTGCCATTCTTTTATTTCTCTCGATTTTGAATAGAATTACAAGTTAGAGGAGTGGTCGTCAAACAGCGATATTGCATACAGACTACATTTTGTTAAACTAGTCCAAATTAACAAGAAGTGCTCAATAATCTTAAATCGCTCACTTGAACCAAGATGACACGAGACGAAAAAGTGCATACATCTCAGAAAGACCGCAAGATTGCAAGAAAACATGGTCGAAAAGGCAATTTTGTCAAATTCAAGGGAACGTCGGAATTGTGGTACGATCAGGACTATGATACTACTCACCCAAAAACTTTATTTCACAATCGTTTTGACCATGTTTGGTAAAGATTGCCTCATTTTGTGGATGTCAGCGTATAAACAGTAAATTATGAACGACAGACGGACGGTGAGCGATCACAATAGTTCAATTTGAGCATTTGAAATTTTGACATCTGCAATAGCAAGAGCTATAATTTGGACAGCTGGATGGGAAACTTGGACAGACAGAGTAATTCATATATACCCCTAACCTTGCTCATACAGGCTGGTGGTGGTGTAAAATCAATCAAATCATTAGGGAAAGGGTCAATTTAACCCTTTCCGAAATAAGACCTTGTTTTGACGTCCCTTAGAAATTAGCTTTAGGAAAACATTGAGGCAAAAAAAGAAAATGCTGATAATCAGCATTTTCTCCTTTCGTCTCAATATTTTCTGTATTAAATTGTACACAAATTCCATACTTATTTACAGTAATTTTGCCAGTTGTTGTAGCTTTCAAATTAACATAAGTCCTTAAAAAATGAAATAAACGAAGTCCAAAATTTTGACGTTTGAGAAAGTGTCATCATAATAGAGGTAAAGCACAAGTTTGGGAACATAAGAATCATACTACACTATCATATGTTTACAAACAAATTTAATAAAGGTTTATTAAATTATTCAAATAAATGATATAAAACAAAATTTAAGATTAATCTACTACATGTATACTGTACAAGGAAAATTTTAAACAAAAACTATTTGATTTGTGAAACACTAACATACCCAATACTTAGCATGTTCAAAAACAAGACTTCATTTTGCCGTCCCTGGGTGAGAGGGGCTCAGATAAAAGTGAAGAAAAGGATGAAATGTTGAACAGATAATAATCTTTTTCTCCTTTGACTTCAATTTCTTCTATGCAATGTAAGCAAATTAAGTATCCACTTACTTCCATTCTGTTCATTTTGTCATCTGACACAGCTTTTAAATTTATATGTATAATTATTTTGTTTATGATAGAATTAATTCAATCAACCCTTTCCCAAATAATAATGTACCTATATTTGACAATATCTAATTGAGAAAACTTTCCATGGGTTATCTATGTAGGCTGATCTCAGTTTTCTTTCCTTCAAAAGCTGATCATAATTATTTTGATCAATATTGCGCTGTTATGATACATGATTTGATTTAAGGTATCCGACCCCTCAAAAGCACCAAAGAGCCAGAGTCAAAATTTGAAAAGTGCAAATAATTCCTAAACTGTGTTACGTTTCCACTCTGAATACAAATATAAGCATTTTGCACTGTTTAGAATTTTGAATTAATGCATGCTTATGGACATACTTGACAAAAAAGTTCAAAATTACCTCCCTTGCATATGAATATAGAGTAAAATAATATTTGTAAATTATTTACTTCTTGAAGCATAATCTTGAAATCCGGCACGGTGAATCAAACTATGTGAATTGTATTTACAAGTGTGTGTAATTTGATGCATTTTGTACGGCTAGAAAGAGGGGATTTTTTCGGGGTCTGTAAACCTTAAAAACTGGCGATGAGACATGTGACATTTATTTGGCGTTTCTAACGAAACTCAAGCTTAAAAAGGTGGGTTTAAAGTCTTGCTTGTAAATAATAGATGATATCTTGAACATTTATACAATCATATATACAACAGTTTTGTACTAAGATGAAATTGCAAGATGATGACTAGGCATAAACACAAAATATGTGCATGAAATACATTAATCAGTAATAAACCCTTCTAACACAACAAAATTTTGGACTGATCCAAACTCAAAGATATGACAGACAGCAAAACCAGTGTAACAAGAAACTGGTAATTTGTCTAATATATTTCAGAAAATATTGGGAGAAAAGGAAATAATACTGAGCATCAGCATTTTCTTTATCTCCGTATGTTTTCAAAAGCTGCCTCTAGGTCAAAACCAGCGCTTGCTCCCAAAAGAAGTAAACCTTTCCATCACATTTTCTTGGCTACTTAGGAGACAGCTAGGGAAAATATAACCAGCATCAAATCAATTTGTTCTACATCTTTTCAAAGGTTTTAAGCTATTACTTGCATGTGTCTACTTTCCATTATTTTTCATCTGTCATCTATAATTAACAATATAAATGCTCATTTTGAAATTATGATGTAGAGGAAAAGGTCAACCCTTTCCCTAACAATACAAATTTTGACTGTTCCTCCCAACAAGAGCTGTCCGAAGACAGCGCGCTCGACTTTCTAAGTTGCTTAGTATAAAGGGGGCATAACTCCAAATAGAGTGGTCCCAGGGTCATGGGTCCTGATAGTAAGGTAGAGGGTGTGATGGTGAATAAGTATTCCAAGTTTGGGTTGAATCCCTTTGATAGTATGGAAGTTATTGATGTTTGAAAAAACTTTAACCTTTGTTGCAACGCCGACGCTGACGCCCGGGTGACAGTATAAGCTCTCATTTTCTTCGAAAAGTCGAACTACAAATGAGTTGCATGCATCAAAATACATGTATGTCTTATTGAAATTAGTACAACAAGAGTTGTCCGCGGACAACGTAGCTCGCCTATACGGGAGCTTGTCACAAAAACAGCTTATTTTTCAAAAGTAGGTCAAACTCCAAGGTCAAGGTCAAAAGGTCAAAGGTCATGGTCCCAAATGCAAGGTCTTGGCAGGAGGTTTCCATGTGTGAAATATCAAGGCTCAATCAATAATAGTGCATGAGATATAGGCCAGGTTAAAGTTTTTTAAAAGTAGGTCAAACTCCAAGGTCAAGGTCACTAGGTCAAAGGTCATGGTCACAATTGACGAGATGTTGTCGAGATGTATCCATGTATGAAATATCAAGGCTGTATCTCTAATAGTGCCCGAGATATAGACCAGGTTAAAGTTTTTCAAGTGAAGACGGGACGCGACGCCGACACTAGGGCTGTGACATTAGCTCCCCGGACATAAAGTCCCGGCTCGCTAAAAAGCACAGAAAATACTGAAGTCAGAGGGCAAAATGCTGGTCATCAAAATTTTCTATCGGTGTTCTGACCCGTTTTTTGTTAGGCTTATCAAAACCAGGTGATGTTTAGGAAAGAGGTTAAATCTGGTAGTACTACATGAACAAATCGGTGCTTTTCATCGAAAACCTTGTAACTGCAGCTTGTTTTAAGCTGCAGTTACGAGGTTTTCATTGAAAAGCGACAAAATAAACAATCAGGAATGCAGGGATGAAGAATGGGTTTCAAATGCTGTCTTACAATAATGATAGGAATTGCCACTGACAAGATATTAGTTGTACGAAATGTAGCAAAATACATAATACATGTACATTTACATTTAAATAGTAATAATTTACATATCAAATTACAATTTTTATATCAAATAAGTACATTCACACACTTGATGGATAACCCTTTCCAAAACGGCGGAATTTTAGGGTGACCCACCTCAAAAACTGCCACAAATGACAAAATAGAAGTTATCCAAGATAGAATTTGTGTAAAATATGGCATAGAAAATATTGAGACAAAAGGAGAAACTGCTGGTTATCAGCAGTTTCTTCTTTTGTTTCAACATTTTTCCAAGCCTTTTCTATTAGGGACGTCAAAACCAGGTCTTGTTTGGGAGAGGGTTCAGTAATGACAACTTGACCAACTTTCACAAATTTTCAGGCCAACCTACTGTGTTCAGGGTTACAAATAAGAGGTCATAATTAAACAAGCAGTACAACTATAAGTAAAGTTTTGAAAGACAAAATGCATTGATCAACCAAACTTTATTTGGATGCTTAGCCCTTTTGCAAAAGGCAAGTATTTAAGGTGATCCAATTTGAAAGATACTGCAGAGGACAATGTGGATGTTGATTAGCATTTAATTTGTGTACAATATAGCATATAAAATATTAAGGCAAAAGTAGACAAGAGTTGTCCATGGAATAGCTCGCCTATACGAGAGCTTGTCGCAAAAAAGGAGTCCAAGGACAAAAGGTTAAGGTCATTAGGTCAAAGGTCATGGCCTCAAGGTCAAATTCATGGTATGAAGTATCCATATGTAAAATATCAATGCTCTATCTATAATAATACACGAGATGTAGGTCAGTTTTAAGGGTTTTTTTAAAGTAGGTACAACTCCAAGGTCTTGGTGGGGCCTATCTCAATGTAAAATTTCAAGGCTGTATCTCTAAAAGTGCCTGAGATATAGAACATGTTAAAGATTTTCAAGTGAAAACTAGGGCTGTGACATTAGCTCCCCAGACATGAAGCCTTGGCTCGCTAGAAATGCTGATTATCATCATTTTCTTCTTTGTCTCAATGTTTTCCTAGGCCTTCTCTGTGAGGGACATCAAAACTAGGTCTTGTTTCAAAGTTTGGGAAAGGGTTAACTATTGTAGATATAGCTTATATTTAATTATCATCTAGAGTAGTAATTGCAAAAGCATGTTTACAAAACTAATAAATACAATATAACTTAACATTTAACCCTTTCCCAAATGACAAAAAAATATGATGTTCCAATTTGAAAGCTGCTGCAGACAAGAATATGGACATTGAAAAAGAAAGAATTTTTGTGCAATATAGCTAAGAAAATATTGAGACAAAAGGAGAAACTGCTGGTTATCAGCAGTTTCTTCTTTTGTCTCCATGTTTTCCTATGCCTTTCCTATTAGGGACCAGGGCCCCGTATTACTAAACATCTTACGATCAAGTTTTTGTGTAAACTGTGTAACAAGACATCTGATTGCACGAGAAATTCGACTGAGCCAATCAGGGTTGTTGTTACAAGTAATTATGCAAAAATCAAACGTACAATCATTAGTAAAACGGGCCGCAGGTCTTATTTGGGAAATGGTTAAAGTCACTTCTTACTTACTCAAGATCTTTTTCAATGAAACATCTGGATGTTTTTAACATCTCCCTATCTATCTCCCTATCTCTCTTTTTTCAACAACAGTAAACATTCAACTCCTGATTGACTATACAAAGCTCCTAAGAAAGCAATTTCATATTCCTTTTTATCTAACTTGGATCTATAAATTTACAACATATAAGCATTTATTTTTCTGATCCAAGACATTCCTAAACTAGCTGGTACAGTGATCAGAGGTATGTTTACACAAAACAGGCAATTCAACCCTTTGTTCCCAAATGGTGTTTTTTTTTTTGACTGTTTCTTTTTAATGAAGAAGTTGCAGACAGCAAAACAATTGATACCTTATGTATTTTTTATATTTCTGCATAGAAAACATTGAGAGAAAAGGAGAAATTGCTGACTTTTCTCTCAATGTTTCCCAAACTATTTCTACTTGGGACACAAAAACCAGGTCTTGTTCGGGAAAGGGTAAATTTCAAATTAGAAACTGTACCAGTACATTGTTTTTAACCATTTCAAGTAAAATTTGTTTAGTAGAATATTGCGATTGGTTACATGGGGTTATTGGCATCATTAATGGTTACTTCACTTGGTAACATTCACTCTATGTGATTCCCATTCCTCTGGCATGAATCGATAATTACAGGGTTTTATTCACAGTTTTGATTCAACATCACAGCTCCGGTGGATATATCTAGAATGTACACAGTTGATTGGTAACTAAAGCTGTGGACACATGGTCAGGTGTATGGAGCGCGACATAACACTGTTGGAAAGTCTACATGAAATCTTGGATGAGATAAATCAACTTCTCCCTGTAAATAAAAATCAGATGTGCAGATAAAATGGTAAATGATTTTCAAATTGCAACACCCATTTCGATGCTTTTCAACAGAAACCTTGTAACTGCAGCTTGTACTAAGCTGTAGTTACTAGGTTTTTGTTGAAAAGCAACAATTTATTGATCATTTAATCCATTACCAAACGGCAAAATTTTATACTCGCCCAAATTCAAAGATTTGCAGACGACAATTGGAAGTGAACAAAATTTTGAATAATTTGGTTTTTTGAGGTAGAAAACATTGTGGGAAATGAAGAAATTGCTTGTCACAAGCAATTTCTTTATTTTCCTCAATGTTTTCCAAAGTCATTGTCTTGTAGGGAGTCAAAAGGAGTCATTGTGTGGTAATGGGTTAACACTGTGTTGTGGGTACTCATTACTCATTCGAGTCATCTCCTCAACACAATCCAAACAAGTATCAATATAATAGGGTTAGAAATTGAAGAGACAAATGATTAATGCTTTGTCCATCTCTTGTGATCAGTTTCTAGGCAAAATCATACATTACCGTATGATACAAACAAATTATTGGGTTGTAAAATCTTCAATCAAATGTATGCAGAATTAACCAGATATGTTTGTAAAACAAATACACCCCTTACGGGCCAAACTTTGATGTAGGCACCTAAAAATTGAAGCAGTCCAATTTATCAAATACAAAAAATCATCTAAGGCTAATGTGATGAGCACAGTAATGGGTTTTGTACATTACACTTCTCCTTAATGAGATCTATCCACCTATGCAATTTCATGATTCTGCATTGCATACTTTTACTTTATACTCTGTACAAAGGGCAATAACTCTGACTCATATATGATATTGATAGGTAGAGTTACAGTTCTTGTTCACATCACTTTTCCTCATACCAATAAAGTTTTATGATTTCATGTTTACATTTCTTTCTACTAGAAGCAAAAGAATCAAAATAAGATCTGTGCGAAATCAAATAATTGAGATTTAATAATAAAATGTCATTAACCCTCCCTTTCCAAGCCCTGGTTTTGACGTCCCTAATAGAAAAGGCTTGGGAAAACATTGAAACAAAAGAAGAAACTGCTGATAACCAGCAGTTTCTCCTTTTGTCTCACAATATTTTCTGTTCTATTTTATACACAAATTCTCTCTTTATCCACATGTACTTTGTCGTCAGTAGCAGCTTTCATATTGGATCACCCTAATATTTTGTTGTTTGGGAAAGGGTTAAGTCAGCTTATGAGAAAATATGGGTATGTAGGAACGTTTCATAGAAGACAAGATAAAACATATATTAACACTTTCCCAAACGGCAAATTCCTCGGGTAGTCCAATTTGATATCTGCTACAAACGATAAAATATGTGTTGATAACGATGAGATTTCTGTAAAATGTTGCAGAGAAAACATTGAGACAAAAGGAGAAGCTGCTGGTTATCAGCAGTTTCTTCTTTTGTTTCAATGTTTTCCCAAACCTTTTCTATTAGGGACGTCAAAACCAGGTCATGTTTGGGAAAGGGTTAAGCTGCGATCTGAAAAAAGGTCCTTTACAGCATGAGACAGTCATGTTTCAACATCAGCCTGCACTTCATTATCTATGCTGCTATCTTACAGACGCTATAGACCATAAAGACACAAAGAGAGAACAACATAGTTCCTGATCAGACTGCATGTATATGCAGGCTGATCTGGAACCATGTTAAAGTTAAAAGGCCTTAGAGGACCTTTTTCCAGATCCTGCCTCATATTTATTTACATAATTTTATACCTGTGGAGTAAGATTCTCTGTTGATCGCTTCATTATATATCTTTTACCATTATATTCTTCTACATAAAACTCATGGGCCAGATCACCATCCTCATCAAAAAACATGGACCTAAAGAAATAAAAGAATTTCATATATAATATTTGCTAAAGTCTAAAACTAGATGAGCAGTCACTTAAAAATATGAGTTTGAAACAACATCAATGCTCTGAATGTCTCCACAAGTTCACATGTTGTAAAAGATACTCTCGAGATCACAAATCATTGGAACATACCCTGACCATTGTCATTCCCTTGCTGAAAACTCCAAATATATGCATGGACATATTTGCCAGTCACTTACCATGAATGTACCTAGACCATTAAAAAACCCCATTAAACTCTGAACATACCATTTTACACTTTCACTTGAAGATGACTCTGAACTCCCATGCAGTGTAAGCTTGCATTTTCAAAGTGAAAGTATGCTTATCATGACATCATCAATGGCCAGAGCTTCAGATTGTTTCAGAGACCTGTGGGTCACAGGGCCCACCACACAGGATTTTGAGGGGTCATTTTCCGAAACAATGGGCCACAGTTAAGAGTTCATATCCAAACTTGCTATTGGAGTAAATGACTTATTTGCTGTGAATTCATCACTGTATTGTTGTTATTTGAGTGGATGCATATAAAGATTGTCAGAATTAAGAATATTTCACTTCTAAAGATCTAGTTATAAATTTTGTGTGTGTTAATGATTTGAATTAACTCCCTAACAATATTTTTTATATACTAGTCCAATTTGAAACTAGAACTGTCGCAGAGCGGACAAATACCCCCACTAGCGCCCTGTCACTGAAAAAGTGCTGTAGGTCAACCGGTTCTTGACTTAGAGCACGGAAACAGATTTAAAACTAGAACTGTCGCAGAGCGGACAAATACCCCCCACTAGCGCCTTGTCACTGAAAAAGTGCTGTAGGTCAACCGTTTCTTGACTTAGAGCATGGAAATGGATTTTAAACAAAGTCCAATTGTGACCTTGACCTTTGTGACCCCAAAACAATAGGGCACCTCCTTTGGTCATGGGCAACAACTGTGTAAAGTTTCATGATCCTAGGTCTAACAGTTCTTGACTTAGAGCACGGAAACGGATTGTAAACAAAGTCCAATTGTGACCTTGACCTTTGACCTTCATGACCCATAAACAATAGGGCACCTCCTTGGGTCATGGGCAACAACTGTGTAAAGTTTCATGATCCTAGGTCAACCGGTTCTTGACTTAGAGCACGGAAACAGATTTTTAACAAAGTCTGATTGTGACCTTGACCTTTGACCTTCGTGACCCAAAAACAATAGGGCACCTCCTTGGGTCATGGGCAACAACTGTGTAAAGTTTCATGATCCTAGGTCAACCGATTCTTGACTTAGAGCACGGAAACGGATTTTAAACAAAGTCCGATTGTGACCTTGACCTTTGACCTTTGTGACCCCAAAACAATAGGGCACCTCCTTGGGTTATGGGCAACAACTGTGTAAAGTTTCATGATCCTAGGTCAACCGGTTCTTGACTTAGAGCACGGAAACAGATTTTTAACAAAGTCCGATTGTGACCTTGACCTTTGACCTTCGTGACCCCAAAACAATAGGGCACCTCCTTGGGTCATGGGCAACAACTGTGTAAAGTTTCATGATCCTAGGTCAACCGGTTCTTGACTTAGAGCACGGAAACAGATTTTTAACAAAGTCCGATTGTGACCTTGACCTTTGACCTTCGTGACCCAAAAACGATAGGGCACCTCCTTGGGTCATGGGCAACAACTGTGTAAAGTTTCATGATCCTAGGTCAACCGGTTCTTGACTTAGAGCACGGAAACGGATTTTTAACAAAGTCCGATTGTGACCTTGACCTTTGACCTTCGTGACCCAAAAACAATAGGGCACCTCCTTGGGTCATGGGCAACAACTGTGTAAAGTTTCATGATCCTAGGTCAACCGGTTCTTGACTTAGAGAACACGGATTTTAAACAAAGTCCGATTGTGACCTTGACCTTTGACCTTCGTGACCCAAAAACAATAGGGCACCTCCTTGGGTCATGGGCAACAACTGTGTAAAGTTTCATGATCCTAGGTCAAACGGTTCTTGACTTAGAGCACGGAAACGAAAAAGTCTACGGACGGACGGACGGACAGACGGATGGATGGACGGACGGACGGACAGACAGACAGACATGGTGAAACCAATATACCCCCCTCTACTTCGTAGGTGGGGGGTATAACAAAGTCTGATTGTGACCTTGACCTTTGACCTTCGTGATCCCAAAACAATAGGGCACCTCCTTGGGTCATGGGCAACAGCTGTGTAAAGTTTCACGATCCTAGGTCAACCGATTCTTGATTTAGAGCACGGAAACGGATTTTAAACAAAGTTCGATTGTGACCTTGACCTTTGACCTTCGTGACCCAAAAACAATAGGGCACCTCCTTGGGTCATGGGCAACAACTGTGTAAAGTTTCATGATCCTAGGTCAACCGGTTCTTGACTTAGAGCACGGAAACAGATTCTAAACAAAGTCCGATTGTGACCTTGACCTTTGACCTTCGTGACCCCAAAACAATAGGGCACCTCCTTGGGTCATGGGCAACAACTGTGTAAAGTTTCATGATCCTAGGTCAACCGGTTCTTGACTTAGAGCACGGAAACAGATTTTTAACAAAGTCCGATTGTGACCTTGACCTTTGACCTTCGTGACCCCAAAACAATAGGGCACCTCCTTGGGTCATGGGCAACAACTGTGTAAAGTTTCATGATCCTAGGTCAACCGGTTCTTGACTTAGAGCACGGAAACGGAAAAGTCTACGGACGGACGGATGGACGGACGGACAGACAGACATGGTGAAACCAATATACCCCCCTCTACTTCGTAGGTGGGGGGTATAATGAATCGGATATAAATATAATTCAATTTGCTGGAATTAAAAACCCCTAACTCCAGTTTGAATGAATGGCAAGATGAAATGGTTTATCCAAAGAGCGAGTAGCTAGGCCCTGACGATTTGTCACGTATTCAAATTCGTCTGCTTGCAAAAGTTTTAAATTCAAATCATTCTGCCGAAAATTCGACGATTATTGACTTATTATCCGCTCAATTTAACAATGCAGTCGTATGTTATGTGATTTTACCCGTATTTTCCTCTGATTTTCGTTAAAGAAAAGCGTTTTAAACTTGTTTGAGACATCGTCGAAACGATAGTTGAAACAGCCGAAAGTTTTCACTCGAGTTGTCTGGTTACCGATTTGAAACACAAAGCCGGGTACTGTCACGGATTCAGATACTAAAAATAGTAACAAGTCGAAGGTGAAAGTTAACGAATCGAAGGTAACAGTTACGGAGATAGCCAGAGATTGGCCGACTGCTTGTTTACTGTTTGAAATTTTGGATATGATTGGTTGATCAAGTAAGGTCATTATAATAATCTAAAAATAAGTTTATCGGGTCAATTAGCTTGATATAGAATCAGTCGGTATGACGTCATAGCCTCACTTTCATTTTTTCATTGAGGGTACTACCTCGGTCTTTATCGTTACGGGATACCAACTTTGAGGCAGATTATTTCAAAAATCCATCGTTAAAATTCATAAACAAAACTCTTTCTTTAAAGAATGTGATTTAAACTTTCTAACTACCAACGCATTCTTAATAATCAGGCGTAGTCGTCGAGATATTAATGCTGAAAGTTGGTAATGCTTCTACGAAAAAGACCGAAGCTTTCACCTCCACCGAATGAGTGCAGGTCCGCTGACGTCGTTTTTGATTGGCTGAAAGAATTGTGCCGACCGGATCAATACATGTATAGCAGATTACGGGTGCGTTATGCGAAGGTCAATATTGCTTGAAATCTACTTTTTCATGATCATACTTTTACTGAAATTCGTGCGCCCGGCTGGCGCATCACTACATAATTTCATGCGTCATATTTTGAAAATATGCGGGATTGGCGCGGGCGAACCGTCAATCTGAAGCTCTGAATGGCCAAAATTTTGTTTTAGACATTTATTAGCCTTCATTGGATTGGTACCAATCTCAAAATAGCCAGCCACACAACCGCTAGGTGGTGCTTAGCAGCGATATCGTAGACACAAACTTGATGATGGTTATTGGTTTGATCAAAGTTTTAAAAGGATTCGGTTACATTATTGCAACTAGGTGGTGCTTCCCAACAATACAAAAATATCTGGGCAAATCAACTGAATTAACTCTATATAGCTCTAACTGCGATACCGTACCCACAAACTTAATGAACCCAGATCAAGGCTCAAGCTTCTACATCTACATCTACATCTACATCTACATTATACTGCTGACAATCTTTGCAGATTATTATTAGCAGGCGCTTGTCTGGGACAGTGTTAGTAAATCTAAAAATATTATGTGACTGGTTATGGTTAGAGTCTGAAAATCTAAAAAGTAAAAGAAAAAGATCTTTTACAGGCTAAAAACACTCATTTTGACTTTTAGAACTTATAAAAAGGGTCAAGCCTCTCAGCAAAGATGGTTGCGCTGGGGCTTGACTGTACATGATAGGGTAGACTGTTCCACATACGGATTGTTCTCGGAAAGAAGGAATGTGAGTGTTGTTGAGTTCGAGAGAAAGGTATCAGACAGTTCAGATTTCTAGTTTGGATAATATGATGATGATCAACATGGACTAAATTTGTCTCGATTTTATAGAAGAAAGTAACAGCTGAGATGTTCCGTCTCTGTTCCAGGGTCTGCCAGTTTAGCTGATGTAACATGGTGCTAACACTACTGTTATAATCATAGTCGTTCATCACATACCGAGCTGCGGATCTTTGAACTTGCTCTATTTTGTTATTCAAGTAATTTTGCCATGGATGCCATACAGTTGATGAATACTCAAGCTGAGGTCTAACAAACGTTTTGTATGCTGTTTCTTTCAACTTTTTGTTTGACGTTTTTATATTTCTTTTTATAAAGCGTAGAAAGTTATTTGCTTTGTTTGTTATGTTTTCAATGTGTGTTTTCCAGGACATATCATGAGCGATTGTAAGGCCAAGGTACTTAGCAGATTCAGCTGTTTTTAAGTTTTGTTCATGCAAGATATATTGATGGTTTATGGGCTTCTTTTTACGTGTAATTCTTAGTACCTCACATTTATCGGGATTAAATTCCATGGCCCAATCTTTTTCCCAGGTTTCGAGTGTTTTTAGGTCATTTTGCAGGATTTCTGAATCTTTGGGGCTTTTGATACTTCTATAGACAATTGTGTCGTCTGCAAAAAGTCGGACATTAGATTTGATGGAGTCAGGTAAATCATTTATATATGAAAGGAATAGACAGGGGCCAAGAACAGAGCCTTGGGGGACACCTGACAGCACTGGGAGGATATTAGAGTAGCTACCTTCAACTGCAACTTGTTGTGACCTTGACCTTAGAAAGCTTTGTATCCAGTTTGTGACTTTGGCGTTTATACCCATTCGTTTTAATTTTTGGACGAGTTTATAGTGGTCAACTTTATCGAACGCTTTCGAAAAATCCATAACTACAACATCAACCTGTTCACCGTTTTCAAGATTGTCATAAATTTCTTGTGAGAAACTAATTAGTTGGGTTTCACAGCTTCGTTTCGAGCGAAAGCCATGCTGAAAATTACTAAGAATATTATGTTTGTCGTAAAAGGTCATGATATTTGATACTATAATGTGTTCCATCATTTTTGAGGCTATGCATGTAAGGGAAATAGGGCGATAATTACTGGGCTTACTTTTCAGACCTTTTTTGAAGACAGGAGCAATTACCGCATGCCTCCAGTCATCTGGGACAATACCAGTATCTAAAGATAGTTTGAAAATGTATGTAAGGATGGGAGTAATCTCATAGTGAAGTTCTTTGTATATCCGGGGTGACAGCTTATCAGGGCCAGAGGCTTTGCTTGGGTTAAGGCCTACAAGTAATTTGTTAACACCTTCTGGTGTTATAGTTAATTGGGGCATGACGGGATGGGAGGATACTGATTTAAGGGTTTGTTTGCAAACCTGTGCAAGTGTAAGGGGTTGGGGCTTTGAAAAAACAGATTTAAACTGTGAGTTCAGTATGTTTGCTTTTGCTTTGGGGTCACAATGTATTTGTCCATCATATTTCAGAGGGGCTACTCCGCAACTTTCTGTTTTGTTACTTTTAACAAAGGAATAAAACTTTTTGTTATTGGTCTTTTTGTCATCTGTAAAAATCACTGTTTCCAGGTATTGCCAGTATGCATTTCTAATACTTTTTTGGACCCTACTCTTAAGTTCTTTGAATTTTTGTATGTGTGTGTGGGAATGACAATTTTTAAGTTTCTTGTATAAGCGATCTCTTTTTCTAATATCTCTTATAATTGATTTGTTCAGCCAAGGCAGGTCTTTTCTACTTTTCAATGATTTATGTGGGATATGATCTGAGATGAGTGTGTGCATTTTGTCTTTAAATACAATCCAGGCTTCATTTGGATCTTTATACTTTTTGGTTAAAAAGGTCTCGGAGAAGGCAAGGAGGTCTTGTTTCATTTGGAACCAGTTTGCTTTTTTATAGCATGGGACATTTCTTTTGGGTTGAAAGGGTCTTCCCCTATTGATATTAATCTCATGGAACACAATATCGTGGTCTGATGAACCAAGAGGTGGTAGTGTTTTTGTATTATGGACATTAACCGGTGAGTTAGTCAAAAATAAATCCAGGATGTTATCTCCTCGGGTTGGGAATTTTACCATTTGCTGAAAATTAAAGTTAACCAAGTTCTCGACAAACATGCTGTACAAATTTTTGAACTTGCAATTTTCTTGTGGTGACTCATTTTCCCAGTCCATTCCTGGCATATTGAAATCACCCAAGACCCAGGTGATACTGTTTTGTGGGATTTTTGTCACAGCAGCCCACAATTCTTTTAATGAGAGTTCATCATTTTCGCTAGGTTTATAGAAGGTAGAAATATATATATCTTTGACACCCATTAGTGTAATTTTTGCCCAAGATGCATTACAATTTGTTTTAAGCTGTGGCTGTTCTTGACTTGACAAGGTTTTTGCTATTGCTAAAAGTGTACCCCCTCCCTGACCTTCAAGTCTATCATCTCTGTATATGTCATAACCAAAGCTTGTTGGAATGATTTCAGAGGAATGGATTTCAGGCTTTAACCAGGTTTCTGTGCAGCATATAATATCTGGCTTAACATTTGTCAGTACCTGATGTAATTCGGGGATTTTATTGCGTATAGATCTGCAATTGATATTTAAAATGCTTAATCTCTCATGTTGTTCTAGCTTACGTTTTGTTTTGTTCAAATTTCTTTTTTGAATTGGTGTTGAAGAGGCCATAGGTTGGGCCGTTAGAATTTCATTAGCATGTCCAGATATGGACATACTTTCAAACGAAAGGTTTTCATTAAGGATGGAGAATTTTGTTGTTTCGCTTAATGAATCTAATGACTCAGATAGTGAAGTCTTGTAGTTGACACTGTTACATTTTGTGCAATACCAGGTAAATCTGGAATCAGACAGATGATTATAAGTAGAGCTGCCTATGCCTTGGCAGTCTGCATGGAACCATGCATCACAAGTATCACACATGATACCTTTCTGGTCCCAGGTTACTTCCTGACCACATGACCCACATGGGTACATTGTAGAATTTGGACCAGGGTTTAGCTCTATGTCTTGAGCTTGAGTGATAAGGAGACAATGGAGACAGACGACGGTAACATTTTTTAAGCTAATTTTGCTGCACCTGTCTGTTTTGGTGCATGGTTTTCTAGAATATGGGAGGGTACCACTAAATGTCAACAACTTTTTTGATTCTCTGATCATCTGGCCCCTACACCAGTCAAAATCGCAATCACTGCAGGTAGGGAATGCTGTAGCATTTATATTCACGAATTGGTACATTAAAATTGCCAAATGCAAAGCATATAATGTAATTTTCAAATCCATCTTGTAAGAAATTCAAAATATCCAGTAAAGCGAAAGTAGGAATTCAAATATGGCGCCTACCTGTGAGAACTGTCTTTTACCATAACTTCTCGAGTTTTAACCATAAAGGTCACAAACCTGCAAATCCTTGTTATGTGATGTTAGTATAGTATCTTACCCACCAACCAGACAGGAAAGGGTGCTAAATAATCTTGGAGAAAGTGAAAAAGAATTTATTTTGTGAAGAGCGGCGAAAATGAGCGTGACTGTCCCGACGCATGCGCTGTTTTTTGCTTCAAAAAGATAAAGCAAATTATGTTTGTTGTAACTAAATAAACTGTCTGGGAAAGGTTTAAACACAATCTCTCACTATTTCAAGAGTACGTTAACATTAAATTTCTAGTTTTGGAGCACTAGGAAAAGGTAAATACAGAGAAAGACTTCCATCCTTAGGTCCTTACCCTGTCCTCTTGAATACATAAGGTGTAACTGCGTATGAAAAGCCGCCTTGTTCTCCACTTCTATCATTTTCTGAAGAAAACAAAGATGAGACCGATTTGGTCACCTTTTTTGCCACATTAGATGTTGATTGTCCCATTACGAAGTGTAATTTAGACTGTTATTGGTCTATAAAACGATAACGGTAGCCATTTTTTATTTGACAATGGTTAGTTCGTTTAGAAAGTTTATCAGCTGACATGTTCCGATTGTTCGACTTATAAGATTTAATCGAACAAGTTTAACTAGATCTATCTATAGATAAATTTAAGATTTTTTCTAAATCTAACAGTTTTAGCTGAATCATATACTATAATTAATTTGATTACGTTAACAACATATTCAGGTTATCCTTAGATCGCTTACAAAAATTCTTGAATAGTGTTTGGTCACATGAATTCATAGTTAGATCTATTCAATAGCCTCTATATTGCTATCAAGGATTTTGTCATTCATGCCCCTTTATCCATGACATGAAACTGAACATTCCAATTTTTATAAGCCTCATCCTTGTGACTAGATATACATTCTGACCAAGTTTCATGAAGATTGAGCCAAAACAGTAGCCTCTAGAGTGCTAACAAGAATTTTGTCATTCAGGCCCCTTTATCCATGACATGAAACTGAACATTCCAATTTTTATAAGCCTCATCCTTGTGACTAGATATACATTCTGACCAAGTTTCATGAAGATTGGCCCAAAACAGTAGCCTAGAGATTGCTCGTTACAAGGATTTTGTCATTAAGGCCCTTTTTCCCGTGATATCAGTGGGAATGTTCTTATTTTCAATAGGAATCATCTTGAAGACGAGACAAAGATTCTGACCAAGTTTCATGATGATCGGCCCAAAACAGTAGCCTCTAGAGTGCTAACAAGGTTTTTGTCATTAAGGCCCTTTTCCCCGTGATATCAGTGGGAATGTTCTTATTTTCAATAGGAATCATCTTGAAGACGAGACAAAGACTCTTACCAAATTTCATGATGATTAGGCTATAATAATTGTGGCCTCTACAGTGCTAATGAAGTAATTGTTGATGATGCACAACATACGACAGACATTGAGTTTGAGTTTATTGGAGTTTTACGCCGTTTTCAACTACCAGGGTCATATCGCGGCGGCTGGAGCACCTAACTGTGGGTTCCTGGTATTTCTCGCACCAGTACAACCACAATATCCAAATCGAGCCTCCAGCTGCTCTCTCACATAGATGATTCATACCCATTGGTGACAGACCAATGACTTTTGTCAAATGTCAGAATGGATACTGGCCGAGCCGGGGTTCGAACTCGAGACCCCTGGATTGACAGACTCCGACGAAACCGACTGAGCTATCTGGGCTCGGCTATGACAGACATTGAATGATAACAAAAGTTCACCTTGGTCATGCTGTGCTAAGTTGTGCTAAAAACAATTGTAGAAAATAAAATGCTATTTTACAAGAAATAATCTTGAAATAGTCTGATGCCATTAATGATTTAATGATAATTGTCTTTTTGTAGGCCTACCCTGGCAGGCTGAACAGGGTTAAGTGCTGTTTAATCTATCCCCAAAATCATGATAGGCCTACTTTTTGACACCACACAAGGTAAAGGCTTTTGAAAAACACTTTGTACTCCAATTGACGCAAAGCAGATAAAATTCAATACCCCCACTAGTGCCTTGGCAATTAAACAAGAGGACCATGATGGTCCTAAATCGCTCACCTGACCCATGTCAAGCCACAGTCTTGTTTGCGTCAATTAATATAGGATATTGTGACTTTAAGACGGAAAGCAAACTTATGGTCACCAATATTGAATCAAGTTTCGTCTTGATTTTTCACTGTTTGTGGTTGTTAGAGTTAAAAAAGTCAAAATGGGAATTTTATCAGTTTCAAGGGCAGATAATTCAGCAACTTCTTGTCCAATTACACTGAAATGCAAAATCATCCAGGATCTTAATTTTAACCAACCTCATCTCTAAATTTTGTCTTGATTGGTCAATATATGTGTTTATTAGACTTAAAACAAAGCAAAAAACGACATTTTTTTTCAAATTAAAGGGCACCTAACTCACGACTTTCTGATCTAATCAACCCGAGCCCAGATAGCTTAGTCGGTAACATCTGAGTCTGTCAATCCAGGGGCTGTGACTTCCAACCCTGGCTAGGCAAGTAGGCCTAGCTATTCTGACATTTAACAATAAGTCATTTTGTCTTTCAACAATAGGTATGAATCATCTATGTAAGAGAACAGCTGGAGGCTCGCTTTGGATATTGTGGTGGTACTGGTGAGAGAAATAATATCGTCAGATGCTCCAGCCGCCGCAATATGACCATAGCAAACGGTGTAAAACCCCAATAAATCAACTGATCTAATCAGACCGAATTTGGAAATCATCTTTAGAGCTTATAAGGTCACCAACATTTCATCTTGATTCGTCAATAATGGTAGATGCCAGTGTGTACACAAAGACGGAAACAGTCGAAAACAGAAATATTGTCAAAGTCAATTAAGGGCACATTATAATTCACAACTTTCTGATCATAATGAAAATCCAACTCTTAAGAGATCTATCAGTCCCCAAAACTGTGTCCAGCTTTTGTCTTGATTGGTCAATAATTGTAGATGATATAGTGTAAACAAAGTTGAAAACAGTCGAAAACGACAATTTGGTTAAATTCAAGGGCAATCTAGAGTTAGAGCACTGAAACAGATTTTGCACAATATCCAATGGTAACCTTGACCTTTGACTTACATGACCCCAAAATAATAGAGCATCACCTTCAGCCAAAGATAATAACTGTAAAGTTTCATGATCCTAGGTCAATTCCTGGGTTCTTGAGTTAGAGCATGGAAACAAAAGCCTACAGATGAATAGATGAATGGACAGCAAGACAGGTAATGGTGAAACCAATATAACCCTCAACCTCGTTTTTTAAAAGTAGGTCAAACTCCAAAGTATGGTAAATGTTAAAGGGTCAAAGGTCATAGTCCCAAATAAAAAGGTATTGGAAGAAGGTATCCATGTATGAACTATCTAGGCTGTATCTCTTTTATTGTAGACCAGGCCCCAGTTTCTCAAAAAATCTTAAGTACATACTCATGAGTTCATGCTCAACTTCAATGGAATACCATCCTACGTTGAAGGGTATTCGATTGAAGTTCACATGGATTTCATGTGATTTGAGTACAGTACTCAGATTTGAGTCAGAGAATGTACTTAAGTTATTTTGAGAAACCGGGGCCAGGTAAAAGTTTTGTACATAGACACCCAGACAACAACACTTGCTCTGCAACATCAGCTTCAGCGTAGTAAAATGCCAGCTCGCTATCAAAGATTTCACCTTAAAGAATCAATTGTGTGAGACATGAAAGCATGATCACCTTACAATGCGTAAGAACTCATTCCCGAATCAAGACCTGGCCCCGGTTTCTTGAAAAAAAACTTAAGTACATACTCATGAGAACATGCTCAACTTCAAAGGAATACTCTCCATATTGAAGGGTATTCGATTGAAGTTCACGTAGTTTTTATGGGATTTGAGCACAGTGCTCAGATTTGAGCATGAGAACGTACTTACGTTTTTTCAAGAAACCAGGGCCTGGTTTTAATGTCCCCATAAGAAATAAGAGCTTCGCATAGCAAAGCATATATGCCCGAGAGGGGCTTGTCAGTAAAATTGCCCTTTTTTTTCATTTCAAGGGCAGATAATTCAAACATGAAAAGTTACCAAATTTTATTTGCACAACCAGAAACCATAGAGATTCATTGTAGCTACTTTGATTACATTCTGGTTGAAACTGTAGTAGTTGAGCACACAGGATGGGCATTTTTGAGAAAATGGGCATTTACCCTTAAATTCAAGGGCAGATAATTCAAGAACGAAAAAAGTTATCTAAATTCCATAATAAAGCAGTGTGCACAACTAGACACCTTGCAGATTCATTGTAGCAAGTTAAATAAAATTCTGATCAAAGCTGTGGGAGGAGTTGCGCACACAAGAAAATGGGCATTTTTTAAAAAATTCAATGGCAGATAATTCAAGAACGAAAAGAATTATCTGAATTCCGTGAGCGTAATGCACAACAAGACACTATGTAGATTCATTGTGGCAGGTTTGATCAAATTCCAATCAAAACTGTAGGAGGAGTTGCGCACACAAGAAATTGCTAAAAGACGGACAGACGGACGAACGAGCGGGGCCATAACATAATACGACCCTTCGGGCATATAATAATAACAAGAGGGCCAGAATGGCCCTATATCGCTCACCTGAAAGAAGTTTGAGACACATCCACTTTTTTTTAAACATCAAAAGTTTGTGAACAAATTTTGAAAAGGGTCACTCAAGGAACATTATTGCCAAGTTTGGTTCAAATTGGCCCAATGCTTGATTTTTAAAGAGTTTTCTTATGATTTCTCCAAGTCTGATAACCCTGCCCTGCCACACCCACATTTTTAGAAGACAAAGAGAATTTCATTTTGGGTACCCATTTTTAAAAGAGTCACTCAAGGAAAATTCTTGCCAAGTATCGTTCAAATTGACCCAATGTGTGATTTTTAAAGAATTTTCTTAGGGTTTCTGTAACTTCGATAAGCAACACCCTGCCACGCCCGCTTTTTCTGACCAATCCAAATTCGCAAACAAGTTTAAAAAGAGTCACCAAAAGAACATTTCTGTAAAGTTTGGTTCAAATCGGGCCAACGGTTGATTTTTGAAGAATTTTCTTAGGATTTCTCTAATTCCGAACAGCCATTTCCTGCCACGCCCCCTTTTTCTGAAGAATCAAAAATTAGCGAACAAATTTTGAAAAGAGTCACGCAGGGAACATTTCTGCCAAGATTGGTTCAACCAATGGTTGATTTTTAAAGAATTTTCTTAGAATTTCTCCTAGTCCAATAAGTCACGCCATGCCACACCCACTTTTCCTGAAGAATAAAAAAAATACGAACAAATTCTAAAAAGAGTCACCCAAGGAACATTTCTGCCAAGTTTGGTTCAAATTTGGCCATTGGTTGATTTTTAGAGAATTTTCTTAGTATTTCTCTAAGTCCAATAAGCCACGCCCTGCCACGCCCATTTTTTTGATCAATCCAAATTCTCAAACAAGTTTTGAAGAGAGTCACCCAAGAAACATTTCTGTCAAGTTTGGTTCAAATTTGGCAAATGGTTGATTTGTAAAGAAATTTCTTAGGATTTCTCCAAGTCTGATAAGCCACGCCCTGACACACCCTTTTTTTGACGAATCAAAAATTTGCTGACAAATTTTGAATAGAGACCCCCGAGAAATATTTCTGCCAAGTTTGGTTCAAATTTGGCCAATGGTTGATTTTCAAAGAATTATTTTGTGATTTCTCTAAGTCTTATAAGCCACGCCCTTTTTTTGACGAATCCTAATTCGCAAATAAATTTTTAAGACAGTCACCCAAGGAACATTTCTGCCAAGTTCAATTGAAATTGAGCCATTGGTTGATTTTTAAAGAATTTTCTTAGGATTTCTCCAAGTCTGATAAGCCACGCCCTGCGACGCCCACTTTTTTTGACGAATCAATAATTTGCGAATAAGTTTTAAAAGGGGTCACTCAAGAAACATTTCTACCAAGTTTGGTTCAAATTGGGCCATTGGTTGATTTTTAAAGAATTTTCTTAGGATTTCTCCAAGTCTGATAAGCCACACCCTGCCACGCCCACTTTTTTTGACGAATCAAAAATTTGCAAACAAGTTTTGAAAAGGGTCACTCAAGGAACATTTCTGCCAAGTTTGGTTCAAATTTGGCCAATGGTTGATTTTCAAAGAATTATTTTGTGATTTCTCTAAGTCTTATAAGCCACGCCCTGCCACGCCCTCTTTTTTGACGAATCCTAATTCGCAAATAAATTTTTAAGACAGTCACCCAAGGAACATTTCTGCCAAGTTCAATTGAAATTGAGCCATTGGTTGATTTTTAAAGAATTTTCTTAGGATTTCTCCAAGTCTGATAAGCCACGCACTGCGACGCCCACTTTTTTTGACGAATCAAAAATTTGCGAATAAGTTTTAAAAGGGGTCACTAAAGAAACATTTCTACCAAGTTTGGTTCAAATTGGGCCATTGGTTGATTTTTAAAGAATTTTCTTAGGATTTCTCCAAGTCTGATAAGCCACACCCTGCCACGCCCACTTTTTTTGACGAATCAAAAATTTGCAAACAAGTTTTGAAAAGGGTCACTCAAGGAACATTTCTGCCAAGTTTGGTTCAAATTTGGCCAATGGTTGATTTTCAAAGAATTTTCTTAGGATTTCTCCAAGTCTGATAAGCCACACCCTGTCACGCCCTCTTTTTTGACGAATCAAAAATTCGCGAACAAGTTTTGAAAAGGATAACCCAAGGAACATTCCTGCCCAGTTTGGTCAAAATTGACCCAATGGTTTAGGAGGAGAAGATGTTTAAAGAAATGTGAACGGACAGACAGACAGACAGACAGACAGACAGACAGTGAGTGACCACTTCGTGCTCCAGTGAGCTAATAAGGAAATACATTGGTAGGTAGGAAGAAAATGCTGATAACCATCTTATCTGTCAATATTTTCTAAGCTGTAACATGGACAATTTCTACTTTTGATATGCATAACTTTGTAATCTGCAACTCCTTTCAATTCTTATTTTTTACAAGGCAGGTGGCCTTAAATATTGATTGTCCTGAAAATCGGAGGTCATAAGGCATTGCAGACTGCAATTTCAAGTAAATGAACTTTAGAATTGTTCAGTCTTTTGGGATAGAAAACATTGGGGTAAATGAAGAAATTGTTTGTCACAAGCAATTTCTTCATTTCCCAATATATTTTCAGAAGCCTTTATCTTGTTGGATGTCAAAAGGCATCACTGTGTGGTGATGCAGCAATTAACCCTTTCCCAAATGACAAAATTTTAGGGTGGTCCACTTCAAAAACTTCCACAAATGACGGAATGGATGTTATTAAAGATAGGATTTGTGTTAAATATGGCCAAGAAAATAATGAGGCAAAAGGAGAAACTGCTGGTTATCAGCAGTTTCTTCTTTTGCCTCAATGTTTTCCCAAGCTATTCTTATTAGGGACGTCAAATCCAGGTTTTGTTTTGGAAAGGGTTAACCCATTACCAACCACATAATGATGTTTTTGACATCAACAATATAAAGGCTTTGGTACACATTGTGGCAAATGAAGAAATTGCTTGTCACAAGCAATTTCTTAATTTCCCACGATGTTTTCTAACTAGAAAGACCAAGAAATGTAAACTATGATTTAGTTGAAATTTGTTGTTTGCAACATTTTTGAATTTGCAACAGCCTAAAATTTTTGGGTTTGGTAATGGGTTAATGATTCTTATCCCTTGAATAGTGAACAAATTAATCTAAATTCTTGTCACGACAGAAAGGCTTAACCTTTTTCTAGACAAGAGGCATTGACATACATAGGAGCAATAGTTTGGGGAAAAACATTGGAAGAACAAAAGAAAGTGCTGATAATCAGCTATTTCTCTTTTTCCCTCATTATTTACAGTGCTATTTTGAAATCTCTTTATCATCTGCAACTCCTATCAAATTGGACAACTGTAAAATTTTGCAGTATAGGAAAGCCTTGATATATTCAAAATTGATTTGTGGGTTATACTAGAAAGAGACTAAAATAAAGAAATAAACATCTTTAATTTACTGTTTTGACATTTTGACAACATGAACAATGTACCGGTATTGCTAAATGAGTGATGAAGACAAAAATGAAGACAAAAATACCACCAACAAATATTTACAAACATAATTATTTCAAAAGAAAGAGCATTCTAACAACAATTTATGTACCATACTTCCTCTAACAATCACCCTCCTCTCTGATAGTAGCATCAAATCCAAAAGTTAAAGGTGTGACTCTGTTCTGTTTTTGGGGTGGGGGATATTTTACATTATTTCTTTTTCTTTTTTTTTTTCAAGAAAGTTTGCAAGAAAAGATTCTCAATTGAGAGAAAAAAAATACAATGACAAAATATTTCCCTGATGAATTGTAAACACTATAAGATCCCCATCTAGGTTTTGCCTTGATTGAGAGAGGAGAGTAATTATTACAAGAAATATGGAATGTTCGTCCAATCTTATGTTATGAATACAACCATTTGTAACACGTTACTTGGCTTGTATAATATATTATTGCAAAACCCAATGACGAAATTCTTTCTTGTAAATGGATTCACTTATGATTTGAGACAAGATTTTGTTATTAGAAAACACAAATCAATGAAATTTTGACAAACAGAAATTGGTACACTAACTATGTCATATTATGCTACATTTTCTGTTGAGTATTTTATATAGTATTAGTTGAGGTAGAAACACAATTTCTGGGAATTCCTTGTAGAAATTAGAACTAGGTCAAAATTCTTTGTAGTAACAAAAACAGAAGTAAGGTGCATAACTGATGTAAACTGCACATGTTTTTTACAAATAATTACTCCTACATTTGGACACATGGTGTGAGTTATGGCACATATCTAAGTACAAAGATGAACTTTTATAATCATTGAGGGAAAACATGAAATGCTGATCACGCACATTTCCTCCTTTATCCTCAAAAGGCTCAAATGTTACAACCTTTTTAGGATTAGATTAAAGATCACACACTTTGCATGATAAGGAATGAGTTTTACAACGAGAAACTTATTCATTTGGATATCACGATATCTTACAACAAACAAAATTTAATATCATAAGTAAATCTTTATGAAATGTGAATACATTTTAGTTTTCAGATGATTTTCTTAACAATTTTATTAATTTGTTCCACTGTTATTGTTTTGATTCAAAATTAAACAATGGAAAATGGAGGAATTGCTTGTCACAAGCAGCAACTTCTCTTTCTCCCACTCTGGTGTATTAAGCAGCAACTTCTCTTTCTCCCACTCTGGTGTATTACGTAACTATACACTCATCCTTCTATTTTCATCAATAATATATGCACAAAAAATTATTTTTCTAATGCAGGTTTCTGTTCACACGGTATGCTCCTGGTAGTTCAGAAATTGAGAGGCTAATTACAAAGCCATTGCAAGTGCATATATATCTATAGTGCACATAAAGTCATATTGCATATTTACGTTGAAATGTTAAAACCTCGTAACTCCAGCTTTTTCAAGATGCAGTTACCAGTTTTGGACCTCCCACTGATGATATGTATCTATATACACTTACAATAGTATAGCACCTAGTCATCTAACTACAGATCAACAAACGATAACATTTCGCTGCTTTTCTTCAAAAATCTTGTATCTGCAGCTTAAAACAAGCTGCAGATACGAGGTTTTTGCAGAAAAGCGACAATTTAGGAGTCCTTAAACACCCGAGGTTTTTGCAGAAAAGCGACAATTTAGGAGTCCTTAAACACCCGACTATCTCAATTTTTTGTTATCTTGATCATACGGCTCCCAGAGCTCTGCTGATTACCAGAGTTCTGCTGGTTACCAGTGATCTTGTTATCAGTAATCTGCTTGGTACCAGCACTCTGTTTGCTCTCTTTTTTAAACCATATTTCGTTATGCCTGTTGAAGAGCGTGAACGGAGAATTATATCCTGCAGTAAACCATGGAGCCTGGACAAAGTCGCTGATGCCCTTCTTTGTCAGAAAGCTGCCCAATTCTTCTGCCATCTTCTGCTTCTCTTTAAAGTCTGGGCGACCACCGTAAGATCTGGAACAAAATAGATTTATATCAATTTTATATCTCTTTTGCTTTTAACAATTCTTTAGGTATACTCTCAAAATGTTCTTTTTCTCTAAAACACAATTTCTACTTTTGACATCAATTAGTTTGTCTTCTGCAACTCCTGTTTAGTATGGACTAGTCTAAAATTTTACTGTTTGGGAAAGGATTCCATTCACCAAACAATATCGAAACAAACTAAAGACCAAGATTTCTTGGTTAGAAATGATAAACATCCTTTCCTTCACAAAAACTAGGCACAACCCTAAGCAAATAGCCTGAATGATCTAACTTGCAATTTCACACTGATAAACCCACGTTTTGGGGGAAGAAAGAGATATATTTGGATGAGTCCAAATGTTGTAGTCTGCCTCAGTGTTAAAATCTTCGCAAGCCAAGGGTTACTACCTTCACTTTGTTCCTTACAAACAGACAGTAACCTTTGACTTTCGAAGATGCAGTGTTACTTACATGACATAATATTGTTGAGGCTCGACTGTATCGAGGTACACGGCAGAATCTGTGGGTGCGGGGGAGGTAGCCGTGGTGAGGTAGAATGACATTGTGACATTGGATGAGCAGGCAGGGCCCTGGCCGGGGTAGATTCCCATAACCACTGGACAAGTCATCGCAATTTTTGTTTCTGCAAGAGAGAAAGATGATTTTTGTTCTTAGTACAAAATAATTTGGGAATGGGTCAGTCACACAAATTTACAACGAAGAAAAGATGTGTTTGTGCACCACTAATGCCCCCAAAATGACCAATGGACAGACAGACGGATGAACAGAAAGATAGACAGATGGATAGATAGGCACAAGTAAAACAATATGCGCCGATCCTTCCATACGGAGGGCCGGAGGCATAATAAAAAGTTGCACAAAATTTTCGCAGTTTGATCTGCAGGTTCTTATTAACACCTCAATCAAGTATGAAGCAAATCGGACCAAAACTATAAGAGCAGTTATGCGGACAAGAGTGTTATAGTATTTTTTTAGGAAAATCAGGAGTAAAAACTCAATAATTTCTATGGAATTTACATAAACCTTGCACATCTACAGTACTAGATCTAGTCCTAATGAAGACTTCTGCCAAGTATGACATTATTACAGTCGAGACTCGTTGTGTCGAAGTCAGAGGGGCCGTCAAAATACCTCTCGAGACATATCCGGAGTTCGACTCATCCGATTTTGTTCGGCTTCGAGATATTTGATATTTGACTGTTTTTGAAACTTATCAAGTACGAATTTTATTGAAATATAGTAGGAAAAGGAAAGAAATTGCTCGTGTCGAGCAATTTCTATCCTTTTCCTACTATATTTCAATGGCTATGTTCAGTTCGAAATTATTTTGTTTTTAAAAAAATTATGTCAATAGATGAGGACGGGACCAGATTTGAACTTCGACTTAAGCGAAAATTCGACTCATCCGATGTCGACATAACGAGTGTCGACTGTAACTAGAAGTACTATACAAGGAACAGCGTGACCAAGATTTTGTAGGTAGATGACCTGACTAAACCACAGGCTGATCCCAGTATCTCCAACCACCAAACTTGGTTTGAAGGGAATAAAGAAACAAGAGGGAGAACATGCTGATTGCTATCATTTCTCTCCTTTTTCCTTTTCTTTTTTTGTTTGTAGAAGCTTTTGTTTTAGGGCATCAAAACCCATGCTGGTTTGGGACAGGGTTAAATTCCTACTTACTGTCCTTATTTGCTCCTTCTATGTAGTTAAACAGTTTCATAAACATCCCTCTCGTATCTTTGTCGACATTATCCAGGTCAGCGATTTTCCTCATATCAGAAACCCAGTGGGTGGTTTGGTATTCTCTCAGTTCAATCTCAGCTAGGCTTCCCTGGAAGTATATAGCGAAATCAACATGACTCATCGTTTTCCAAAACAACATTAACCCTTACCCAAACGGCAAAAATTTAGGGTGATCCACTTCAAAAACTGCCACAAATGACAAAATGGAAGTTTAGTAGAGATAGAATTTGTGTAAAATATGGCATAGAAAATATTGAGACAAAAGGAGAAACTGCTGGTTATCAGCAGTTTCTTCTTTTGTTTCAATGTTTTCCCAAGGCTTTTCTACTAGGGACGTCAAAACCAGGTCTTGTTTGGGAAAGGGTTAAACCTGTACTTTACAGTTAGAAATGGCATTGTAACGCCTTTCCAAAAAATATTCGATGACAATCTGTATTCAAAGATAGCAAAGAAGACCAGCAGAATTTAATGCACTTACTTTGGTATTGCAAAAAATACTTGGTATAGAAAAAAGTGTACATCTGAATAAGTATGAGGCAGATTCTGGAAAAAAAAACTGCCCTTAAATGTCATTCTACACCACCAAAAAGACCATGGATCCAGAATTTAGTCTAAAGCCTATCTGCAACAGTCTGATCAGGATCCGAGTTGCTCTCCAACAGTTGATATTCTAGTAATAAACATGCAATAAAAGAACAGCATGGATCTAGATCAGACAGTATATAAGCACACATTGAATTTATGTTTGTTTCGTATGCCAAAAGGACCATTTTTCTAGATCCTTAAGTTCATATATTTATGTAAGAAGTGATAATTTCAAGTCACATTGCAAACATGTGATCTGATAGTCCAACATTTTAAAATCCAATATAATTTTACTGCCGATTTCCTTATAAGCATTTTTTATGTATGTATGTTTGATCGCCTCATTTATAATATCGATGCCCTCAGGCAATTCCGGAAATTTGATGAAGATGAATAGAAAATTACTTTAAAAGTGACTTTAAATGACTAACCCTTTCACTAATGACAAAATTTAAGACTGGTTAAAATTCAAAACTGCTGCAGACGACATAATGGACGTAGATAAAGAAAGGATTTATGTACTATATTACACAGAAAATATTGAGGCAAAAGGAGAAAATGCTGGTAATCATCATTTTCTTGTTTTACCACATAATTAAGTTGGTGGGTTACCAACATTCTGGATCCGAGCTTGACTTGAGATGTAGTCTATGTTAAAACTTTAAAGAATAATCATTTTCTAGTTTCTACTATTCATCCATTAAGTTCAAGTCCTTTGGAGTTTCCAGTCCCTGAAAGTTTTGCAATGTTCTCCCCAATAAGCTGTACATATCGACCCCACTACAGCTTCAAGTAAATCAGAATAATGCCCAAAAAGCTTCAACTACCCAACAGCTTCATTTCCTAAAAATGGTATTCAAAAAAGACCAAATAGTAGAATTCTAAGCACTTTCATGTCAAAAACTGATTGATAATGCATTTTTAAAGTGTAAACTTATCAATGGTGATAAAAAAAAATAATGAGAAAAGAAGAAATCGCTCAAAACAAGCAAAAAACATAATGGGAAAAGCAATTTCTCTTTTGCCCATTATTTTTTTTTTCACAAGTATTAGCATGATAAGTTAACACTACATTCCAAGGTTTACCTATACTTCTATAATTTGCCTCTACAGCTTAAAATCACTCTGCAGAGATCCCTGTTTTGATAATTATTGTGCCTGTATACTAACTATTAGTACTTACAGTTTTCTCCCTCAGTACTGTAGTTTTGAACGGAGGACAGTCCAGGTCGTTACAGAACGCCGGCTTCGAGATCATCTCTGACGGTCCCGTCTGTTGAAACTCCTTCACATTCTGTTGTGATGATGTTGACATTAGTCCCAGGATAAACGACATTAAACTTCCGAAATCCATTTTTGATGTCTGTTACTTTATACTATGAAATCTGAAGCAGAGAAATAAAGGTAGTTGTAATAATGTAACCAAAACCTTTTTGAATTTTGATCTGGGTTTCGAACCAATACCCATCATCAAGTTTGTGGCCACAATATCCCAGCTAAAATAAAGGTTCAGTTCTGATTTATCATTCATTGTTCTGATAAAATAATTATTCTGGTGAAATAATTCTTATTGACAGCCCCAAAACTTATAATGTATGAGGCTATTAGAATCATTGAGGAACATAAAGAAATAGCTTGTTAGATTAGCAATTAATTCATTTCCCTCAATGTTTTATATCCACAAAGACCAGATATGCAAATTTTGATCACTGAATCGCCTATATCTACCGAGATTCATCTTTACTTGAAGTGACCACTTGGTCGAGCTTCACCGAGTTGATCTGATCGGCAGTTAGATCCTAGAATAATAGAAAATGCTTGGGAAAACATTCAGGCAAAAGAAGAAAATGCTGTAATTTGTAAACCAGCACTTTCTCACTTTGCCTCAATGCTTTCTCTCAAATGAGTTTTGATGTTATTATTGTGCAAAACAATTATAGATTGAGTTAGGATCTACATTAGTTTTGCACTTAGTTGTTCAACATAAAATTTTCATTATCTAGATCTAGATTCTGTAGGCCTAATCATCATGCCAAATTGAAATCCAATGTTAGATCTAGATCTAGATGACATAGATCTAGATCTATAATATGATGAATATCTAGATCTATTCCTTCCTAAATTTAAGATTTTGAAAGTGCAAAGAAAGTTAGATCTAATTTCTCAAACAAGAGGGCCATGATGGCCCTGCATCGCTCACCTGAGAGGGCTTTGCGACATAGTTACAGTACAGGAAACAAATTTTAAAAGCTCTGAGGATTCTGGTAATGTACCATGATAAAGAACTGGTGGAAAAAAAACTGTCACAGATGAATCACATTTTCTTGACGTTGAATCAGTGAATCAATAACATCGTGCCGACTTTGATAGCAAAAACATTGTTATCTATGTACATTCTCAGAATCCACATTGAGGATTTTCTGTGAGTAACCATTGGCTCTGTGTCTGGAGTTTCCTTATCGTGTAAACACTGGGTGAAACCACCAGACAAGTACAGTGATTTTGTGCAATAATGCTGTCAATATAATCAATCGTCTGTGTAATCTTTCATAGTGCAAAAGTGTTGAAATGGATGTAAACTCAGTGTATCATGCTGTAATTAATTATTATAATCGTGTAATCATTTCTCAAAAAAATATGAAGTACAAATAGTGTCTCTAAATTGTGTTTTATTCACTATGCTGGATTTAAATTCTCTATGCTGGATTTAAAAGTGGTTTTCTAAAGTATGAGTATCTATGGTAATCAGATTCTAAACAACTGTGAGAAAATATTTGTCTTATTTCTTACAATCATGCTTTATTTGTATTTCATTTCGAGCAAACAATTCTGTGCTGACAAGCTAATCATATTCATTATTCTAATAAGACCTTATATCTAATTAATGACTTGACTCTCAGATAAATGTGATACACTAGGACTAAACCCAGTCATAAAATCAGAGATACTATCCAGATGTTTACTTTCACACCATTACTCTCAGGACACTGTACTGTCTTTTACACTTTACTCACTATTACCATTAGACCAGTTTCATAATATCAGGTCACTAATGAATTATTCATGTGGAGGAAAAAGGAGTCCTACTATCATGCCTCCAATAGTAATATCTATGTACATTCTTAGAATCCACATTGAAGATTTTCTGTGAGTAACCATTGGCTCTGTCTCTGGACTTTCCGTATCGTGTAAACACTCGCATGACCTACTTTTCATCATGACCCAGATATTATCGACAACAAGATAAACATTCTGAATAAATTTTCACAATGATTGAGTAAATATTTTGGTTCTTAGAGGAAAAACAAAATTTGACCTAGTGACCTAATTTTCAACCTCGAATGACCTACTATTCATATCACCAAGATAAACATTCTGAATTTTCAGAATGATTGAGTAAATATTTTGGTTCTTAGAGGAAAATCAAAATTTGACCTAGTGACCTAGTTTCTGACCTCACATGACCCACTCTTAAAATGACCAAGATTTTGTAAAGATAAACATTCTGAACAATTTTCACAATGATAAAGTAAATATTTTGGTTCTTAGAGCATAAACAAAATTTGACCTAGTGACCTAGTTTCTGACCTCACATGACCCACTTTTAAAATGACCTAAATTTCGTCAAGATATACATTCTGAACAATTTTCACAATGATCAAGTAAATATTTTGGTTCTAAGAGCAAAAACAAAATTTGACCTAGTGACCTAGTTTCTGACCTCGCATGACCCACTTTTCACATCACCAAGAAATCATCAGGATAAACATTCTGGAAATTTTCACAATGATATAGTAAATATTTTGGTTCTTAGAGCAAAATCAAAATTTGACCTAGTGACCTAGTTTTTAACCTCGAATGACCTGCTATTCATATCACCAAGATATCATCAAGATAAACATTCTGAATTTTCACAATGATTGAGTAAATATTTTGGTTCTTAGAGGAAAAACAAAATTTGACCTAGTGACCTAGTTTCTGACCTCACATGACCCACTTTTAAAATGACTCAGAATTCGTCAAGATAAACATTCTGAACAATTTCACAATGATTGAGTAAATATTTTGGTTCTTAGAGGAAAAACAAAATTTGACCTAGTGACCTAGTTTCTGACCTCACATGACCAACTCTTAAAATGACCCAGATTTCGTCAAGATAAACATCCTGAACAATTTCCACAATGTTTAAGTATATATTTCTGTTCTTAAAGCAAAACCAAGATTTGACCCAATGACCTAGTTTTTGACCTTACATGACCCACACTTTGTACATAACCTAGATATCAAGATAAGTATTTAGGATAGTTTTGACAAAGTTTTGGGGCAAAATTGACATCTCTAGAGCAAAAGGAAGGATCTGTAATATTTGACCTTGTGACATAGTTTTTGACCTTGCATGACCCTCCTTTGATCATGACACAGATATCATAACGATAAACATTTAGAACAATTTTGACAAAGTTTGGACCAAAATTGCCACTTCCAGAGCAAAAGGAAGGATTTCACAAGATTTGACCTCATGACCTAGTTAATGACCTGGAATGACCCACTTCTTGACATAGCCTAGATATCATCAAAATGAACATTCAGGACCATTTCAACAAAGTTTGGACCAAATATGGCACTTCCAGTGTAAAAAGATGGATTTTACAATATTTGACCTAGTGACCTAATTTTTGACCTGGCTTGACCTATTTTTTATCATGACCTAAATATCATTAAGACAAATATTCTGATCAATTTCCACAACAATTGAGCAACAAATATGGCCCCTAGAGCAGAAAGAAGATTTGACCTAGTGACCTACTTTTTGACCCCATTATGGCTCCGATTCAAATTCTTTGAAGTATTTTGAAAAAGCATGACCCATAGATCATATGTGTGAAATATGATTGAATTCTGCCCAGTACTTTAGGAGGAGAAGATTTTTTTGTGAAAAGTTGACGGATGGACAGATAGACATATAATCCGAGTCTTCTCTGATGAAAATTCGCTTTTTGATATTCTGTTGACACTCATTTACATCAGAGCCGAGTCCTATTCAAAAACCGGAGAAAAGTTATGTCAGCATTTCATCGTCCGATTGTTTAATTATCTTAAACGCTATCCCCAAAAAGCCTTATGATACCGATCAATGTACTATTTATTGGCGTGTATGATAAAAAATTCAAGACCAAAAAGTATTTCAAAAAGGTTTATAGGCAATGTTTTGCAACAACCCTCACCTGAGCAGCCTTTGTTTACCATGACCTTCCATTTAAAACCACGTGATCAACGCGAAATCTCGCACATGGAATGCGGGTTTTCCCAGATTATGACGTAACGGTAGAATTTGAAAGAAAAAAGAAATAAGATTATTTTATTTTTCAAATTGACGGCCCTTCTGAAATAATATAACAATAACGAGTTTAAAAAAAACTGATAACATGAATAAATAAATAAATGAAATATATCAGAAACGTCCGGCAAACGTTTTAAAGCTAGTATTCGCACCAATAATGTTTGCTACTATGTTGGGTCAATTCCATAACTTATGAGCATGGAGAACGAAATAAACGGAATTTCTCAGGAAAAGCAATACCATTCAAGTTGCAAGCTGAACAGATCGACATAAATTGATTTCCACAACAAGAACACTCCATAATTTCTGAACAAAGGCTGTCACGTGACTTGAGAAAAATTCGTAATCAAAGGCGATCACGTGATAGTCACGTGGCGGTAAATTCCGCTCTATTTTTGAACGAGACCTGGTCACGTGATCTGCAATAACAATGGCGACGAAATGGAGTGGAAATAGGGGGTTGTTGAGTTTCGAAAGGTTATACTCTTCCAGCAGGCCGATTTGAAATGAAATTTTTGGTCAAGTATGACAAAAAATGATTGATTGATCTATACCCTATAGAATTTTACCGAGTGTTGGATATAATACACATAAACAGACGATGAAATGCCGCCTAACTTTAGGCGCTGTTTTCTTGCCTTTTCAAATAGGACCTAGTTCTGATCAAAATGAGCGTTATCCGAATGTCAAAAAGCGATTTTTGATCAGATATGATTCGGATTAATAGACATACAGACGCCGGACAGCAGACCGATCACAATACCTCACCACTTTGTGCTCAGGTGAGCTAAAAATAAATCTATGTACAGTAGATTCTAGTTAGATCTACAATAGTTTTGCACTGAGCCCAGAGTCTACGGTAAAAATTAGTTCCTACATAATAGGTCTGGATAACTTATTAACAAATCAAATCTGTATTTCGTCGCTTTTAGACGAAAACCTCGTAACTGCAGCTTGTTTTAAGCTGCAGTTACGAGGTTTTTGTTGAAAAGCAGCGATTTGTGAAAAGAGAGATGGTGAAAAAAGAAAAGACGTCTTACCTCGTGAAGCTGCCCACAAAACTGCTATTGATTCAAGTTTTACATCAATTAAAATACTTACCTAAACCGTACTAGATTTTAACTGAGTTATACAACTTTATGAGCATCTGCACGTGTTTTTCAACGCGACTAAAAATCACGAACATGACCGATCTAACTCGGTAATTCTCGTTTGTGACCGGATACCAATCGGATTAATTTCTCAACAGATAATTGGTTAAAATAAATCCGGGCTGACTCGGAAAACTCCGGGACACGCATGGAGAATTACGGAAGTAAACAAGTTATTTTTACAAAAACACTTTTATGGTGACAATTCACACAGGCGTCCGTAATTTGAGCCTTGGCACCGTCTAAACTATTCTTTATAACAAGGCATTTTTCTACGTTCAATCTGATCGCCACCCGTCTATCACAAAATACGGTGGAACTTTTTCAAATTTACAGATAATCTGTCCAATCTTTCGTTAACCAAGAGCCAACATATTTTACTTCAAAGAAAATGCAATTATTTGGGGGTGGGTAACGAAGTCTGACTGCTACAATGGCTCAAAAGTGAAATTTCCATCGAGGTTTTGTTTCATTTACACTGTCAGGTTCAGTCGATTTCAAGATATAAGCACGCTTGAGATCGAACAGAGCGCCCTTTAAACTGCATGAACACCAAAAGTAAGTCTAAATATAACACTAACCTGTCACATTCATCTTCTACAAACGCAAACAACTGAGAATTCGGTGATTTTGGGGTTTGTTGTCAAATTTTCAAAAGGAAACTGCCAATCTGGGTCAGATGTAAGGATGGGTAATTTCGTTGGATAATCGATGTCACGTTTTTGGTGACGTAATTAGCGGCGAATGATTTTATTGGTCGCCTATTGTTTTGACAGTTTCACGCGAGATTGGTACTCAATTTCTAAAGCTATTTTTAAACAGTTTCATGATGTAAGAGCGGAAACCAGAGGGTATTTAAACATTTAGCATACAGAGACAAAGGAAAGTTAGAAAAGTTCGCTCATGTTATTTTTTCAGCAGTAAAGAGTAGATCATAAGAATCTAGATTATTCAAAACACATTTAGTCAAGCTAGTGGCGCTAGCGCTAGTAGTAGTGCCTCGATTTTCGGGGGAATGTACGAACAAGTTAACAGAAACGAGTCGACCAATGAAATCATTCTTCGCCAATTATGTCACCTTTTCAAGATGTCTACTTTCAAGTCAATACTTTAGCTGAACGGAAAATCGTAAAATGTTTGGTTCTAAACCATTAGAGAAGACGAATGTTACAGGTTAGTGTTATATTTAGACTTGCTTTTGGTGTTCATGCAGTTTAAAGGGCGCTCTGTTCGATCTCAAGCGTGCTCATATCTTGAAATCGACTGAACCTGACAGTGTAAATGAAACAAAACCTCGTTGGAAATTTCACTTTTGAGCCATTGTAGCAGTCAGACTTCGTTACCCACCCCCAAATAATTGCATTTTCTTTGAAGTAAAATATGTTGGCTCTTGGTTAACGAAAGATTGGACAAATTATCTGTAAATTTGAAAAAGTTCCACCGTATTTTGTGATAGAGGGGTGGCGATCAGATTGAACGTAGAAAAATGCCTTGTTATAAAGAATAGTTTAGATGGTGCCAAGGCTCAAATTACGGACGCCTGTGACAATTCAGACGTCACTTGTATAAAACTTAAACCACATGATGCAAATTATATAAGATCGTAAAGTTATTGTTCTAATTATCACGCTATAAAAACGGCGCTATTCCGCGTATCCACCAAATTTACGAGTTCAACAGCGAGACAAAACAAGTTGACAAAAGGAACACAACTCATCGAAATGGCGGGTGCTATGAAGCTAATAGGGCAGTCTCTCGGGTACATGCTAGAATATCCACATCATGATGTTGTGCCAGCTCAAAAGGTTTGTATTCCATTTTGAATTAGATCTATTAAAATAGAAAATAGATCTTCATAGACAGATCTATTTGAAAATTCCAGCAGACGACATTTCCAATTTACAGACTGACTTTTGCAGACGACAAAAGGGCGCGCTCGATTGTGTGTGTCGGGAGGGAAGGGGGGGGGGGGGGGGGGAGGGAAGCTGGTCTGTAAACAAACGTTGTAGAAGTTAAGGGGTGAATCTAGATCTATAAAAGTAGCACATGGGCCTATGATAAAGATCTAGCACAAAAATAGATCTATTGATAAAAAAGGAGAAACCGCTGAATCAGCATTTTCTTCTTTTGCCTCAATGTTCACCCAAGCCTTCTCCACAAGGGACCTCAAAACCAGCTATTGATTGAAAGTGTTAAGTTAAAACTACTTATGAAGGAATTGGTAGGATTAAGAAACTATGCATATAGATCTAGATCTATATTGTATCACAGAAAACTCGCAGAAATCAATAATAGATCTATTGTAGATCTTGCCTTCAGAAAAAAGGAGAAAATCTTAATGTTAACATCATTACCTACAAATTATAATGACAGAGGCTAGAATGAGAGAGGCAGGTCCAGGATTTTTTCAAGTAGCGTTCAATTTTCTTTATACGAAGTTCAAACAAGTTCAATGCAGTGGTGGATCCAGTTCAAATGAACCTAGTTGCAATAATGTAACCGAAACCTTTTTGAATTTTCATCTGGGTTTCCAAACCAAAACCCATCATTAAGTTTGTGGCTACGATATTGCAGCTAAAATGAACCCTACTCTGTAGCCTAATTATTCATTTTCATGCAGAAATTCAGTCAAAATTGTGTATAACTAGGAAAAAGACCCTCCCCCTTATTTGTATGGGCAAATCCCCTTCACAAAAATCATGGATCTGTCGCAGCAATGTCAGCAAAAACTGGTAGCAAAAGATAACATTCAAATTAGTGAAAAAAAAAACCCAAAAGAATCCATGGGATCATTTGAACCCCCAAATCCTCCTTGAATCCACCAGTGGGCAGTCTAAATTTGTGCCATTTAGGAAAGGGTTAAAGTTGATGGGATCTTGCTCTTATTTTGGAGAGGGTCAGTTCAAAGTCCAAGGTAAGATAATTAAGCAAGAGGGTCATATTTGTTAATGTTTAGAGTCCAGTCCAGAGTCTAGGGCAACTTATTACAGCATTTGTTAAAACCATTTTCTTCACCTTTTCCACCACTGTAAAATTTTGGTCAAAATATGTAATGTCTTTGTAGGCATTAAAAATAAATGTTGAATTAATGAGCAGAATGTTAATTTTTTGTATTAACCCATTACCACACAATAATTCTTTTTAACTCCCTACAAGATAACAGGTTTAGAAAACATTGTGGAAAATGAAGAAATTGTTTGCCACAAGCAATTTCTTCATTTCCCACAATGTTTTCTACTTTAGAAGACAAAAAAAAATGTAAAAATATATTCAATTCAAATTGTGGTCTGCACCATCGTTGAATTTGGACAAGTCCAAAATTTTGTGGTCTAGTAAAGGGTTATAGCAAAGAAAACATGGGCAGATTAACTAGGGCCAAAACTTACCAAGTCTGCTCTGTTCCTAGAAATTTAGTTTTTTGAGCATCCAAGGTCCCTTTTCAGGGTGACGGATCACAAATGGGAAAATACACCTCAACCATACAAAAAAAAAAAAAACACACACACACACACACAAAACTAGAAGACCTGAAGGTCTTGAGTCGCTCCACAGGCCTGAGTTTCATGTAATATTTAATCCAAGATTAGATTAGATTGTTCAATGCTTGTGTTTCATAGAGCAAAAAGAAAGTTACAAAACTAGATTGTTCAAAATGTTTTGTTCTTGAAGCAAAGAAAGTAAAACTATATGTTTGCCATTTAAGAAAGGGTAAAAGTCAATGGTAGAACATTCCAGCTTTGGATGATACTAGCAATTAAAATTTTCCATCTTCCAAACAGATCTAAATTGACAGACCATTGATTACTCCAAAATATTTCATATTTCTAAAAATAGATTTTGAGCTAAAAATAGAATTGGGGAAATACCATATTCAAAAATTAATGCAAATGGCTGATGAAACCTGAATTTCTTGTCATATCAAGTTTTGACTAAATTTTTCAAAACTTGTTGCTCTTAAAGCAATTACAAAGTAACTAGAAAACTGAAAACACACTCGTATAAGATCAATTGGTTACCAAGCTTTGTCTTTAATAGAGTGAGTTTGGCTGTTAGAGTGAGAAAAAAGTCACAATTAGCAATTTTGTCAAATTGAAAGGCATATAACTGAGGATTTTATATTCCTATCTTGCTAAGAATCAAACTTAAGCAAGATCTTAACTTCACTTACATCTTGTTTAAGTTTTGACTTGATTGTTCAATATTTGTGGATGTAAAGAGTGTAAAATCAAAGTCGAAAACAGCAATTTTGTCAAATTCAAGGGCAGAAAAATCATGATTTAAGATTCCTATGAAGCTGAAAATTACAAACATGCAAGATCTTATGGCCAGTAAGATTACATGAAAGTTTCGTGTCGATTGGTGGATATTTATGGTTATTTGAGTAAAAATAAGGTCAAAAATGGTAATTTTGCCAATTTCAAGGGCACATAACTCAAGACATAATATTCAGATCAAGCTGAAAATTGCACTCAGGCAAGATCTTATCAGCATCAACATTCTGACCAAGTTTTGTCTTGATTGATAAATATTTGTAGTGGCTAGAGTGAAAACAAAGTCAAAACAGCCATTTTTTAATTCAAGGGCAGATAACTCCAGACTTTCTGGTTCAATCAGAATGAAATTTAGGAATCTGATAGAGGACCACCTAGGGATCATTCCTGTGAAGTTTGATTGAAATCCATCATGTGGTTTCTGAGGAGAAGATTTTTAAAGAAAAAGTTGACGACCGGACGGACGGACGTACAGACGACAGGTACATTGTGGGGACTTTTGTCCAAAATCATTGTGGGGTCTCCAACATTTTGCCCAAAATGTTGTTGTGGGGAGGACATCAGCCGTACATACAAGAGCTACATAATGGGGTGGTTTTCTCAAAAATCATTCTGGGGTTAAGACGGAGCAACATTATGGGGTTGTCTTCCCAATAATCATTGTGGGGTAGACTTTCCTACTCTAAATGCAAATATGCTACCAAAAGATCATTTCACAAATATTGCCTGATGTCAGAAGATTTTTTCAGTTCAAAAATTTTATGAGCATTGAGCAATGAATATTCTTTTTTATCATTTCCCATTTCAAATGTATTAATTAAATAGTTACAGAACGGTAAATTTTCATAACTTAACCAAAATTGTGGACAATGGCAAACTATCGAAATGATGCAGGTGCGACATAAAATTGCATTAGAGTAGTATGTTCTTTCAAGATAACAATGCCGTTTACCTTATAATACATTTTATTATATAAGTTTTATTATATGTCTTCTTATATAAGAAATTGTTATGTTGATAAGTGTAGTAGAAAGACATATCCTCAAGTTTTCAATTGTTCTTTTGACTAAGTGATAAAGTGGATATTGAATTCATGATCGTGTTATACATAGTTCTTCCATGTCTCACCAGAAAACACTTAAATATACATGTTATAATACAACTGCTTGTACAGCAAAAACACCAGAAAATGTTTAGAAATGTTTGTAACTGTTAAACCTGGCCCTGGTTTCTCGAAAAAACTTAAGTATATTCTCATGAGAACATGCTCAACTTCAAAGGAATACTCTCCAACGTTGAAGGGTATTCGATTGAAGTTCACGTGAATTTCGTGCGATTTGAGCACGGTGCTCAGATTTGAGCATGAGAACGCTCTTAAGTTTTTTCGAGAAACCGGGGCCTGGTCTCAATTTTTCTGAGAGTTACTGTACACATGCTTGTGTTTTAGAAATTTCTGGAACAATAGCTTTCTAACTCGAGTTGCTGTGATAAAACACAGAAACAATTCATGATCATGATCACACAGAACTACTTTGATTTAAGTTATTGGGTTAGACATTGATTACTGATTATACAACATACCCAAAGATACGAACCTTTTTTCTTAGGCAGCGATGCGTTATTTTTCTGTTCTCGGGTACTAAAATTTCAAATTGAATAACTAGTCAATACAATTATTGTCTGCTTAATTTCTTGCTTTTGTCAAATTCAAATAAACAGAAGAAAGGGTGAGGGTAAACCAAGTCAAACCCTTTCAGGCTCTGCACGGTCGAGCATGATTTTCTTCAACAAACGTCAGAACTAATGGCCTTCACTGTCACGCATGAACAAATGGCCTTCACTGTCACGCATGAACTAATGGCCTTCACTGTTACCCATGAACCAATGGCCTTAACTGTTACACATGAACCAATGGCCTTCACTGTAATGCATTTATTTCATCATGTTACTTATTTTCTTTTTTATTGTGTCCCTCTTTCTCTGGTAAATACAACCTTTGTTGTTAGAACTGACTTTCATCATCTTTTCAATTCATTTTTTTTGTCCTGGTAGCTGGAATTTCTCGAAGTCTTCCTTAACCCTTTTCCAAACGGCAAAATTTTAGGGTGATCCAGTTTGGAAGCTGCTGCAGACAACGAAATAAATGTTAATAAAGATTGGAATTGAGTGTTATATAGCTAAGAAAATATTGAGACAAAAGAAGAAACTGCTGGTTTTCAGCAGTTTCTTCTTTTGCCTCAATGTTTTCAAAAGCCATTTTGATTAAGGACGTCAAAACCAGGTCTTGCTTGGGAAATGGTTAAAGAACTCTTTAAACTCTTGCTCTTCATTTAGGCTCCATTTCTTCCTTTGATGTTGAGTAGGTTTCTTTCGCTTTGGCTTTTTTGTAACCACTACCTAATCTTCCTGTCATATCTGGAATGTATTCCCTATCAAGGTCTCCGTCATCTGGAAGGGCCACGTTGAGCGACAGACCCTTGCTGATAGTCTGATGTCCCTGGTTGTGTCTCCTGGTCCGCAGAAAAATCCGGTTCGGGATGCGATGTCTTGAACCTTGTCTGAATATATAACATGAAAAAATTCAAATTAATAAACAACATTGTTGTTAACCGTTTTCTTGCCCAAACATTTTTTGTCTAAATTTGTCATCTGCAATTTTCAAGACGTTTCAAATTTTTTGAATGTATTTTTCATGTGTCATACAGCATTGATCTGGACGAGATGCAGAGTTAATCAACTTGATTCATATCCAAGATGTTGGCAACAGGTTTCTTAAGGCATGTTAGCTTGCATCAATAGAAAACCATGATTGTGTGTAACCCTCCAACCATGTATAAAAACAAAATGTGCAGAAAGCAGATTTGTTCGAGTTGGGTTTAACGCCCCAACAACCCAACAGCCCCTGGCTCATTAACCGCTTCACCACGTCCACCAGTGCAAAACAGACTTTGTCAAAATTTTGTTTGTGAAAAATAAATCAAGAGCACCGATTGGTACTTGATCTTTCGCCTGATAATAATATAAGTCACTGACTATTAAGAATGTACCATAGTCTGTATAAAAATGTCCACAATTATAAATTCATTCATATTCCATTTCAAGAGATAGTTTCACTAATGGTTACCATTCAGTTGGATGTCCTCTAGGCTCTTTCCCCGATACTTAGCAACTAGCCCAAAGTCTGGATGAGCAGGATTTTTGCCATGTCCACCCTTTCAATTACATCAGAAGTCTGGCGGTAGTGGATACGATGTACGTCAATCGTATGACCAAGGTAGTCCAGTATCCATTGTCTCTCCGATACTGTTGTATTCAGTGCCTGAAATATATTACAAAGTGTTATCTAAATGAAACCTCTTTTCTGCATTACATTTTATCACACTACGTCGCTGGTGTTTGAAATAAGATGACCATTAAAGATTTTCTTATCTTATACAGGTGTGCAAGTACATGTTACGTCACTTCACCACTCCAGCACCTTAAGATTTTTCAACAAAATATGTTTGTGATGGTGAACAAGTGTGTAAGGTTAGCTTCAGTAACAAAGTTATGACCAAGGTAAAGTTTTTCACGCTGCATTGGTCAATTTGGATAAAACATTGCCCATGTAATTTTGAGCTGTCAATAAACTGGAGATTGGAATGCGTTCCAACAAAGGCAATTTGTTCATGTTTTTCAAGCTTATGTTGCTATCAGTCTTCTGATTGGCTATGGACTTAATTTCTTTTTGGGTTTTCCCAACAAGGTGAAGGTGCTTCTACTTTCAATATTTGTTTTGATCGCTCATTAATGCAGAGGCTACAAGTAGTCTGTAGACATGTGTACAGGCCTCAGCGTGGAGAGTAGAACAGGTGATGGGGGCTAAATTTAAAATTGGTAAAATAAAATACCGGTATACCTTTCCATGTATAGTCACATGATCTTGAATGGAGATCAAGTGCCGTTCAAACTTTGTTAGTTCTTCTTTGACTTCCTCACCTAACTGATCCACACCGGTTCTTCTTAGTTCATACGATCTGCATCTGCAATTGAAATTAACGTTAATTTTACATAAACTACTGACAAAAATAAGTGAGGCTTTCATTACAGAGCTCCTTGGTACAAGACGAAAAACAGACATTTTTCTCAAGTTTCAATAGCAACCAAACAAGACAATACATCAAAATTACATCCTATAGTTTGTAGCCTTTCCTCCAAATATTCTTTTGGTAAGGTTTCATATGATTATGTTGCAACCCAACAATATGTTTGGCCATTTCATTTACACAACCACACATTGAAACAAGAGTTGTCCGCGGACAACGTAGCTCGCCTATACAAGAGCTTGTCACAAAAAAAGGAGTTCAAGGTCAAAGGTCAAGGTCACTAGGTCAAAGGTCGTGGTCTCAAGGTCAAGGTCATGACATAATGTATCCATATGTGAAATATCAAGGCTCTATCTGTAATAGTGCATGCGATATAGGCCAGGTTAAAGTTTTTTAAAAGTAGGTCAAACTCCAAGGTCAAGGTCACTAGGTCAAAGGTTATGGTCCCAAATGAAAGGTCTTGGCAGGAGGTATCCATGTGTGAAGTATCAAGGCTGTATCTCTTATAGTGCCTGAGATATAGACCAGGTTAAAGTTTTTGAAGACGCGACGCCGACGCTGACGCTGACGCCGACACTAGGGCTGTGACATTAGCTCCCCGGACATAAAGTCCCGGCTCGCTAAAAATAGATCCAAATCATACCTTGAAAAATATGAAGTTTGGCTTCTTCTATCACAACCCAACAGAACCAATGGACATTTTGATTAACTCATCCTATTAAATATGGACCATAGAACTCCACAAACTCTGATAAAACATTTTTTTATAATCTGTTCCAACCCCACAATATGTTTGGCCATTTCATTTAAACAACCCCATTAAAAATGAAGACAAAACCCCACATTGAAAGTATGGACACACTTATAATTGAAAAAATAATTCTGAAGTTTGGTTTCTTCAAGCACAACCCTACAGAACCAATGGACATTTTGATCATCTTTCCCTCATTAAATATGGACCATAGAACCCAACAAACTCTGATCAAGCATTAATATAGTGTGTTTTTATATGTTGTGACCGCACAATATGTTTGGGCTTTTCATTTACACAAACCCAAACATGAACATGAACATAAAACCCCACATTGAAAGTATAGACACAAATCAAACTTAAAAAAAAAATATGAATTATGGTTTCTTCAAGCACAACCCCACAGACCCAATGTAAATTTTTATTATCTAACCCCATAAAATATGGACTAAAGAACCTCAAAAATTCTAATCAAACATAAAAATGTTTGGGGTTTTTATATGTTGCAACCCCATAATACATTTGGACATTTCGTTAACTCAACCCCATTAAACATGAACACAAAACCCCACATTGAAAGTATGGACACAAGTCAAACATTGCGAAAGTACGAAGTTTGGTTTCTTCTATCACAACCCCACAGACCCAATGGACATTTTGATCATCTAACCCCATAAAATATAAATCATAGAACCCCACAAACTCTGATCAAGTTTTATTTGTTGCAACCCTTACTGTTTGGCCATTTCGTTTACTCAACCCCGTTAAACATGAACACAAAACCCCACATTGAAAATATGGACACAAGTAAAACTTTGAAAAAGTATGAAGTTTGGTTTCTTCTATCATAACCCCACAGAACCAATGGACATTTTGATTATAAATAATCTAACCCCATAAAATATAGATTATAGAACTCCACATTGAAAGTACGGATACAAATCATATATTGAAAAATTAATTCTTAAGTTTGGTTTCTTCTATCACAACCCCACAGAACCAATGGACATTTTGATAATCTTACCCCATAAAATATAAATCATAGAACCCCACAAACTCTGATCAAACATAAAATGTTTCTTTTATTTGTTGCAACCGTTACGTTGTTTGGCCATTTCATTTACTCAACCCCATTAAACATGAACACTAAACCCCACATTGAAAAGTATGGACACAAGTAAAACATTGAAAAAGTATCAAGGCTCTATATGTAACAGTGCATGAGATATAGGCCAGGTTAAAGTTTTTTAAAAGTAGGTCAAACTCCAAGGTCAAGGTCACTAGGTCAAAGGTCATGGTCTCAAATGAAAGGACTTGATGGGAGGTATCCAAGTGTGAAGTATCAAGGCTGTATCTCTAATAGTGCCTGAGATATAGACCAGGTTAAAGTTTTTGAAGACGCGACGCTAACGCCGACACTAGGGCTGTGACATTAGCTGCCCGGACATAAAGTCCCGGCTCGCTAAAAATATATCCTATATCACACAAGAGTATCATTATCAAAAATCAAGCTTTTTAAACAATGGAATAGAGAGCTCTCTAAAATCAGTTACCACAATAAATGGTCACTGTTATTGAAATGTTTTTCTGTGTAGCAAATTTCCTCTGTCAGAGTGAAAATATAAAGATTAGGTGACAAATGGAGCAAATGTAATTTCTCCTATCCCAAAACGATTTCTGTCAGAAAAAATAATCATAATAGAAGGGTCATGTCTCAATGTCGGGACTGGTTTTCAACTGGGAAAAGATGATGCAATATTATGGTATAGATTTGTAAACAAGACACGGAGAAAAATCTTTGGTTAATTGCAAGTTCTTTTTATCGTAATTCTCGAAAAAAATGTAAAAACATTTCATTTTTGCGTACTGTATTGTCCCTCTGAAAAGCGCTGCCATCGTTGACGGACATTATATTAGGCTCTGGACGCTATTGACATGTCGGTGTGCATCGTCTTTTGATTGAAAATTGGTGATTACTACCTTAAACAAGAGTTGTCCGCGGACAACGTAGCTCGCCTATACGGGAGCTTGTCACAAAAACCGCTAATTTTTTAAAAGTAGGTCAAACTCCAAGGTCAAGGTCACTAGGTCAAAGGTCATGGTCCCAAATGAAAGGTCTTGTTGAGATGTATCCATGTATGAAATATCAAGGCTGTATCTGTAATAGTGCCTGAGATATAGGCCAGGTTAAAGTTTTTCAAAAGTAGGTCAAACTCCAAGGTCAAGGTCACTAGGTCAAAGGTCATGGTCCCAAATGAAAGGTCTTGTCGAGATGTATCCATGTATGAAATATCAAGGCTGTATCTCTAATAGTGCCTGAGATATAGGCCAGGTTAAAGTTTTTCAAAAGTAGGTCAAACTCCAAGGTCAAGGTCACTAGGTCAAAGGTCATGGTCCCAAATGAAAGGTCTTGTCGAGATGTATCCATGTATGAAATATCAAGGCTGCATCTCTTATAGTGCCTGAGATATAGACCAGGTTAAAGTTTTTCAAGTGAAGACGGGACGGCACGCGACGCCGACACTAGGGCTGTGACATTAGCTCCCCGGACATAAAGTCCCGGCTCGCTAATAAATGACTTGTTCATCTAATTTTCATTCCTTTGGCTGCATAAAAGCAGACGCCAGTTCTTTCTATTATTTTTTTGTTCATCTACGCAACTTCTCAGCTCAGAAATGATAAGGAAAAATACCGAGTAGACCAATTGTTACGAATATCCGGTATCCTGCATTCAATTTTAGAGCTTGTTTTACTTTAAAGAATGCCGAGAACCAATCGAGTTTACTTTTCTGATTTCCGCTTTTTTGACAGCTGAGTTTTCGTCCGTTTTTTCGGTGCTAATCAATTTCAAATTGGTATGCGAGATTTTGTTCCAATTGAGAAAGATCTATGCGATATAAGGTATTTATATGCGAGAACCTCGTGATTTTGTGTCCCAAAATTATCCCTGTTGTTTGTTAAAGAAAATGCAGATGATTCGATCATTACTGTCTATGACAACTAACGTAAAATTCTAATTTTCATGTTAATGAAAACGATTTTTAAATTTTTCTTTGTAAGTAGATCTAATTCACTTCGAAAAAAAAAAATATTCAAATGTGAACATTTTTTATTGACAACATTTTTCTCGCACAATGAAAATATAAATGAATATGTAATCAAATGTTTGTTTATAAAAAATTTGTAAAATCATCCGTCAACTTCGACTGCTACTAGAGTGAGAATATAAAAGTAGGAATAACTAAAATTACAAACGCACAATCTATGCGCGGTCTTAGTTGCGATCGAACTCAACCATAGTAAACAATAAGGGGAGTCACTCTTAAGACACTGCTTGAAGAACAAGAGTTGTCCGCGGACAACGTAGCTCGCCTATACGAGAGATTGTCACAAAAAAGGAGTTCAAGGTCAAAGGTCAAGGTCACTAGGTCAAAGGTCATGGTCTCAAGGTCAAGGTCATGACATAAGGTATCCATATGTGAAATATCAAGGCTTTATCTGTAATAGTGCATGAGATATAGGCCAGGTTAAAGTTTTTCAAAAGTAGGTCAAACTCTAAGGTCAAGGTCACTAGGTCAAAGGTCATGGTCCCAAATAAAAGGTCTTGGCAGGAGGTATCCATGTGTGAAGTATCAAGGCTGTATATCTAATAGTGCCCTAGATATAGACCAGGTTAAAGTTTTTGAAGACGCGACGCCGACGCCGACACTAGGGCTGTGACATTAGCTCCCCGGACATAAAGTCCCGGCTCGCTAAAAAGGTAAACAGACGTAACTTGCTGTCAAAGGCTAAATTTATTAAAATTCCTTTTTGATTTTTGGCGCCACCATCCCGCACTTGAAAAAACATCGTGCGTGATCTTTGACTTTCAGAAATGCCAGGGATTCTTGCAATCGCACGTCCTAGATCAGACACTGGCCTACAATAACTGTCTTTGACTTCCCCAATGCTGAAGGCTAAGACTTGAATTAAAACGTAGTTGTAAGGGGTTTATCTGTGACTTTGACCAAGTACAATGTGACTTGGGGCATACAGCACAAAGCAACTTTTCTTACAATATCAAAATCTAAAATTCTCATGAAGGCCTATTGGCCATTCTTTCACTTAATCTGTCTCTAAGGCCTACTACCAGATAATCATTAACGAAACACAAATGCAAGACATAAATAAAGATAAGAGCAAGATCTCTCTTGACCCCAGTCAGAGGCTTTGCCTTATTTTCATATTATTAATATTTCAATTGAAATATTCAACCATAATGATATAGACCACGAGATAGCGCTAAGAAAATTAATTTCCAATTTTATGTTCCATAAATAGCGTTATCTTAACCAGAAAACTCGTTTACGGAGGAATATACATCGAAAAACTCGATAAAACAGCGCACCAAGAAGATCACGAAAACTAATGACAATTGCTCCAAAGCCGTTAAAAAGGGCAAAAAAAAACATTTACCTTGCTTAAAGAGCAGAGTTATTACCGTTTAAGCAAAGAACGAAACTCGAACTAATTCGAAAGGGACAGCTCATGCAAATCCAAGGCCAATCTCACCTGATCTCGAAGCCAGTTGAACAGCCGAGTCCGCCATGTTGTTTATTCAGCGCAGACGAAATGCGCATGCGTACAAAGTCCCGGTCACGTGACTGCGGTAACTCATGCGACCTATTCGTGTAAGATTATTCTCCCTTGGATTTTTTATGTTTTTTACGGTGATGTCCGTCATACATGTCCATACATCAACTTGGTCGTTTTTGTGGGGTGGATTTTCTAGACCCCCGAGTGTCACAACGGACGTAAAATCTCCAACAGCATGTGGGGTCGACCTCATATGCTGTTTTGACCCCGCATGCATTCCGTGTACCAAAGAAATACCCCACTACGTCGCTCTCCTAAGAGCGGACGGACGCACGGACGGACGCACGCACGACGGACACAGCGCCATGACAATAGCCCGCTGGCCTGAAGGCCAGTGGAGCTAAAAAACAAATAACAAAAACAAACAAACAAAAAATGATAAGAATGAAAAAAATCCTCATTTGGACTTGAGTCCACCTGGTATTTTCCCCTTTCCAAACATCACAGTCTAATTAGAAAAGGAGTTGCAGACAACAAAAAGATTTAGACTATATCAAAAAGTAAAAAAAGTGTTTTCAATACCAGCAATATCTAGAAACAAGTCTTTAGATGTGTTTTGTGAAACACTAATCCCCCCGAAATGGCTATTTTTCTAGAGTAAAGAAATGCCAATGTTAAGTTTTCAAGTTAAGTTTTCAAGTTAAGTTTTCATGTTAAGTTTTGATAACCTCTGCAAAAGTTCATTTTAGTTCAAGAACTATTCTAGAAGGTTCTAGAACATTAAATGGCAGTTCTAGAACTGTTCTAAAACAGTTATAGAAGTGCCATTTAACATTCTAGAACAGTTCTAGAAACTAGAAATGGGTTCTTGAACTTTTTTCACAGGGGTTAAGGGTTAACAGATGACCTTGAGGAAGGTAATATTATATTGAACAGATAGATATCATTGAAAGAAGGTTACATATCAAGATTGAGCTTTGCATGTTGAATACTTACGGAGAAGATGCCAATGTTAAGTTTTCGTACAGTCAGACGGACAGACAGACACAAGTAAAACAATATGCCCCTGATCTTACGATATGGGGACATAAAAAGAAAGTATTGATCCCCTTGTTTTGAAAAGTGTTTTAGTTCCTTATTCCATGTATTTCAGGAAGATGGGAGGTATGAAGAGAGGAAATATTCCGCGGCTAACTGGGTCAGTACGAGGGTCGAGAACATTTCGCACGAGAAGGCCAGAAGCGTGGGATTCCAGAGGTTGTTTAAATACATCAGTGGCGAAAATGAAGCAGGTCCGTGAAATTGATTAATTTACTTCCAAAATAGCACAACTTCAGATTCTTTTACCAGCATTTTGTCCTTTTCTTTCAATATATTTAAATCTAAAACATACAAAGCACCAGCCATCAATTTGTTGAAACAAGTAAATTGGAGCCGTTACGGAGGGGCAAGTGTGTCCATGCAAATAATTGTGAATAAAAACATAATGGGAAAAGAAGAAATTGCTCAATTTGAGCAATTTCTTCTTTTCCCATTATTGTTTTTATGTCACTTTGAAATGTATAAGAATGCATTATTTATCAGTTTTTGACACAAAATACCTCTGAATGTCTCTATTTGTTGACCATTTTGGAGAAATTAAGCTGTAGGGGTAACTTTGAAGCTGTAGGGCATTACATAGATTTACATGAAGCTGTAGTGGGGCTGATACAGCTTATTAGGCTGGGGACCACACTGCCTATATGTCAAAGATATTGTTGATTTACTATATCATCGGTGTAAATGCAAAACCTCGTATGTCGATTCTTGCGATTTTCAAAGTAAAAGCTTGTGTGCCCAGTTTAGACAATTCTCCCAGGTTTTGAGATATTTTTACCGATCAGTATCAATGATACATTATTTATGAACAATATGTCAAAATTTCAAGTAAAACATTTCAATTTGGGAAAAGTTATAACACTTTTTTCCCTCTCCTTTAAAATTTTCCAAAAAAGAGATGCAAGGTTTTGCATATACAACGACGATATGTATAAGTATTCATAGTAGGATTGTATAAAGAGCATGATGACTGTATCACTTCAGGTATAAAGATAGATATGACAGCACCAGTAGCCACCAAGGTCGAGCCAGGGGCCGGACCAAATTGTGAAAACACTTTCACTATATCCTTCTATATTCCCACAAAACACCAGGAAAAACCCATACAACCAAAGTCAAAAGACGTCTTTATTGAAAAGTTCCCAGAAATGACTGTTTACACTACAAAGTTTGGTGGATTTCCGAATGATCAAGAGTTTATACAGAAAGCGAGAGACTTGTCGGAAATGGTCGGAGAATCGTCGTTGAAATCAGAGTTTTATTATACAGCAGGGTATGACAGTCCATTTAAATTGTTCAACAGAAGAAATGAAGTTTGGTTAGTGAAGAAATCAGAAAGTGACAACCCAGCTAAATCTTAACAAATTCTCAAATAGTCACTCTTTTTGATGAATGCACTAGATATGGGTTAAACATTGCAAGAAAAGAGGCATATGCTGATAATTAGCATTTACTCTTTTGCTTTTGATGTTTATCTGTGCCATTAAGTAAGTCGATTAATTTTGTCATTGGCGAATCCTTTCAAATTGGAGTACCTCAAGAATTTGTTGTTTGAGAAAGGATTAACTCATTGCCACACATTTACGCTTTTTGACGCGTCTATAGAACAATGCTTGAGAAAACATTGCGAAAAATGAACAAATTGCTTGTTAGTAAGCAATTTCTTCATTTCCCTCAATATTTTCTACCTAGAATGACCAAAATGTAGAGTTTCATTTAGTTGAAACTGTAGTCTGCAACATCTTTGAATTTGGACAAGTCTTAAATTTTGCCGTCTGGTATAGGATTAAATTACATCCCACACTAGTTATCTCAGATGAATTCTTGTGCTGAAATGAATATCAGATGTGTCTTTCTGAGGATTTTCAATGTATTTTGATATCACCTGTGTAACCTGGAGATAAACAGGTTCAATGGAATAATGGTTTGGGTAAAATTAATGAATTATTAGGGCATTTATAATAGTAAAGTAATTGTATAGTTAATTTGTTGATATCCCCCGACTATCAATTTGACGCCCCCTCTATTTCCTTTGTTTTTCCCATTCAAACTTAGGTTAATTATTCCAAATAAGTTACCTTATTGTTGTTCAGACAGTGGTAGATCCAGAGCGGGAACCCCCTCTGTTGTCTGAATGATTGTTTCATTTTCATGCAGAAATTCAGTCAAAATTGTGAAATACTAGTAAAACGAACCTCCCTTTTGGTATATTCACATTCCCTCCACAGGAATCCTGGATCTGCCACAGCCATATTGCCGGTTGATGAACTCAAATTCTAAAGTTAGCCCATTACCAAACAGCAAAATTTTTAGACTGATCTAAACTCAAAGATGTTACACACGACAATATCAGGTGAATAAAATTGTACATTTGTTGGTCATTTTGGGTAGAAAACATTGTGGGAAATGAAGAAATTGTTTGTCGCAAGCAATTACTTCATTTTCCACAATGCTTTCCGAAGCCATTATCTTGTAGAGTGTCAAAAAGAGTCATTGTGTGGTAATGGGTTTTAACCCTTTCCCAAACGACAAAATTTTAGGGTGATCCACTTCAAAAACTGCCACAAATGACAAAATGGATGATTTGTGTAAAATATGGGATAGAAAATATTGAGACAAAAGGAGAAACTGCTGGTTATCAGCAGTTTCTTCTTTTGCCTCAATGTTTTCCCAAGCCTTTTCTATTAAGGGACGTGAAAACCAGGTCTTGTTTGGGAAAGTGTTAAAGGAATAAAATACATGGGAAAGCAAGTGTTAGATCCTACTGTCATTTGGTTAAACTTTTGGCTACAGAATGCACTTCCAGCAATATACCACAGTGCACCAATTTTAATTCAGACTTCACATGCAAGTTCTATACCAAGTGGAGATGTGCATATTATATTTTGGTAAGGGTCCATTGATGTTTCACAGAGTTATGGCCAGTGAATTTTCTTGTCCTTTCAATTTCTTGATAACTTTAATGGATTGATTGCATCCAAACTTCACAGGTAGACTTGGTGTCTTGATATCAAATATGTGCTCATTGTTTTTTTTTTTTAAGATTAATTGATTTTTGACTGGTTTATGGCTGTTTGTTGATAATTGGCATTGTTTGCAACATTAACCTGTTTTGGGACAAGCCAGTGTTAGGGTGGGGATGTGTGTGTGTGTGTGTGGGGGGGGGGTATGATGACATTCAATGATTTCTCTAGTTAATAATTATGAGATTGTTAATGTTGTGCATTGAAATTTGCTTTATCCCTTGTTATGCTGAATGTCTTTCTAAAATATTACTTTATAATTATGTTGGTCAGGCTGTATTGATTAATTAACATTCAACTTCATGTCATAATGTGCAGACAGATTCCACTTCCATTCCCACACTTTAGTACTTTTTAGCGAGCCGGGACTTTATGTCCGGGGAGCTAATGTCACAGCCCTAGTGTCGGCGTCGGTGTCAGCGTCGCGTCCCGTCTTCACTTGAAAAACTTTAACCTGGTCTATATCTCAGGCACTATTAGAGATACAGCCTTGATATTTCACACATAGATAGTTCTCGACAAGACCTTTCATTTGGGACCATGACCTCTGACCTAGTGACCTTGACCTTGGAGTTTGACCTACTTTTAAAAAACTTTAACCTGGCCTATATCTCATGCGCTATTATAGATAGAGCCTTGATATTTCACACATGGATACCTCCTGCCAAGACCTTTCATTTGTGACCATGACCTTTGACCTTGTGACCTTGACCTTGGAGTTTGACCTACTTTTAAAAAAATAGCTGTTTTTGTGACAAGCTCCCGTATAGGCGAGCTACGTTGTCCGCGGACAACTCTTGTTGATGTCCACCCAAGAAAAAGGCTTAGGTTAACAGTGTGGATAATGAAGAAATTGCTTGTGATAAGCAATTTCTTAATTTCCCACAATGTTTTTTACCAAGAAAGACCATGATGTAAAAATATCATTCACATGAAATTGTCGTCTGCAACAACTTTGAATTTGGACCAAACAAAAATTTCACTGTCTGGCAATGGGTTAGTAGCCATTGTGTATTGTGTTTGCTACAATAGGAACATGGAGGATCAGCATGACAAGAGCTAAAGTAATGAAACTCTTAATTTTACTTTTTTCCTTTTTATGTTGTAGTTTATACATCTATACAGTATTTTAGATTTGTAATAAAAGTTGTAACTGAAACAGACCGTTTGTAAATTTTTCTTCCCAAATAAGTTCTGTAATTTACCAGGAACAGACAGTGACTGATGCACCTTTCCCACACACTGACTCTTTTTGACTCCCCATAAGATAGTAATGGCTTTGTAAAACATTGTGGAAAATGACGAAATTGCTTGTGACAAGCAATTTCTTCATTTTCCACAATGTTTTCCAACTCAAAAATGGAAACATTTTTACAAGTGTCCTCTACAAAACATTCCAAACTGGAAAAGTCCAAAATTTTACTGTCTGGTAATCGGTTAACCAAGCTGTACAAGGGCGGATCTAGGGGTGGGGTCAGGGGGGTCATGACCCTCCTGGAATTGGCTGAAAATTGAATTTTTACTATATAACTCCTTATCAAAAGCCATCATTTGGGCTTTGACCCCCCCTGGAAAAAAATCCTGGATCCGCCCGTGCCGTAGATACGAGGTTTTGCAATAACACTAAGTGCACTTGACAGAATATTTCCATGGATATTAGCCAAGCTAGGAATCAAAGCCCCATCCATCCACACTTGATCAACATAAAACTTGGAAGGTAGTCGCGCTAAAAATGATGGTTGTCAGCAATTTCTTCTGTTGCCTCAATATTTTCCAAAACCTTTTCCAATAGGTATGTGAAATCCAGGTTTTGTTTCGGAAAGTGAAAACAAGTCTAATAGAAGCTCAGTTTGATGCTTCTGCTTTGTACATAATCTGGTGGGAGAAGAGAAACAAAACCAAATACAATTAAAAGTTAAAATATTTTATCTTTGTGTTTGAGTTTTGAAAAAAGAAAAGACAGAAAAAACCAATATGGTTTCTACGAAGCGCAACGAAACTAACAATACAAAATGTATGTATATAGATCTATGTAACAGAAAATAGAGGAAAGGATAAATCTATGTACAATTATCTCAACCCTTTCCCAAACAACAAAATATTGTGATGGTCCCATTTGAAAACTGATGCAGAAGATAAAATATAAATATAAAGATAGGATTTATGTGACATAAAAGCATGGAAAATATTGCGACAAAAGGAGAAAATGATGATCATCAGCATTTTCTTCTTTTGCCTCAATGTTTTTTCACAAGTCGTTTTTTGTGAGAGAGACCTCCTAACCAGGTGTTGTTTAAGAAAGGGTTAATTATATATGCTACAAGTGGACAAACTGGCCATTTTAAATCCACTGACCATTTTGTTGACCAAAACAATCACAAAAATACGATAACTTAGTAAAAATTTCAAATAAACAACAATTTAGTTGACAAGATAAGAGAAAGAGTGATAGCTGTTATATGATCTTTTTCACCCTTCACCAGACAATTCCTGGCCTTTATCGTCTTAACAGAATAGACTTGGGAAAACATTGAGTCAACAGAAGAAAATGCTGAAAACAGCATTTTCTCCTTTTGTCTAAATGTATTCTGTGTCATGTGAAACACAATTTCTTTCTTTATCAACATCCATTATTTTGTCTGCAGTAGCCTTCAGATAGGACCACCCTTAAATTTTGCTGTTTGGGAAAGGTTTAATGCTTGACTGTATTCAACCAAGTGCTAAGACCCATCAAATGGTCATAACAAGAGCTTCGCAGAGTAAAGCATTTACATCTCGGGCTTGTCAGTGAAAATCAGCACAATATCTATTTAAGGGCAGTAAATTCATGATTGGAGACATGACCAGAGACATTTTGTCAGGATGTTTACTGTGGCCGTGGATCGAACTCGAGACCTCATAAGTGAGAGTACATTGTGCTAACTACTGCACTTGATGGCCGCAGTAATTTATTCAAGTACACACTCTTTCTCTTATCTAGTCAAACTATAGCTGTAGGCAATTTATGTTATGATAGCACATACTCAGCAGAGCAGATAAGAGGGCTTATAGGCATTCTAATGATTTTTTTTCAAATCCAAACCCTATGTTGTGGGTAGTCTGAGAAGATTTCAATGAGAACCCACAACATAGCATTTGAATAACAGTAATTAATGAGATATTGTTATTTGAAAAGTCATTAACCCTCTTATCTGTAGCTCTGTAACAATATCAGTTTATGAAAGACAAAATTAATGTCTGTATTCAATAGTGTGGCCTTGACATTTTCAATGGCTTTGACCTTGATCAAACATCTTGAGAAATATTCAGTCATTTCATTTAACTGCATACTCTATTCTCCCGTGTATTCGACATTTTTTATTCAGTTTCATGCTAAAGCCATGAATTATTACAAACAAGCAAATTTGTTGAATTGATATCCCCCGCCGAATATATTTTCATTGTCAATAAAGTAGCGCGGAAACGAATATAACTCTGTATGTATATGGCTTCAACAGAACGAATATCACTCTGTATGTATATGGCTTCAACAGAACGAATATCACTCTGTATGTATATGGCTAAAACAGTCAGGGGCAGTAACTCTAAATTCGACGGTCGAACCGGGTAACCCCGAGGATATGCGCATGTCCTCATTGTAGTAAAGCTGTGTGCCAAGTTTCATTGAAATCCGGTGTATAATTTTCAAGAAATAGCGCGGAATCGAATATCACTGTATGTATATGGCTTAAACAGTCAGGGGCAGTAACTCTAAATTCGGCGGTCGAACCGGGTAACCCCGACGATATGCGTATCCCCTCATTGTAGTAAAGCTGTGTGCCAAGTTTCATTGAAATCCAGTCTATACTTTTCAAGAAATAGCGCGGAAACGAATATCACTCTGTATGTATATGGCTAAAACAGTCAGGGGCAGTAACTCTAAATTCGGCGGTCGAACCGGGTAATCCCGATGATATGCGCATGTCCACTTTGTAGTGAAGCTGTGAGCCAAGTTTCATTGAAATCCGATCTATAGTTTTCAAGAAATAGCGCGGAAACGAATATCACTCTGTATGTATATGGCTTAAACAGTCAGGGGCAGTAACTCTAAATTTGGCGGTCAAACCGGGTAACCCCGACGATATGCGCATGTCCACTTTGTAGTGAAGCTGTGTGCCAAGTTTCATCGAAATCCGGACTACAGTTTTCAAGAAATAGCGCGGAAACGAATATCACTCTGTATGTATATGGCTTAAACAATCAGGGGCAGTAACTCTGAATTCGACGGTCGAATCCGGTAACCCCGACGATATGCGAATGTCCTCATTGTAGTGAAGCTGTGAGCCAAGTTTCATTGAAATCCAGTCTATAGTTTTCAAGAAATAGCGCGGAAACGAATATCACTCTTTATGTATATGGCTTAAACAGTCAGGGGCAGTAACTCTAAATTCGGCAGTTGAACCGGGTAACCCCGACGATATGCGCATGTCCACTTTGTAGTGAAGCTGTGTGCCAAGTTTCATCGAAATCCAGTCTACAGTTTTCAAGAAATAGCGCGGAAACGAATATCACTCTGTATGTATATGGCTTAAACAGTCAGGGGCAGTAACTCTAAATTCGACTGTCGAACCGGGTAACCCCGACGATATGCGCATGTCCGCATTGTAGTAAAGCTGTGTGCCAAGTTTCATTGAAATCCGGTTTATAGTTTTCAAGAAATAGCGCGGAAACGAATATCACTCTGTATGTATATGGCTAAAACAGTCAGGGGCAATAACTCTAAATTCGGCGGTTGAACCGAGTAACCCCGACGATATGCGCATGTCCACTTTGTAGTGAAGCTGTGTGCCAAGTTTCATCGAAATCCGGTCTATAGTTTCCAAGAAATAGCGCGGAAACGAATATCACTGTATGTATATGGCTAAAACAGTCAAGGGCAGTAACTCTAAATTCGGCGGTTGAACCGGGTAACCCAGACGATATGCTCATGTCCACTTTGTAGTGAAGCTGTGTGCCAAGTTTCATCGAAATCCAGTCTACAGTTTTCAAGAAATAGCGCGGAAACGAATATCACTCTGTATGTATATGGCTAAAACAGTCAGGGGCAGTAACTCTAAATTCGGCGGTCGAACCGAGTAACCCCGACGATATGCGCATGTCCACTTTGTAGTGAAGCTGTGTGCCAAGTTTCATCGAAATCCGGTCTATAGTTTCCAAGAAATAGCGCGGAAACGAATATCACTGTATGTATATGGCTAAAACACTCAAGGGCAGTTACTCTAAATTCGGCGGTCGAACCGGGTAACCCTGACGATATGCGCATGTCCACTTTGTAGTGAAGCTGTGTGCCAAGTTTCATCGAAATCCAGTCTACAGTTTTCAAGAAATAGCGCGGAAACGAATATCACTCTGTATGTATATGGCTTAAACAATCAGGGGCAGTAACTCTCAATTCAATGGTCGAACCAGGTAACCCCGACGATATGCGCATGTCCTCTTTGTAGTGAAGCTGTGTGCCAAGTTTCATCGAAATCCGGTCTATAGTTTCCAAGAAATAGCGCGGAAACGAATGTCGGACGGACGGACGGACGGACGGACGGACGGACGGACGGACGGAAGGACGGACGGACATGGCAAAAACAATATCCCCCCCGAAAAATTTTTTCGGCGGGGGATAACAAGTTTCATATTGGACTAGTCTGGAATATTGTGGCTCATGGTAAGGCTATTGTAAGTACACATACATTCATTATGAATCTACAACTGTTTTGCATGAAACCATTTACTTCTCTCTATATTTTTTCTATTGAAAAAAAAAAAATTACATCAGAAGACAGAAAGGCAATGAAAACTAAATATGAAAAGGTAATAAGAATGTTACGAAAGTTATCTCTCAGTATAGTTTGTGCAAAAATATGTCTGATATGTACAAACTCTCTCATACAGCTTACAAAATTCTAACATTATTTCATATAACCCCAATCCAAAACAAACCCTGGTTTGGATATCCCTGGTAGAAAAAACTTTGAGAAAATATTGAGGCAAAAGAAGAGATTGCTGATAACAGCATTCTTTCATTTTGTCTTAATACTTTTTGTGTTTGAATTACATTTAGAATTCAATAATACATGAAGTAACAGTTCAGCTTTATTAACCAATATGAAATGGATTTAGGAAAAGATAATGCGAAAGAAATAAATTTGCAAACATTTTAAGAACCATTTTTGGTCCTAATCCGCAAACATTTTGCAAAGACAGTCACATACAAAAAGTTTGTTCCCTTGTGAAATAAATATTTAAAAACATAAATTAAAATTATTTCTCTGTCTCATACAATTCATGAAAATAGACAATGTTCAACACAATGTACATGCCAATTGAGATTTTAAACTTTCCAATTTTTACTTGTAAATAGCATGATGTCAAGAAAAAAATCTGTAGTATGATATTGCATTTACAATATTATAAATGAGAAAGGGTATGGAAAAATAGCCGATATGTCATTTGAGATAAACAAGGCATTAGATCAACACTAAGCCTGCACATAACCAATTCCAGCATGTTGACACCATTCTAGAACAAGATGGGAGAAAACGTTGAAGTAAATGATGAAATTGTTTATCACATGGTCACAACATTTTCTACACAGAAAGTAGTAAACTTTGAAATGTAGTCAAACAGCTTCTTTTAATTTTTGACCAGTCCAAAATTCATTTTCTAAATTGGGTTAAATAAGCAGTCTTGCCAAGCTCCATGTTACATTCTGTCAGTTGCTACAGTTAATGTAGAAACAGTGAAATGGATCTTCATCAGACTGTGAGTTTCTACAGGCTGATCTAGATCCAGGTTCGTCTCAGTGGCCAGCAGCGACATTTTTCATACCCCATCTATATTAAATTTTCATGAAGATATGAGCTATTATATTGTTATGAAAGGTAAATGAATATCATGAGTGAGACATAAATAAACTATGTTTGGGACTTTATTTCATAATGGCAATTTATAATCGTAAATAAAATAGTATTTTATGACAGGACTAAAAATGCATTTAACCACTAGTTTCTATATATAACAAAAAGATTTGTCTGCCTCATGTTTTTGATCCATAAATAATCTATTCCTAGATGGACAGAATCATAATCTTGAATGTTTTTTCATCTTTTCTGTCAGTGGTGTTTAAATATTTCTCTGTCAGGTGTGTCAAAACTCTGACAATGTTTAAGAAAGTGTTAATTTAAGATACCTTTACATAATACAAGCTTGTTGGGGTATTTTAAGCTGCCTTTGCTATACAATTATGAGCCAGGGTCTGGAAAGGGCCTTTTAAGGGGGCATTTGAGACCAACATGGATCAAGATCAGCCTGTGCATATGTACAATCTGATTAACCCATTGCTTAACAACAAAATTTTAGGATGGTCCAAATTCAAAGATGGTGCAGACGACAATTTCAAGTGAATGAAATTTTGCATTTTTTGGTCTTTTTACGTAGAAAACATTGTGGGAAATGACGAAATTGCTTGTCACAAGCAATTTCTTCATTTTCCACAATGTTTCCCCAAGCCTTTATCTTCTGGGTGTCAAAAGGCGTCACTGTTTGTTAATGGGTTAAGATCCATGCTATTCTAAAATAGCTTCTTTTTATCCTCTAGCAACATTAGAAGATCAACAAGGATCCAGTGCTATCAGGACTGCACTTAGACACAGGCTGAGCTGTAAATGTTTTTGTCTCAAATGTCATAAAGGACCTTATTCCAGATCCTGGCTCAAATCTTCGATCAATAATCGTTTGTACATCTAAATACTTTGTCCTCATCCACCTTCACCTAACCCTTTCCCAAACAGCAAACTTCTAAGATGATCCTATTCAAAAGCTGCTGCAGTCGACAAAAGGGATGTTGTTAAAGACAGAATTTGTGTATAACATGACACAGAAAATATTGAGACAAAAGGAGAAACTGCTGTTTATCAGCAGTTTCTTCTTTTGTCTCAATGTTTTCCCAAGTGTTTTCTATTAGATACATCAAAACCAGGTCTTGTTTGGGAAAGGGTTAAACAATTCTGGAAAAAAATATATTACCCTTCTTCGACGATCAACCTAAGCTAAAGAATTAGATTGGACACAGAAAAGACTTTGCCATCATACTTTGCCATTTCTGTTAAATCTATTGAGATCCATTGATGGAAGATAAGTTTTTACCCTATAACAAACAGGGGAAAATTAAATGCAACATTCACTGTGATAGTTCATTTCAGTGTACAGAAAACAATAGGGGAAAAGTTACAAAAATTCCTCTTATTTCTCCACATTGTTTATTCAGCTCACTAACCAGTCTACTTCCCAGTATGACAGGAAAATAACAAAACAAACAATCTGATTGGATGATGGGATGCATGTCTCTGCCAATCAGATGAATTGTAATGTAATTCAAAATAAGGCAATTCAAAATTGTTGGTGAACAAGACTCCTGGTATAAACTTGGATATGACAAAGATTCAACAAACATAATTACACTCTATTCTAGCAACATAAATCAAGTTCTTTTATTATTCAATTCACTTTTCTATGCATAAATTCTGTCATGTTTAACTATGAGTATATAAATATCTTTATACAAACATTTAACCCATTACCACACATTGAAACTTTTTGACGCTCTGTGGAAAACATTTTGAGAAATGGAGAAATTGCTTGTGACAAGCAATTTCTTCATTTCCCACAATTTTTCCTACCAAACAATGAAATTTCACACACATGAAATTGTCGTTTGCAACATCATTGAATTTTGGTGAGTCTAAAATTTAGCCGTCTGGAAATGGGTTGAATAATAACAAATACAAAGAACAAAGGCAATCTTAACATGCATCTTTGACAAGTATAGCCATTTAATAACCCATTACAGCACAGTGACGCCTTTTGACTCCCTAACAAGAAAAGACTTGGGAAAACATTGTAGAAAATGAAGAAATTGCTTGTTACAAGCAATTTCTTCATTTTCCACAATGTTTTCTAACACAAAATGGAAAGATTTTTAAAATTTAAACATCTTGAAATTGTCGTCTGCAACACCTTTCAAATTGGAATGGTCCAAAATTTTGTTGTTTGGTAATGGGTTGAGGAACATTAGGAATGTGAGCTTGATATTTGACCTTGACATTGTTCACCATTACAGGGCCAGGTGATATACAATGTATGATAAGAACTTTGTACTCTGTCAAAACTTCTCAAGATATTATAAACAATTGTTTGAAAAATTTGGTAAGAAAAAAATTCACAAACATTACTCATCCTGCATGTTGATATGATATGACATTTTATACATTTGGAATGGTCCTTTTTTTATTAACATAATAATTATATACCTCTATTAAAAAAAATGTTTTAATCATTAAGATATCCTTTTTACCTCTTAACCCAAACAAGACCCGGTTTTAATGTGTCTAATAAAACAAGTTTCCCAAAAAATTGAGACAAAAGAAGAAAATGCTGACAATACTTTCTGTGCTATATTGTACTTTTTAACACCAATTATGTTGTCTACTGTAGCTTTCCAATGGGATCATCCTAAACTTTTGAAGTTCCTGTTTGGGAGAGGGTCAAAAGGAATATGAAATAGAGAATATTAAAGACACATAATCAAAAACAAAGATAAGTTTGCATCAAAGTAAATTCTCTCATAACAAAGTTTTTAATGTTCCGCTAATATGTTGGAATGGATTTAATTTATGACATATTTTAACAAACACATACTTACTTCTTTGTGAAACACAAAATGTCAAAAAACCCCCCTCCCCCCCCCCCCTACCCCGCCGCAAAAAAGGTTATTTCTCAGGTGACTTTGGTAGATGCCATTGACCACACAGTACCAAAATGCAATTTAAAGATGACAATTTTAAATTATTTCAATTTTACTTTTGTTTGTCTTTGTGTGTATGATACATTGTAAGAAATAAAGAAATTGCTTGTACCATGCAATTTTTTCATTTTCCTGCAATGTCTTCCAATGCCTATATATTGTTGATCTGTCAAACAGCATCATTGTGTTGGAATGGATTAACCTTTTCAAACAATGCTTTTCAAAGGTAGTCTAATTTGAGAGCAGATGCTGATGACAAAATGAGTTTTGATAAAGATATGATATGTGTACAATATAGCACAGAAAATATTGAGGCAAAAGGAGAAAATGCTGATTATCAGCATTTTCTTCTTTTGTCTCTATGTTTTCCAAAGCCTTTTATAATAGGGGCGTCAATACCAGGTCTTGTTTGGGAAAGGGTTAAAATGCCTATCAATAAAATGTTACCATCCACCCAAACTTCAAATTAAAACCTCAATAAGTAACAAGACTTTTTTTAGTTTCCTGTTAAAGTTGCATAGACAGAGTGACAGAGATAGATTAACATGTCGGTGGAAAGACAGACAATGGCGAAACATTATACCCTTAATCTTGTAATACATGTCTTGGGACATAAAAATGTTGGCAACAAAATTATTGAGCACTGAAAATTAATAAAGATATTTAAATATTTACAAACTTTTTACAGTGTTCAATGACCTTGTTGCCTGATCACATTTACATAATATTGTACAAACCATTTACTGGTTCTCATATTCAACCCCTTCCCGAGCAATAAAAAGTTTGGATTGTTCCAATATGGTGGCTGCTGTAGGCAACAAAATGGATGTTAAAAAAGACAGGGTATATTATTCAAAAATAAAAGAGAGAATAATTAGGCAAAAATAGAAAATGCTGATCATTAGCAAAATTATTCTTCCTGTGCCTGAATGCTTTCCCAATTCTTTTCTGTTAAGAATGTCACTAAAAAGTCTTGAATGAGAAAGGATTAAATTGTCTTGACAAGAAGATTCTAATGAGTCAGTAGCAGACCCAGAGGGGGTTACAGGGCTCAAATGAACCCCTTTGTAGCCATGCCTATTTGTAAAGCATTGGGAAAACAATAAGGCAAAAGAAGAAAATGCTGATAACCAGCATTTTCACCTTTTGCCTCAATATTTTCTGTGCTATATTACACAAAATTCCTCTCTTTTCCATAACCCATTTTGTCAATTGCAGCAGCTTTCAAAATGGAACGGTCCAAATTTGTGCCTTTTGGGCAGGGGTTAACAGAAACCTTGAAGCCACCGCAGTGAGTACCAACATCATAAGATTTCTTCATCAATAAGTTGTATATTTCGAGTAGAGCATCATCATTCCTGATGACCAGTATTTTCTCTCTCTCCTTTAAGGTTCTGTAAGCCTTTACATACAGATTTACTTCACAAGTTAAGTTTAATTTTGTAGGCTGCAACTCCTTTCCATTTGGAACAGTCTAAAAATTTGACATTTGGGAAAGTTTTAGATGAGGAATGTTTATTACATGTTTATGTTTGGAAAAAGGCCAAGTTACACAAGCACAGCGGGGGATCATGTGATGCAACAATTGCAGTAAATCTTAAATTTGAGTTCAGTTTGAAGCAGAGAAGGTTGAAGTGTGTCAGCAATTAGATGGATGTGGTAAATCTTTTAACCCTTTCCCAAACATCAAAATTTTAGGGTGATGCACATCAAAAACTGCTACAAATGACAAAATGAATGATTTTAAAGATATGACTTGTGTAAAATATGGCATAGAAAATACTGAGACAAAAGGAGAAACTGCTGGTTATCAGCAGTTTCTTCTTTTGTCTCAATGTTTTCCCATGCTAATTCTAATTGGGACGTGAAAACCAGGTCTTGTTTGGGAAAGAGTAAAAAACCAGCTATCAAAAAAGTTATTGATGACCAACCAAAAGTTGGATGGTTGTCAATAACATTTTAGTCAGCACATTTTTAAAGATCTTTTTCATTCAGCAAATCACTGGCCTTTTCCCGCATTCTCTGCTTCAAATATTTTTCAAATTGATCATATATTAACAGAATTATCTAAAAATATTGAAAATGTCATGTCACATGATTCCCCACCCTGATAAGCCATATCTGTCTTACAGCAAAGCCACTAGCAGACGAGAAGCACTATTCAAGATTTATAAAGGCACACCCAATGTCTGACCCTCACAGAAACTTCGTCTAAAATACATTCTTCATCTTTCTTTAGTTGTCTGCAATTTGTATCAATTTGGACAAATACAGTTCTAGCACAAACGTGAAAAGGATGGTACAAGAATTTTGCATTACGTCATCAATTCAACTTTAGTTGCTTGATTATGAATGAAATATTCATTTTACATGAGTAAAGAAATCATTTCTGGTGGCAACAGTAGCACAAACAAAACTTTTGATTTGAACTTTCTCCCCAAACATCCATCTATTTTGCTATTTTGAACTTGGAGGGTCATCCATATTATGCATTTTATTTACAGCCGTTGTCAATATTCACAATTTTCTTAAGTATAGACATTCAACCCAGAGGAAGGCTTAGCACAATTCTTAGCATTTCATCTCACATCTTGTTTGTAACAATCTGCATACTAATACAACTCAAGATTGAACAAAACACTTTGGATCTATTGCATAAAGCTAGTTTAAAGCTACACCCTGAGTTAAGCGATCAAAATTTCACAGCCTAACCAAGTTGTTTACTTTAAAACCTGTTTTATGAAAATGACCCTTATAGATCAGTAACAGAATTAATTAGGGGTGTAATACCATAATGTATATAAGGTGCAGTCAACATAACCAAAACATGCCATATGCTCCTCTTTCCATCATGAAGTTCCAAACAATGTAAGTAAAGGACAAACACTTCAATGTCATCAGCTGTATCAACTTTATAAAGATCACAACTCCTTTGGCTTGTCTCAGAACCGATGGCTACTGGCTTAGAGCACAAATATCACAAGTGTATATAATTCTATAAACACTTGCAACAATTCTGCACTAATCCATCATAACAGAAACTATCCACTGCCACTTGTTCAGCTCCTACAAAATCTAGCTGTTGACTAGAGACTGTTCACTACTACATATCACTGTTTCACCATTTTTTGATTACTGTGGTCATCTTTGTGCATGGCTAACTTTCTCATCTGCCTGATGACCGCTGTCGCGTTGTACGCACGCTTCCACTTGCTCTTGATAAAGTTCTTTTGCATTTGGGCACTGACAGACGCATGGATATCTTTGTCGAGAGCTGTGTTGCCGGAAATCCTAAAGTCAGAACAAAGTAACTCATTGAAACATACATACTTATATTTAACCCATTACCAGATGATAAAAAAATAGGGTGTTCCAAATTGAAAGATCCTGCAGACGACAATTTCAAGTGAATGATATTTAAAACATTTTGGTCTTTGAGAATAGAAAACATTGTGGGAAATGAAGAAATTGCTTGTCATAAGCAATTTCTTTATTTTCTACAATGTTTTCCCAAGTCCTTTGCTCTAGGAGAGTCAAAAAGAGTCACTCTGTGGTAATGGGTTAAAGGTCTGGTCACATACATTATAACACGTCCAGGTTATGCCCGAAGCACTTCCAAAAGTGGTCAGTCACACATCCTATTTCTGGACGCGACATAGATGTGACGTATACACAGAATTGTATGTGACCAGGCCCCAGTTTCTCAAAAAAAACTGAAGTATATTCTCATGAGCACATGCTCAACTTCAAAGGGATACTCTCCAGCGTTGAAGGGTATTCAATTGAAGTTCACGTGGATTTTGTGCGATTTGAGCATGGTGCTCAGATTTAAGCATGAGATTATACTTAAGTTTTTTCGAGAAACCGGGGCCAGGTCTTAGGTGATTCAACTCTAAAATTGTAGTAAACAAAAATTTAAATATTTATAGACATTTCAGTCAGACAGTTTGGTAAGTACTGTTTGAATATAATATATTACCAGCTTTTTATTCACAAAGTTTTACAGAGCTATTCTCATCCACATGAAAACTGGTCAATGGAATTAAGTGGAGTTCATCTATGTGATCTTTATTTTTTACCTCATGTCATCAATGGCTAAAACAACTTCTATAAATATTCATGTCTTTTAAATTGGGATCTTCTAATCTTATGGAGTCTTTAACCATTATATAATATTAAACAAGAGTATGAAAGCTAAAACATATTCATTTTTTGCATTATGTCCTGTTTTTCTGTGACACAGTATAATATGGCTAAAAGCTGAGAAATATGTGCCATGTCAGGTGACTATAGAAACATTATATGAAATATGAAATTTCACCCAAATCTGTCCATAATTGTAGGAGTTGCGTTCACAGATATGGACATTGTCAATGGACCCAATACTAGACGACAAAATTTTGGATCTTTCCAAATTCAAAGATGTAGCAGTCGGCAATTTCAAAAGCATGGAATTCTACTTTATTGGCATTTCTGTTAAGAAAACATTGTGGGAAATGAAGAAATTGCTTGTCACAAGCAATTTCTTCATTTTCCACAATATTTTCCAAAACCTTTATTTTGCAGGGCGTCAAAAAGCATCACTAGTTGGGAATGGGTTGTGGATGGACCGACAGACAGACAGACATAGAAGATGATACCAACAAAAGTCTAAAGAAGTACGCTCGTATACATACCATGGGAATGAAATAGCTTGTTTACAGGTGAACCTTCTCTTTGGATCTTTGCACATTAAATGTTTGATAAATTCTTTTGCTGAAAATGAAAAACATTGAATGAATTCAGATTTCAACAGAAAATGAAGTACTTTACTTGCATTTACATGGCAAAAGTTTTAAAGTCTCAATAGAAAGCTGGAGGGATGGGATAAAATTCTGTATGAAGAAGTAAACAGCAGCCTGACAATACTTGAGAGTAACAAGAGCTGTCACTGTAAGATGACAATGCCCCCGACACCGCTTTGATTTTAAATTATGGCCAATCTATGTTCAAGGTCAAGGTCATCCAGGGGTCTATGAAGTTCAAATATCATGCTATTTTGTTAAACTGATTTTGTCCGCACCTTTGAAAGAGAATATAACTAAATTTGATCATTTCAGAAGGATTGGAATAACAAAAGTTTACTTATACTTTCCTCTAAGATACCATCCCAGAATGGTTGATCAAATACAAAATTTACCTTCAATAATATGTGCAAGAACAAAGCCACATACATACACATCATTCTTTATATACTCAGCAAGAGCTAACACATCACTTTTCAAAATTGCATAACTTCTTTACTGTCAAAAATTTAGATTTATAATTTGGCACATGTTTATCCCGCAAGTGTCTGCACTCATTCATAAAACCATTTCTAAGTTTTCTCTCTTATGTGACCGCGTCATACCAAAACGTGACCAAAACAGTTTTTCGGCTCGTACAACTTGTGATCTTTTCAATCATTTTTGTTTGAATTGATTTTGAAAGCTGGTTTATTGTGAAATTAAAGTCTGAAAAAATTAATTTTCTATCTAACATAATAAGGGCTGTTCCGGGACAATGTAGCTGGCATAGACGCACCTTTTTGAAAGAAAATGTAAATTTTTCAAGGTCACAAAGTCAAATTTTTTTGTAGCAGGTGAAAGGTCTTGGTGGGACCTGTCTATGTGTGAAATATCAAGACTGCATCTTATACAGTTCATAAGATATAGACCGATACGTTTTTGTCTACGCAACCTACGTCGCCGTCGACGCCATCAATGACACCAACGACACTAGTAATGTAATAATGCCTCTGTGGGAAAACATTACGCGCCCATAAAAGTGTTAAAGGCCTCAGTTTTTCAAGCAAGGGTAACTTTTATAAACAGAAACTCTTTCAGCCAATACAAAAGGTTAGAAAGTTATGCATGAATTTTCCATTTCAATCATTTCAGACTTTATGAATTTTAGAATTAAGGGTGTCCTTATTAAGTTCAATATTTCACAAGATACTCTAGCATTTACTATGAAATTTCACAGACCTCTTATCAAATGGTGGTAGATCTAGTCAGCATGTGCAAATTTTAAACGTGTTCTGTAGATTCGTTGAAAAATATCAACAAAGCTCTGAGTGATGTGTTAGCAGTTTTGCCGAGTATATATTGTTCCAAAATGGAGAAATCTAACTCTGAATACTTTGTATTAAGAATTAACTCTTTCCAAAACAAGACCTGGTTTTGACTACCCTGATAGAAAACACTTGGGAAAACATCCAGACAAAAGAAGAAAATGCTGGTAACCAGCATTTTCTCCTTTTGTCTCAATATTTTCTGTACTATATTGTGCACATATCCAATATTTAAAAACATTTATTTTGTCATCTGCAACAGCTTTCAAATTAGACCACCTTAAAATTGTCGTTTGGGAAAGGGTTAAATAGCATGCATTGTGATTAAAGATCTGACTGCATATAAAATTCAATAGCAGGCAATGTGGATAAACATTAGACAGCACATCTGTGCAAGATATAGTCCCCCCAATTTGGTAGATCAAACTCATATTCTGCCTTCATTATTTGTCAGAACAAGTATGTTGCAAGCTTATCTTTATCTACTTATATTTTTCTACACAAGCCAATTTAACCCATTACCACACATTAACTCTTTTAGACTCCTCACAAGATAAAGGCTTTTGAGGACATTGTGGAAAATGAAGAAATTGTTTGTGACAAGCAATTTCTTCATTTCCCACGTTTTCTACCCCAAAAGTCATACAATTTCAAAATCTTATCAAATTGAAAATGTTGTCTGTAACTTCTTTCAATTTGGACTAGCTCAAAATTTTATTGTTTGATAATGGGCTAATGAGGATATTAATCTCCAAACTTTACTAGTACATTTGTTACCCGAGTCCGAGATATCATCCATGAATCAAACTCAAATTCTGCCTTCAAAATCTGTTGGAACAAGGCAGTGATGTGCAGACTGACCTTTATCAAAGTTTATCTTAGGATCTTTGTCTATGCCAGCCAATTTAACCCTTTCTCAAACAATAACTGGTTTTGACATCCCTAATAGAAAATACTTGGGAAAACATTGAGACAAAAGAAGAAACTTCTGATAACCAGCTGTTTCTCCTTTTGTCTCAGTATTTTCTCTGCTATATTGTACACCAATTCCATATTTTTCACATATGATTTGTCCACTGCAACTGCTTTCAAATTGGACTACCCTAAAATTTTGTCGTTTGGGAAAGGGTTAATTAGGATATTAATCAGGATATAAATTACCCAAGTTTACTAGTACTATTTTATTACCTGAGTCTGAGATGTCGTCCCAGTATGGTGAATCAAACTCAAATTCTGCCTTCAAAATCTGTTGGAACAAGGCAGCATCATTTTCATCATAAAAAGGGGGATAACCACATAATCTGAAAATTCAATAAAAACATGCTGTACAGAGTTATTTTTCCTAATTACTAACATCACACAATATAGAACCAGAGGAATTATATGCAAGTGATCAATAGTATTGGTTAAATTGTTTTGATCCTATTGAAAACAAAACCTGGATTTGATGTCCAAAGTAGAAATTGTTATAGAAAATACTTCGACAAAAGAAGAAATTGGTGATAAACTGATAATCAGCATTTTTTCCAGTTCCCTCAATATTTTCAAAGCCATAGCATTCACATTTTTTAATTTCTATATCAATTCATTTCCCATATTCAGCTACAATCTATAATTTTGTGTTTGGGAATTAAGAGTTTTGACAGTATCTCAGTTATAATGTAGAGCGTGGAGCACCTAACCATGGATTCCTGTTTTTTCTCTAACCAGATCATGTCTCATATATTTTTCATTTCAGAAAGGGTTAAATGAAATATACAGTACAACTCCCATGTTTTTCGCCTAAAACATTTGCCCATCGAGGACAAAAAAAAATTGGGTGGAAAACTGCAGAGATTATCCATCGTAACCACCACATTTTTCCACTCAATTTTTGGCGCAACACCGCAAATCGGGGTGCAGGGTGGAAAATCAGTGATCACTGTGATAGAGTGGAAATGCCAGGTAAGGTCTAAGCTTGGACACGAAAATCACCGCAATTTTTTTTTAATCGTGGTGATGGTGATGTCTGAAAATGGGCAAGAAACATGCGAGCTGTACTGTACTTTTTTGTGTACTTACAAAATATAGGCTATAACACCAATAGACCAACAATCTACTTCTTTACCATAAGGCTGTTGAGCTAAAACTTCTGGGGCTGAAATGTACAAACATATTTGGTTAAATCTAATAAGCTCTGGCCAATGAACAAACATTCTCAGTAAATTTCGTTGGCCTAATCTTAAACTTTCCTAAACAACCTTGACAAAGCCTTCAAAAATCACTGTTGTCAGTGACACAAAGCATAGTAGTCAATGACTTTAAAAACATTGAAGAAAAGAAGGAAATATAAGCCCAATACCACAATTTTCTTCTTTTTCACCATAATTTCAAATATAAGTTTATTATCAATATGCAAAGAAAATATTAAGTCAAAAGCAGAAAATGCTGGTTATCAGCATTTTCTTCTTTTACCTCAATGTTTCCTCAAATGCCAATCTTTCTGTATTAGGGACAGAGTTCATGTGAGAAAAGGTTTCTGAACTCTCTAAGGAAATGATACATTAAAACAAGCTGTTAAAATCTTTCAAAGTTATGTCAATTGGTTTTTATAAGTCAGTAGATATATGCGGAAATGTCGTCTGCATGGTAACGGAAATAAGATATATAAAGTATGTTTTATAGAATGTTAACCTTTTCCCAAACAAGTACGGATTTCAAAATTTCTTTAACGGAAAACTTAATAGAAAACATAAAAGACTTAGGAAGAAAATGTTGGTAAGGCAAAAAGAAGTAAATACTTATATGCTGAAAACCAGAATTTTCTTTTTTTTGTCTCAATGTTTTCTAAGAAATATAATAGAAGATTTTAGTCCATTTTGTCTTCTGAAATACCTTCAAATTCTCCTTTTCTCTGTGTCTTCTAAAGCTCTTGTTCAACTATCTCATGGTTTGACATGAATAATGGCCTGGTCACATACAATGTTACCTCCACATCACATCCAAAAATATTCTGTAAAACTGACCATTTTTGGACATGCTCCAGTCACGATGTAGACACCGAATTGCTCATGTTACCAGGCCTTAACAGAGAACATTTTTGAAATTATCTGAATCTATATAAATAGACCTGACCTACTGACCTACATCTATATGAATAGACCTGACCTACTGACCTACATCTATATAAATAGACATGACCTACTGACCTACATCTATATGAATAGACATGACCTACTGACCTACATCTATATGAATAGACATGACCTACTGACCTACATCTATATAAATAGACATGACCTACTGACCTACATCTGTATAAATAGACATGACCTACTGACCTACATCTATATAAATAGACATGACCTACTGACCTACATCTATATAAACAGACATGACCTACTGACCTACATCTATATAAATAGACATGACCTACTGACCTACATCTATATAAATAGACCTGACCTACTGACCTACATATCCTGGTGTTCCACAAGCTGTCGCCATGGTACCCTGATCTTCTATCTTGGAGAGACCAAAATCACTGATCATAATCTTTGAGTCTTCATTACTATTATAATACAGCAGATTTTCAGGCTGAAATACAGAGTGTAACAATGGTAGAGCATAACGTAACATATCATCGGTGGGGAGTCAAAACCTCGTAACTCCAGCTTATTCAAGCTGTAGTTACGAGATTTTGACTCCCCACCAGCGATATAACAAGACTGCAATCTCCAATTCTTTTCTGCCCAGCTTTACAGACTCCAAATCAAGAGGTTTCGTGTCTGATCCCCAGCAATAGCAAGCATCCTTTCTGACATTTGCTTTCTACCAAAGAGTGGATGATCATAAACCTACATTGGATGAGCAGCTGGAGACTCTCCCCTTCGAAAAGTTCAATTAAGTTCAAGAACTGTTCTAGAACATTAAATGGCACTTCTAGAACTGTACTAGAATCTAGCATTAAGCCCCTTTCAGTTTATCATTTTCTCCACAGCACTAGGTTCTGAAATATTTTATTAAAGGATGGTCAAATTATAACCATTTCATGATAAAATTCATTTTGACCCTCAGTAAGTATCAGTCAAAACAAGTATCTGGTGTTGTATGCAACACATAAAGTCCCCTACCGGCTTCACATTGACTCAATATGGTAATCAATAATAGATTAAGATGAACAAGTCATCAAAATAGTTGTCAAACATATGAAATGTTATGCCCAACTGGAGGTGATTAATACTGCTGCATCACCACCCTGACTAACATGGCTTATAATTTTTTTTACATTTTAAAACAGGTTTCATCAAGTTAGCTTGCTTAGTTATTAAGTTATTGCAGGATCCATTTTTTGCCATATTTTCACTATTTCCGTTACCATAGCAACCACACTTTTCGTCAAAGAACAAAGATAAAATGATGTGCATAATCTACACATTGCCATCTAGTCATATACCAAGTCTCATCAAATTAGCTTGCTTACTTATTAACTTATCGCAGGATCCAATATTTTTTGCCATATTTTCACTATTTCCGTAACCATAGCAAAAACAATTTTAGTCTAAAAACAAAAATAAAATGATGTGCATAAACTACACATTGCCATACAGTCATATACCAAGTCTCATCAAACTAGCTTGCTTAGTTATTATCTTATCGCAGGATACCATTTTTGGCCATATTTTCACTATTTCCGTAACCATAGCAACAACAATTTTAGTCTAAAAACAAAAATAAAATGATGTGCATAATCTACACATTGCCATATAGTCATATACCAAGTCTCATCAAACTAGCTTGCTTAGTTATTATCTTATCGCAGGATCCCATTTTTGGCCATATTTCACTATTTCTGTAACCATAGCAACCTCAATTTAAGTCGAAAAATAAAAATAAAATGATGTGCATAATCTACACATTGCCATCTAGTCATATACCAACTTTCATCAAAAACGCTTGTTTAGTTATTAAGTTATCGCGGGATCCAGATTTGAGCGGACAGATGGACGGACGGACAGACGGACGGACAGACAGACGGACGGACAGACGGACGGACGGACAGACGGAGGGCAAACCTATAGTCCCCTCCGGTGTGAACACCGGTAGGGGACTAACAAAACATAGCTACACAACACTTGAGACATCAAATAATAAAATTTTAAAGAAGAATTGGTCTTTTAGCTCATAAATCATTCAAATGTTGTTCTCAGAATTCCTGGAAAGTCAGGGTGTTGTTGTCACTCTGTTTTCACTAATTAGTTTTTATGCTGGCAGGGAATTACGACAGTTCTTCACTAATTAATTTTTCATTCTGCATTTAGTGATGCAGAATACTAATTTTTTTTTCCAGTAAATTGAACAAGAGGACCATGATGGTCCTATATCGCTCACCTGAACCTAAATGATATGAGCAACACTTTTGTTCAATTCAATTAATATTTATTAATTTAAGACTGAAAAAGAACTTATGGTCAATAAGGTTGTGAAAATCTAACTCATCCAAGATCTAAATTATGGTGCCAAACATTGTACAGGGCTCCAGATAAGAGGGGGTGGTGACTTTTCAAACTGCAATAATGCTGTCAGTGATCATCCAACCCTATGTTGTAGGTACATGTACTCATTTGTATCGTCTCGTCGAGACGATTCAAATGAGTACCCACAACATAGGATTTGAATTCGAAAAAACAATGTTAGTATGTCTTCACCTCCACTTATCTGTAGCCCTGATTGTATCCAAGTTTTGTCTTGATTGATAAATAATTGTAGATTCTAGAGTATAAACAAGGTCGAAAAAGCCGAAAACAACAATTTTGTCAATTTCAAGGGCACAAAACGCTCGACTTTCTGATCAGATCAGACTGAAAATCAATCTCATACGAGATCTTATGGTTCCCAACATTGTGTCCAAGTTTTGTATAGATTGATCAATAATTGTAGATTCTAGAATGTAAACAAGGTCGAAACCAGCCGAAAAATGGCAATTTTGTCAAATTCAAGGGCACATAACTCTCAACATTCTCGTCAGATCAGACTGAAAATCAAACTCATCTGGGATCTTAAAGTCCCCAACATTGTGTCCAAGTTTTGTCTTGATTGACCCTTTCCCACACATTGGCGCTTTTGGATGCCCCACAAAATAAAGGCTTTGGAAAACATTGTGACAAACAATTTCTTCATTACCCACAATGTTTTCTACCAAGAAAGACCAAAAAATGTTAAATTTTGTTCAATGGAACTTGTCGTCTGCAACACCTATGATTTTGGACTAGGCTAAAATTTTGTTGTTTGGTAATGGGTTAATAAGAGTGTAAATCTATTTATATCCTCTATCAAACTAGATAACTCTACTTATACTGAAGTAAAGTAGTGTCAGAGTTCCTTCCCTTAGAATCTATTTATATCCTCTATCAAACTAGATAACTCTACTTATACTGAAGTAAAGTAGTGTCAGAGTTCCTTCCCTTAGATTAACTCTTTTTGAATACAGCAAAAAAGTGGCAATTTTGCCCAATTCAAGGGCACATAACTCTCATCTTTCTGGTCAGATCAGACTGAAAATTGACCTCATCCAAGATCTTATGGTCTCCAACATAATGTCCAAGTTTTGTCTTGATTGATCAATAATTGTAGATGCTAGAGTGTAAACAAACTTAAAAACAGCATTTTTTGACATTCAAGGGCAGATAACTCCGCACTTTCTGGTCCGATCAGGCCCATAATCGAACTTGTTCGAGAACTTATGGTCGTTCTTGTTTTGGCCAAGTTTGATCAAGATTGAGTAACTTTTGTGGATGCTAGAGTGTAAACACCCCAAATGTTGACGGACGGACGGACGGACGCCGGACAAAAAGTGACCACAATAACTCACCTCGAGCACTTCATGCTCAGGTGAGCTAATGATGTTCATGATACAGGTTTTCAAATATTGCATTCAAAAAGCATCTTCTCCTTTTGCCTAAATATTTTTGGTGACATTATTTTTTCAAAAAAAAAAAAAAAAATCCCTTTTTTTTTATAATGTCATCTTTTTTCTTGTCTGCAGTAGCTTCAAATTGGATCAGTCTTAAATACCTGCGTTTGGAAAAGGTTTAAGATTCTGATTTTTTTTTTAATTAAATTAAATTGAGAAAATCAGAAATGTTCCTGTTATGTCTCACACCATGAATAGGAACAAACTTTCAACAGGAAATTAAACTATGTTTTAAAAGATAGAATGTGACTAGAATCTGGGTCACATGATTATTCAACCCTTTCCAAAACAGAAAAAAATTTAGTGAAGCCCAATCTTAAAGCTACCACAGACCACGAAATGGTTCAAAATGAATATGGAATTGGTAAGCTTAATAGCATAGAAAATATTGAAGGAAAAGGAGAAAATGCTGATAATCAGCATTTTCTTCTTTTCATTCAATGTTTTCTGTCCCTCTCTCCTTACGGGATGTCAAAACATGTTGTTGTCTGGGAAAGGGTTAATCCGCATAAAAATCTTTTTTCTGTACAAAAGGCAGACAAAACATTTAATTTAATGTTATCAAGGAAGAATCACACCATATAATTCCAAGGTCATCGAGAATTTACATTGAATGTTTCACTAGTGATGACAATTATTTAGTAAAGAGCAGAAATTCTGGATGCTACAGCTTGGTGGAGAGAATATCAAGAGAAAAGGAGAAAGTATCAGTAGCTCTTTCTTTTTTCTCAAGGATTTTTGAAGTCTCTGAATATTGACATCTAAAGCAGATTGTTTAATAAAGCATTAACAAGAGCTTCGCAGAGCGGCGCATATACGCCCGAGAGGGGCTTGTCACTAAAATTGGCCATTTTTTCAATTCAAGGGCAGATAATTCAAGAACGAAAAGAGTTATCTGAATTCCGTAAGCCGTGTGCACAACTAAAGACCATGGAGAATCATTGTGGCAAGTTTGATCGAATTCCGATCAAAACTGTAGGAGGAGTTGCGCACACAAGAAATTGCTAACGGACGGACAGACAGACGGACGACCGGGGCCATAACATAATACGACCCTTCGGGCGTATAAAAAACATATTAAGTAACATTTGATAATCTATCGTGTTTACAAGGACTGTGAGAAGACTATACCCTCTGTGCAAGCACCTAATCATATAATCATGTTAAGGTAGAACAGCAGAATACCCATAATGTGGCCATTTTGAGATTCATGAAACATCAGATTTTTTCGAGCAGCGTCGTTACGTATCCGAACTTACTTGGGCCGGGTCGTAACATTCGGCGGTGGAAAGTTCCACTGCCAAATGGTTTCGACATTGCCCAAATAATTCCAACGTCGCGCAAATCTCATTGGGGTACACTACGGTCTACCTTAAATTGCCTTCATTGAATGACATACAAGAACAAACAATTCAATCATTAAAATCCTTCTAGTCATTTAAGCGGGGATAAACAGACAGACAGACAGACATGAGTCCTATACATACCCCAAACATTATTGTTGGCATAATTTTACATTTACAGTAATTCTCTAGATAGTTTAACTTTTTATCTCTAGATTATTTACAATTAAATCTCTAGATTATTCAAACTTTATCTCTAGATCATCTCTAGATTATTTATCTGTTTATCTCTAGATTACTTACCTTTAAATCTCTATGTACGACTCCCTGATCATGCATGTAATCTACAGCCTTTAAAACTTGTTTAATCAGCCGACTTGCATCCTTCTCTGTATAACTGCCTTTAGCCACGATTCTGTCAAACAACTCTCCTCCTGTCACCCTGAAATAACAGTGATTGATAAATTGAATGATCGATTGACAAAATGATAAAAAGATTGATTGATTGGTTGATTGATTGATTCAAGTTTCATGTATCAATCAACAGCTAAGACCAAGGTCATTATGTAGACTGGTCCTTGCTGAATTTAAATGGGTTTGGAACAGTCACCCCTGGCTTTGAAGTCCAGCGCGTTACCAATTCCAAGATATATGAAATTATATTATCCTCTTACAAGTTGTTGCTTATGTGAAGCAAAAAGGTAAATAACTTTAACTCTTTCCCAAACATCCAAATTTTAGGATGATCCACTTCAAAAACTGCCACATATGACAAAATGGATGTTATTAAAAAGATAGGATATGTGTAAAATATGGCACAGAAAATATTGAGACAAAACTGGTTATCAGCAATTTCTTCTTTTGTTTCAAAGTTTTCTCAAGTCTTTCCTATTAGGGACGTCAAAACCAGGTCTTGTTTCAGAAAGGGTTAAATGATCAAAATACAAGAAGACATTCCTTGAAATCCATGAATATTCTGTAATGGTCCTTTTTCCAGATACCTGCACAACAAATATAAGCATCTTAGTAGTCATAAAATGTTCCCAAATTTCTCTCCCAGGAATAACAAAACATGACAGTAATAGTTGTATTATCTGAATAGCAATGAATTTTGTGGTAAAAATAAACTGGGTTGAGTGTTATGTTTTGATAAATCGTATGTGTTGTTATAAAATCTCGTAACTACGGCTTGAATCCAGCCATACTTGCGACATTTTACATAAACACCTACAAAATACTATTGTTTGTCCAAAAATAAGTCATGGTCAACCGGATAAAATCGTTCCATATTTGTTACAAGTCTCACCAAAATGGACCATCTGGAAAGTGTGATAAGAATTGTCCGCGGACAACGTAGCTCGCATATACAAAAACTGGAGTCAAAAGTCAAAAGTCAAGGTCACTAGGTCAAACATCATGGTCTCAAGGTCAAGGTAATGGCATGAGGTATCGATATGTAAAATTATCAAGTCTCTATCTATAATAGAACATGAGATATAGGCCAGGTTAAAGTTTTTTAAAAGTAGGTCAAACTCCAAGGTAAGGTAACTAGGTCAAAGGTCATGGTCCTAAATGAAAGGTCTTGGCAGGAGGTATCTTTGTGTGAAATACCGGTATCAAGGCTCTATCAATAACAAGAGTTGTCCGCGGACAACATAGCTCGCCTTTACGGGAGCTTGTCACAAAAACAGCATTTTTTTTAAAAGTAGGTCAAACTCCAAGGTCAAGGTCACCAGGTCAAGGGCCATGGTCCCAAATGAAAGGTCTTGTCAAGATGTATCTTTGTATGAAATATCAAGGCTGTATCTCTAATAGTGCCTGAGATATAGGCCAGGTTAAAGTTTTTCAAAAGTAGGTCAAACTCCAAGGTCTGGGTCACTAGGTCAAAGGTCATGATCCCAAATGAAAGGTTTTGTCGAGATGTATCTATGTATGAAATATCAAAGCTGTATCTCTAATAGTGCCTGAGATATAGACCAGGTTAAAGTTTTTCAAGTAAATACGGGACGGGACGGGACGCCGACACTAGGGCTGTGACATTAGCTCCCCGGACATAAAAGTCCCAGCTCGCTAATAATTGCACGAGATATAGGCCAGGTTAATGTTTTTTAACAAGAGGACCATGATGGTCCTTAATCGCTCACCTGCACCTAGATAGAATGAAAGTCCCAATGTTGTCAAGTTCAAGAGCACATAATTTAAGATGCGAGATTATGATCCAGATGAAAACAACAATTTTGTCACAGTCTAGGGCACATAACTCTGTTCTGATAAAGATATTCTCATCAACATTCTGTCCAAGTTTTTTAATTGGTTAATATTTATTGCTGTTTGAGAGAAAACAAAGTCGAAAACAACAATTTTGTAACCATCAAAGGCACACAACTCTGTTTTTTTAGTCCAATCAATCTGATAAATTAAAACATTAAAGATATTATGGTCAACAACATTGTGACCAAGTTGTGTCTTGATTGGTACATATTTGTTTGTTAGAGAGAAAATAAAGTCGAAAACAGTAATTTTATGAAATTAAAGGGCCAATAACTCTTGTTTTTCTGGCCAAATCAAGCTGAAAATTTAACTCATCAAGGATCTTATAGTCACCAACATTGTGGCCAAGTTTTGTCTTGATTAGTCAATAAATGTAGATGCTACAGTGTAAACAAAGTCGAAAACTGCAATTTTGTCAAATTCAAGGGCACATAACTCCAGACTTCCTGCTCTTATCACACTGAAAATCGTACTCATCCAAGATCTTATAGTAACCAACATTGTGGCAAAGTTTTGTCTTGATTGGTCAATATTTGTAGATACTAGAGTGGTAACAAAGTCAAAACTAGCCATTTTTGACGTTCAAGGGCACATAACTCTAAACTTCCTAGTCCGATCTGACTCAAAATCAAACTCATCCGAGGACTTATGGTCATACATGTTTTGACCAAGTTTGGTAAAGATTGGTCAATATTTGTAGATACTAGAGTGGTAACAAAGTCAAAACTAGCCATTTTTGACGTTCAAGGGCACATAACTCTGGACTTCCTGGTCCGATCTGACTCAAAATCGAACTCATCCGAGAACTTATGGTCATACATGTTTTGACAAAGTTTGGTCAAGATTGGTCAATATTTGTGGATTCTAGAGTGGTAACAACAAATTGTGGACAGACGGACGGACGGACGGACGGACGGACAGATGGACGGACGGACAGACAGACGACGGACAAAAAGCGACCACAATAGCTCACCTTGAGCACTTCATGCTCAGGTGAGCTAAAAAGTAGGTCAAACTCCAAGGTCAAGGTCACTAGGTCAAAGGTCATGGTCCTAAATGAAAGGTCTTGGCAGGAAGTATCCATGTGTGAAGTATCAAGGCTGTATCTCTAATAGTGCCTGAGATATAGATCATGTTAAAGATTTTGAAAACGCGACACCGACGCAACGCGAAACTTGGGCAGTGATATTAGCTCCCCGGACATAAAGTCTCAGCTCGCTAAAAAGTAGCAAACATGGACAGTCTGCCCACACACTGACTAATGGCAGAAACTTTTACCTCTAAGATAATTTTCATTGATTAAGAATACTTTTTCTACCTTACAATATGTCAGTATTAAATCATAATATTTTTGCTGGTTGAGATCATAAACAGTTTTACTGACTTCACATATGGTACTTGTGTGAGTCACTTTATTCCCCTATGACAGTTTTAGACTGTTCCAAATTGAAAGCATTGAAGTTGACAAAGGACCTCTACTGATAAGGCGAGAAATCTCCCTAAAAGGCTCAAATGGAAAAGTCATTTTTCAAAACATGCAAATTGATTATTATTTCGAACTGTATTGTTAGATATGTATCTAAATCATATGAAAACTGATTTTGTACAATCAAAACGATTCGACAGGTACAGATAACTCTTGGTTTCTGTACCTACCCCCAAAATTACATTTTCTTACCCCACCGTTATTCATTAAACCAGATTTAAGTTTTCTTTAGTTTTATAAGCAAAAGATTTTCTGTAAATGTAAGGACAATTGGTGTTGAAATCATAAACCATTTTTCGATTTGTCCTTAATGCGCATGCGCATCATTGAAACGAGTTTAAAGGCGAAATTTTCCCGCCAAAATTATGGCATATGGTATATGAGTACTATTTTTAGTATAAAAGTATGTTCCCCCCCGTGACCCAGCAAATCCTTTTTACCAAGGAAGCCTATGATCCAGTTACACAACATATGTCAATGGGAAGCTGGGTCAAGGGGGGGAACAATGTTAGCCAGCCTTGGGAAGGTAGGTATGCCTCGGTTTTTGGCGGGAAAGTGCGCATTTAAAGTTGTTTCAATGGTGCGCATGTGCAATACGGACAAAACCAAAGCTGCCATATGATGTCAACACTATTTATCCCTGTATCTGTAGAAAATAAATTGCAAATAAAAATAAAAGAATCTTCATTTTACCTCTTTGAATACCGGTAGTGTAAGAAAACGAAACCATTTAGGTGGGTACTAAAATCAAGAGTTATCTGCACCTATATAGAACTTTTAAAATGACATAAAAATCGGTGTTTATTTCCTTTATTTGCCTACCTAACCATAAAGCTTAATTTTGTTTCTCAATTTGTTAGTTTTGAGAATTGACCCATCAAGCTGAGCCTTTTAGGGAGAATTCTCGCCTTATCCGTAGAGGTCCTTGGTGGTACTGAGAAAACCTTGAAAGTCATGGTAAAAGGAACCTTGGAGGAAAATGAAGAAACACTACATATAACTATTTTCTTCAGTTTTCTCATTATTTCTCAAAAAATTTCCCCAAATTAACAAAATTTGGACATTTTCAATTTTGAAGTTTTGTGGGCGACCATATTAATCTGACTGTCAGAATAGAAATTCTCCTGAATTGACACCTGAATGCATAAAACACAACAATATTCCAGGCATTGTTAGGAAATTTTGTGCTAAGCTTTTCCACTTGTTTAAAATGATAAAAAGACGAAACTATACATATCACTTTATGTAAAATAATTCCATTCGTCTTTTTTGTCTAGTTTTTTTTTATCTTATTTTCTTGAACATGAATATAAACTTATTTTATTGAATATTCTTTGTTTTGTGGAACAAAGCAGTTTTATGTCTCTTTTATTATTAGACTTTAAAATGTCAGTGTCTTCAAATGCCCTACAATTGTACTTTTAATGATTCTGGAATAAGTTTTGTAGAAATTTTAATTTTAATGAGATTTTACATGGATTTTGTCATCTATTAACCCTTTCCAAAATGTCAACTTTTTAGGCTGGTTCAAACTCAGAGGTGTTGTACAGAGCAATTATTTTGTATAATAAATTATAAGAAATATTGAAAGCAAAGGGGAAAATGCTCATTTACAGTTATTACTTAACCCTCTCCCAAACAAGGGAACTTTGGGGGTGGTCCCATATTACAAGTTGCTGCAGACAACAAAATGGATGTTGCTCAAGATTGGATTTAGGATTTGTGTACAATATACCATAGCACAGAAAATATTGATGCAAAAGGCATTTTCTTCTTTTGCCCGACTATTTTCCTACCCCTTTATATCAGGGACATCAAAACCTGACCTCGGTTTCTCGATAAAACTTTAAAAGTACCTTCTCAGACTCAAATCTGAGCATCATACTCAAATCGCACGAAATTCACATGAACTTCAATCGCACACCCTTCAACGTTGAAGAATATTCCATTGAAGTTTAGCATGTACTCATGAGTATGTACTAAAGTTTTTTTTTGAGAAACCGGGGCCTGGGTTCGGTTTCTCGAAAAAACTTAAGTAAAATCTCATGCTCAAATCTGAGCACCGTGCTCAAATCGGCCATGATTTTGAGTATGGAAGATGAGAACGGTTTCTCGAAAATTCTCAGATTCAACTTCGTGCTCAAATCACGTGATTTGAGCATGAATAGTTGAGCATGCTCAGGGGCTTTCTCAAATCTATTTTGAATGCTCAAAAATGGCCGCGACACTCGACTCGGAGATTCAGCAGGGGAAAAGGAGTATTTTGTAAACGTTTTCGAATGAAAATCCGTAAGTTTCTAGTCTAGATTTTCCCGTAAATGTGCTTGATTAGTGATTTTGATCGAAAGAAACGTGCGTTCGCTTCGCTTTATCAGAGCACCCGACCTGTGACCTGTCATTTCGCCTTCGATCACTCTTTATTTCGATTTTATGGCGAGAAATTTATTAATATTACACTGTTTTAACTAAATAAAAGCTAAATTATGTACACTAAATAGTATTTGAAAACGAAACCATTCGTTCATATTAGTTCCAACCAAGTAGACCAAGGTGGGTGGGGTAAGATGCAGTATTTCGCTTGACAGCTTACAAGAACTAGAAAGACCTGAAGGTCTTGAGTCGCTCCACAGGCCTGAATTTCTTGTGGTTTACTATAAAAAATTTGACAAATTTATCTAAATGCTTAAACTGATATATTTTAAAATTCTTGTGATTCTTAGAGCAGAAACAAAGTAAAGAGAAGCAATTATGTGGTCAAAGCAAAAAGAAGGTAAATGATTGACTAATATTTTGGGGATTTTTAGAGTGATGATAAAGTTGAAAACTGTCATTATTCCAAATTCAAGGGCACATAATTCAATATGTGAGTTGATAATTGTGGTAGACTAAGGGAAGTAACTTTTGATATGAACAATTTAAAGTTCAGTAAGAGTTGTTTTTCTTTATGATAATTAGTTCAAGAAGTTGCGATTGTGTATTTATCATAGTGGTCATGAAAGTAAAGACATTCTGATCTAAAAATATGATTTTGACTTGATAATTTATGTCTTGAACACCACAATAATCAAGCTGAATATTAAACTCGAGCAAGATCTTATGGTCTGTCCAAATTTTGTCAGTATTAATCTATATATGTGGCCACAAAAGTTTAAAAAGTGTTGAAAACTGAAATTTTGTCAATTTCTAGGGCACATAACTCACATTGTAGAAATGCAATCATCCTGAAAATTACACAAAAGCAAGATCTTGTTGTCAACAAGATTCTGTCCAAATATCATCTTGATTGGTTAACAATTGTGGTTGTTAGAGTGAAAACAAAGTCGAAAATGGAAATTTTGTCAAATTCAAGGGCACATAACTCATGATGTAAAATTCCGATCAAGCTGAAAATTTAACCCAGGCAGGATATCATGCTTATATATATTCTGTCCAAGTTTTGTCTTGATTGGTTAATATTTGTAGATTTTAGAGTAAAAATAAAGTCAAAACCAGCTTTTTTTGACATTCAAGGGCAGATAACTCAAGTTATTCTAGTTCAATCCAAACTAATTGTAGGAATCTGAGAGAGGGTCACCCAAGGATCATTCCTGTGAAGTTTGGTTGAAATCCATCCAGTAGTTTCTGAGGAGAAGATTTTTAAAGAAAAAGTTTACGGACGCACGGACGGACGGACGGACGCACGCACGCACGACAGACACACCGCTATGACAATAGCCCGCTGGCCTGAAAGGCCACTGGAGCTAAAAACTCGCAAATGGAGGCCGTCATCGCTGATATGAGATGTAAAAGTTACCAATGTGTAGGGATTTTGTCAGTGAAGAGATAAATAAGCTATCACTTTCGTGGAAAAGTACATTAGCTTTCAAAATTTGATATTTCATTTGTCAACTTCAAAGTTCAATACAGATTTTGATAATCATAGTTATTTCAAAGTAATGTAAAATGTATTTTAAGGCCCTATTAGGAAGAGCAATGTAAATCATGTTATTTCCAAATCAAACTTTTTGTTGTTGATAACTTGATACCCAGTAGAAACAGAATCAAATTTATTTGTAATTTCAATTGTGTACCAACAGCACAGTTTTTTTTAAATAATATTATTCACTCTTATCATGGCTTTTGCATTTCAGTATTTCTCCCACATGACCAGAACCCGGCTGGCAGATCCAACTAATCTAAAAGAGATCAAAGAGGTCAAGGGCTACATAGATCGGATCCTACAACAACAGTTAACAACGGTAAATGACAAGTTTTGCACTTATCGTTTTATACAAACCATCGCTTGACTCAAATGATCTGGCTCCACAAAAATGCTAGAATTTCAGGGTCAATATCTTTTGTAGCTGAGTTCGGATATTTTAGTGAGTAACTGCATCTTCGCAAGCCAAGTGTGAAATCTACGACGTAATGTCGTTTCTGTATTCACCCTTGGCGTTACGGCACATTTAGTCCGATTTTCTTTGTGTCCTGGAAAGCGTTTTCATTGGTTCCAGTGAGACCTCAGCGAGAGCTTGCTGGAACCAATTAGATTGGCCGAAACATATATTTGTTATGAGTAGACAATTCATGACAACGGGCGATAAACAGTGTTGTATTTGCAATTCAAAAACACGAAGATGAGGGATTTTTCGTCAAAATTTCTTTTAATAAACAGCTTTTTTATTCAAGGAAATACTGTATTTGCAATAATTCGAATAAAAAAGCAGCTATTTTTTGCCTAGTCCATATGGAGAAGAACGCAAAAATAACATGTTTTAATGACATATTCATTAATCTATGAAATAATGTCAAATGCGTTTAGAACGCAATGTTTGATTGGTTGCTACTCCATTAATCCGAGTTTTCTCTGATGAAATTCGTTCTTTGATATGTTGATTTCGCTCATTTACATTAGAGCGCACTACCACTCAAAAACAACGGAAAGTAGGTCATTGTAATCAATGGCTGTTCAGGTGAGGGTTGTTGCAAAACATTGCCTATAAACCTTTTAGATATATACTTTTTGGTCTTAAATTTTTCACCAGGCATGACAATAAATGGTTCATTGATCGGTTTATAAGGCGTTTTAAGAATATCCTTTAAGATCAGACGGTGAACAAAGCGCCACAACTTGTCGAACTTTCCGTTGCTTTTGAATGGTAGTGCGCTCTGATGTAAATGAGCGACATCAACATCAAAGAGCAAATTTCATCAGAGAAAACTTGGATTTGTTGTATCTATATTTTCAGGGAATGACTGAATTGGACCATTAACAGAACAGCTGAATACAAAATCATGATGTTTTACTGGTGTTTTCATCTGTGGAACATATGTTGAAGGAACTTGAATGAGACAAAGAGAGGGAAAAAGATGACAATGATGATTTACTGCTGCTGAGGAGGGCTGGTTAGGATACCAAGACTTTGACTGCTAGTGCTATAGATCGAGCTTCAGTGATTGGCAAACTTGACACTTTCCCAAACAAGATATTGTTTTGATGTCTCTAATAGAAGAGGCTTGGGAAAACTTTGAGGCAATAGATGAAAATGCTGATAATCTGCATTTTCTCCTGTAGTCTCATTATTTTCCGTTGTTTTGTGCACTGATCTTGTGAAATCAAATCTTAACATATTTCGTCATCTGCAGCCCCTTTCAAATTGGAAAACCCTGACATTTTGCTGTTTGGGGAAAGCGTTTATGGAATAAGTGTCTTTAATTGGAAGATGACTATGTTTGAAAATAAAGTAGTTTTAATCCGACTATCTGGCTCTTTCTATATTATAAGGCTCTAAAGTTATTTATACCCCTTTGTGCATGACGGCTGGCGCAAATATTAAATCAGATTTGCTTCTATAACTTAGTGGAAAAAGATGAAACTGTTAATACAAGCATCCTTTTCCCAATTGGTGCTTTCAAAAGCTTTTTTTCTTGACAACCAACTGGTCACTGGTTCCTTCTTTTCCCACTGGGGTATTTCTGATGATATTTTAAGCTGTATTTGACATATTTCTATGGAAAATCTGTAGTAAAATTTAACCAATGCCACATAATGACTCTTTTTGACTCCCTACAAGATAATGGCTTTAATAAAAAACATTGTGGTAAATGAAGAAATTGCCCATGCAATTTATGCATTTTCCACAATGTTTTCTAACCAGAACGACCAATATTATGTCAAATTTCATTCATTTGATATTGTTGTCTGCAATATCTTTGGATTTGGATCAGTCCAATTATTGCCGTTTGATAATGGCTTTTAACCCTTTCCCAAACAAAACCATGGTTTTGACGTCCCAAATAGAAAAGGCTTGGGAAGACATTGAGACAAAAGAAAAAATGCTGATATTCAACATATTCAGCATTTTCTCCTTTTGCCTCAATATTTTCAAGGCTACATTTCATACAAATTCTATATTCATCAACATCCATTTTGTGGTCTGCAGCAGCATTTGAAATAGACCACCCTAAAAGATTGCTGTTTGGTTAAGGGTTAAGTCAACAAAGAAATTATCCTGCGTTTGACTGGAGCTGCTATTTTTATGTTCCTCGAAAAATTTTCGGGGGAGCATATTCAAGTCGCCACGCTGTCCTTCCAGCTTTCTGTCCATAGTTACCGTCACTCCGTCATGTATCCCTTTATATTTTCTACCATATCAAATGAAGAGTTCACATTATAATTCAGGTTTGCATTATTGTCAACAACCGTTTTCCTTTTGGACCAGTCTAGCAGATAAGGATTAATCCATTACCACACCATGATACTTTGAAATTGATTACCCACAAGATAAAGGATTATGAATATAAGTTATAACATTGTGGAAAATGAAGAAACTGCCTCTGACAAGCAAGCAATATTTTCATCTTCCACAATAATATTTTCAAGCAAGAAACTTTTGAAAGATCAAAACATAAAATATTATTCACTTGAAATTGTTATCTGCAACATCTTTGAATTTGGATCAAACTAAAATTTTTTGAGAACAACATGGATCCAGATCAGCCTGTATATTATACAAACAGTCTGATTAAGATCCATGTGATTCTCTGGTGGGTTCGCCATGCCTTGTAGCAACTATCAGAGAGCAATAATATGTATCCTGATCAGGCAGTACTTGGGCATGGGCTTGTCTTGAAACATTATAGCCATAAATACCCATTTTCCAGATCCTGTTTCGTTTACATTTCTGAGATGATAGGATCACATGGCTATCTTGCAGAATGATCGTAAAAAATGGTCTACCGGGTATATACATTCAAAATCCCCCCTTTCAAAAAGTGTTGACAGAGGCCATAGCACAATTGGTAACGCATCAACTCTGAGTCTCACTAAAGAGGTGCTACTGTGACCGTCCCATTTCCTTTCGTCTATTTGAATTTGTATCGCACCTATGATTGAATGATAGTATACCTAAGTGGGAAAACAGCTGGGGTCGAAAATGATGCTGTGGTTGTAATGATGAGAGAAATGACGGGAATCCATGGTTGAGTGCTCCAGCTGCTGAAATATGATTATAGAGACTAGTAGTAGAGAGAGGCGTTGAACCCCATTGAATCAATCATTCAATCAATAGAATTTGGCCATTTTAGGATCCAAACATGTGCAGAGATACTACTTACATCAAGGTAGAATACCCATAATGTGGCCATTTTTAGATTCATAGAACATCAGCACTTTCCGAGCGTTGTCATGTCTGATCCTATTCGGGCGCGGTCGTAAACATCAGGCGGTGGAAAGTTCCACCGCCGAATTTTTACCACCGGGCCCGACATCACGCGATTCTCATTATGGGTGGAATACCTTAACACTAGGATTTCCCAACCAGTCTGAGGTTTTTGAAACCATGTACAAGGAAAGCTTTTGAAAACAAAAGGCAAAAGAAGACAAGAGGACCATGATGGTCCTAAATCGCTCACCTGAATCAAGATGACAAGGGTGATAATGGCAATTTTGTCAAATTCAAAAGCATGAAACTTATAAGGACTTTCTGTTTGGAAACAATTAAGTAATGATTTTGTTCCAATCGATCCTGTAAAGTTGGGTATGAATTAGCATAATGGTTGAGTTTTTTTTTTCAATTTAATTATTTCAATATTTTGCAATATACAACATAGGGCTAATTTTCAAAGCGTACTGATCTGTTAAAATTGATTATTTATGAGCAAGATTTGGTATGTGATTTGAAAGTATATAGTAAATGAGGACAAACCATCTGATAAGCTAGGCTTATAATCCCTTCTTATTTGTTTACATAAGATAAAAATGGGGCCAGCCAGAGATATTGATAACAGAAATAGATAAGAGAAATAGTAAAAGCTTTCCAAATTTATTACTTATATCAAAACCCTATGTAGAAAGTATTAATTTTTTCAAGCAGATGATTATAATGATCACCAACAACATAGGGTTTCATGAATATTGAAACAAAATATTGCTTTTTGAAAAGCCATTCATGAAATTAGGTCTTACCCAAAATTTCAAGGTTCTAGGCCAAACAGTTTAGAAAAAAACTAAGTTTCTCCATTATAACCCACAGTACAGTATAATTTTCAATGCACAGAATTTCCCTTACCCTGCCATACCTATGATTTCTCAAAGTCTGATTAGCCCCTTTCTCCCTGCCACGGCCATATTTTTTGACAAATGTAAAAAATTGTGAATAAATTCGAAAATAGTGACTCAAGGCACAATCCTAACAAGTCTGCTTCAATTGGGCCTAATGGTTGATTTTTAAAGAATTTTCTTCTGATTTATCTAAGTCCGATTAGCCCCTTTCTCCCTGCCACGGCCACATTTTTTGACAAATGTAAAAATTTGTGAACAAATTTTGAAACAAGAGGACCATGATGGTCCTATATCGCTCACCTGAACCAAGATGATATGAGCCACAGATTTGTTCAAATCAATTACTTGTGACTTTAAGACTGAAAACAAACTTATGGTTAACAACATTGCGTCCAAATTTTGTCTCGGTTTGTCGCTATTTGTGGTTGTTAGAGTAAAAACAGTCGAAAACGGCAAATTTGTCAATTTGAAGGGCTCAGCAAACTCAGCAAATTCTACTCTAATTAAGCTAATTCAAACTGGTGCAAGATCTTATGTTCAGCAACATTGTGTCCAAATTTCTTCTTGATTGGTCAACAATTATTGTAGATGCTAAAGTGTAAACAAAGTCCGAAACAATCGAAAACATCAATTTTGTCAAATTCAAGGGCATATAACTCATGACTTTCTAGTCTGACGAGACTGAAGTTCAAGCTCATCCAAGAAATTATGGTCACCAACATTGTGTCAAAGTTTCATCTTAATAGGTCAATAATTGTAGATTCTAAAGTGTAAACAAAGTCGTAAACATTCAAAAACGGGAATTTTGTCAAATTCAAGGGCGTTTAACTCATGACCTTTTGATCTGATCAATCTGAAAATCAAACTCATACATGATCTTATAGTCCCTAAGATTGTGATCAAGTTTTGTCTTGATTGGTCAATAATTGTAGATGCTAGAGTGTAAACAAAGTCAAAAACAGTCGAAAACGGCAATTTTGTCAAATTCAAGGGCGTTTAACTCATGACTTATTGATCCGATCAATCTGAAAATCATACTCATACAAGATCTTATGGTTCCTAACATTGTCTCAAAGTTTTGTCTTGATTGGTCAGTATTTGTAGAAGTTAGAGTGTAAACAAAGTCGAAAACAGTCGAAAATGTCAATTTTGTCAATTTCAAGGGCACATAACTCAAGACCTTCTGGTCTGATCAGACTGAAAATCAAACTCATCCGAGATCTTATGGTCACCAACATTGTGTCAAAGTTTTGTTTTGATTGATAAATAATTGTAGATACTAGAGTGTTAACAATGTCAAAACTAGCTATTTTTCGCATTCAAGGGCAGATAACTCCGGACTTTCTGGTTCGATCTGACCCATAATCGAACTCATCCGAGATCTTATGGTCATACATGTTTTGACCAGGTTTGGTCAAGATTGGCTTATATTTGTAGATGCTAGAGTGTTAACACGAAATTGTGGACGGACGGACGGACAGACGGACAGACGGACAGACGGACGACGGACAAAAAGTGACCACAATAGCTCACCTTGAGCACTTCGTGCTCAGGTGAGCTAAAAAGTGACTTAAGGAACATTCCTGAAAAGTCTGGTTCAATTGGGCCCTATGGTTGATTTTTAAAGAATTTTCTTATGATTTCTCTAAGTCTGATAAGCCCCTTTCTCCCTGCCACGGTCATATTTTTTGGCAAAGGTAAAAAATTGTGAATAAATTCGAAAATAGTGACTCAAGGCACAATCCTAACAAGTCTGCTTCAATTGGGCCCAATGGTTGATTTTTTAAGAATTTTCTTCTGATTTATCTAAGTCCGATAAGCCCCTTTCTCCCTGACACGGCCACATTTTTTGACAAATGTAAAAATTCGTGAATAAATTTTGTAAAGAGTGACTCAAGGAACATTCCTGCAAAGTCTGGTTCAATTGGGCCCAATGGTTGATTTTTAAAGAATTTTCTTATGCTTTCTCTAAGCCGATAAACCCCTTTCTCCCTGCCACGGCCACATTTTTTGACAAATCTAAAAATTTGTGAATAAATTTTAAGAAGAGTGACTCAAGGCACATTCCTGCCAAGTTTGGTTCAAATTGGCTCAATGGTTGATTTTTAAAGAATTTTCTTATGATTTCTCTTAGTCTGATAAGCCCCGCCCTGCCACGCCCACATTTTTTGACGAATCAAAAATCCGCGAACAAGTTTTGAGAAGGGTCACCCAAGGAACATTCCTGCCAAGTTTGGTAAAAATTGGCCCATTGATATAGGAGGAGAAGATGTTTAAAGAAATTGTGAACGGACGGACGGACAGACGGACAGACGGACAGATGGACGGACGACGGACAAAAAGCGACCACAATAGCTCACCTTGAGCACTTCGTGCTCAGGTGAGCTAAAAATGCTGAGCATGGCCCTTTTCTTCAATTTTACTTGCTAGAAAATCCATTTTTCTGCAGGCTCTATTTTGTCGTCTGCAATGCATGACAAGTGCAAGAAGGCTGCAACTGTAGCATGTCTGTCTTAACTAAGGGTCTTGAGGTCCCAAGTTCAATCCTCAATTATGGCCATATCCTGCCAGGCATTTGTCACCCAACAATTATAGGATCATGGTAAACAAGGGATAACAACTGGCGGCTCTAGAGCGAACGGATGCAAGATTGGTGAGAGGAATTAGTCAAAGGAATACAAGGATAGGTGCTGAAGGCATGATATTTTTTATGGTGTAACTACCAGGCCCGTTGGAAGCATTTTCAAATCCGGAGGATTCAATCCCCTTTGTCTGAATATTGGGAGGCTAAATTGGGGTTCCCTAAATTTTGTGTAAAATATGGAAAAAATTGGCATTTCTTGGGGCTAAGCCTAGTGTTGTGCCGATAGTCTCCAGCTATCGAAAGCTATCGGATTGAGCCCAAAATCGGCTACAATCGATTGCAATTTTTCACTATCGATACTATCGCTAGAGTTGTGCTGTTCTTTTGCAGGTATTTTTCGGACATATGAATCCAAATTAAAATTCCCAATTCAAAAGTAGACATCTATTTCCTGGCATAAATAAAATTTCCAGACCATTTTCTTATTCCCTCCCATTCTCATACCATGGCTTTTAAGAAAGGAAAGTAGATGTAAAAGTTAATGCTAAAAATGTAAATCTAGACAAAATATATGAGAGTATGACTTGATTATTTGCTTAATCAGTAAAATTAATCAGACATTAGCAATGACTTTTGATGGTTAGATTCCAGCATTTGAGCTGATTAAACGATATTCTTTACTAAAATATACCTCTATGTATCTCTGATATATATGTATGATCATATATCTCATATGTTATTTGTAATTCACTAGGTTAAATTGTTGTTGTTGTTTAAAAAAGAACGATTGTACAATCGATAATCAATCGGTATGACTCTCCGATTATCGATAGTGATTTTGCTGTCCGATATACAACACTACTTAGCCCCCCCCCCGCCCCGTTCCTACGGACGTGACTACTGTTAAGCGTTAAACACCATTCGATCAATCACATTTACATTGCAACAGATCAAAACTTTGTGGCCTGTGTAAGGATTAACCATGGGTGGATCTAGAGGGGGTCAGGGGGGTCCGGACCCCTTGGCGTTGGACTAGGCCTATTGGGACTGAACGTCCTATGGCAGCTGCGGATCCAGGATTTCTGTGAGGGGGGGTTCGAATATGCAAAAAGGGGGGTTCGTTTTCCTAGTTTTACACAAAATTGACTGAATTTCTGCATGAAATTGAAAAAATCTCGCTTCAGAGGAGGGTTCGTTTGAACCCCCCGAACCCCCTCTGGATCCGCCACTGGATGGGGAACCCATCCGGTAATCGCTTCGTCTGGTCGACGAGTATCGACTATCTTTTAGCCGTCATAAGGGCTATAATTGTGTGTTCTTTTGGCGTCAATCTGGCAATTTAATGTATTGACACATTTTCCCGCAAAATGTCAAAACGTTCTTTTTTACTCTCATTTACCGAAGAGTATCGAGATTGAGGCCGCTTGTGTTAATGAAAATTAGAAAAAACCCGTTGAGCACCGTGCTCATTTGAGCATATACTTAAGTTTTTTCGTGAAACACACTTATGGCGACATTCTCAGTTGAGCAAAATTTCTTGCTCAACTCAAAGTTGAGCATGAGATTTGAGTCTATACTTAAGTTTTTTCGAGAAACCGGGCCCTGGTCTTGTTTGTGAAAGTGTTATAAAGTGTCTACTTACAATTCCATCACAAGGTAGACATAATGCTTGTCTTCAAATACATCACAGAGGCGCACGATGTTGGGGTGATTCAATCTGAAAATATAGGATAAACAATGAGATAGATTTTGTGAAACAACAGAGGCGCACCATGAAAATATAGAATATGAATAAGATTGTCTTCAATGACTTTTCCTTTTGACCAATCAAATAAACTCTTTCAAGATTCTGAAAACGATTAAAGTCGAAAACTACCCCACGCTGACCTGTCATTCTAGTGCAGAACTACATGTTTGCACATGCATGTAATGGAAAACCATACAACATGGCACGAGGAATTGCAATGTCACATTAATCTCATTAGGGGTGTCAACTACATTAACCCTTACCTAAACGCCATAATTTTAGATCGATCCACTTCAAAACGTGCCAAAAATGACAAAATAGATGTTATTAAAGATAGGATGTATAAAATCTGGCACAGAAAATATTGAGACAAAAGGAGAAACTGCTGGTTATCAGCAGTTTCTTCTTTTGCTTCAATGTTTTCCCAAGCCTTATCTATTAGGGACGTCAAAACTAGGTCTTGTTCGGGAAAGGGTTAAGTAAGATCAATTTTGTTGTTTGTAAGTCTTTCTAATTTGGACCAGTGCAAAATTTTGCTGTTTAACAAAGAGTAAAAGAAATGGTAAAAGAAAAAGTATGAATCAAGAATTCAGATTAAGTCTGGTAAAAGATGTAGACATGCGACCATCCTTCTATGATTCTGTAGAGATTAACCTTTTCCCGAACTGCAAAATTTTAAGGTGATCCACTTCTAAAAACTGCCACAAATGACAATTTGAAAGTTATTAATTAAAGATAGAATTTGTGTAAAATATGGCATAGAAAATATTGATACAAAAGGAGAAACTGCTGGTTATCAGCAGTTTCTTCTTTTGTTTCAATGTTGTCCCAAGACTTTTCTAATAGGGAAGGGACGTCAAAACCAGGTCTTGTTTGGGAAAGGGTTAAAAAATTCTCAACAATGTCCCAAGAGGCACATCATTTTAATTTTAATCTGAATTCAGATGCCAAAAACGATGTCCTTATAAATAGGATTTGTTTATGCAATTGCGAAAAAAAAAATATTGAGTAACAAGATGTCATTGTGAAACACAAATGCCCCCGAAATAGCCATTTTTCTAAAATGTTAAGGTTTTTTTTGTGTAAAGGGTTGATGAGGGTAAAAGGATGACCTTGAGGAAGGTCATATTGCATGGAACAGATAGATATCATTGAAAGAAAGTCACCAAATTTGAGCTTTGTCTGTTGAATACTTTTGGAGAAAAGGCAAATATTATTTTTTTTAAGTTTTCAGACGGACGGACAGACAGACTGACAAACATGGTAAAACAATATGCCCCCAATCTTTTGAAACAGGGGAATAGAAAGAAGACAATGCCTATTATCAACATTTTCTTCTTTTGCATCAATCTTTCAAAACATTCTCTATAGAGAGATTTCTTGTTTAGGAGAGAGTAAGTCAAATTTGGTAAAAACTGCAGACAGACCATCCTCCCATGATTCTGTACAAAGATTAACAGATTTGAAATTAAACAGAGCTTCTGTCATTATGCTAATTCTTTATGCTAACTCATTTGTTCCTAGAGGTCTTTTGTACTGGAAAATTATTGTTTCTCCGGAACTATGAAGAACCGCAGACAGAGGCTTTCACAGAAATATTGAAACAAAAGGAGAAACTACTGATCATCAATCTTTTTCTTCAACAATTTCCCATTATAAACATCAAAACCTGACTTGATTAAGAAAGGATGAGCAGATTTGCAATTTAACAGACCTGTCGTTATGCTATTTAACCCTATCCCTAACAAGGCCTGATTTTGACTTTCCTGGAAAAATGCCATGGAAAAATATTGGCGAAAAGAAGAAATTGATAGATAATCATCCAAATTTCTTTTTTTCTCTCGACATTTTCTATGCTGTAGCATACATACAGTGCCCTCCAAAAGTCCTTGGACAAATATTTCATTATGCATTTTTGCCCTTTTCCATGGGTTTTAGAGAAAATGCCTGGAATTTTCCAACTCTTTCTAATACAGGGAGGTAATTAAACACTCTTTAAGATAATTTTAGTACTTTTCCTCGAAATTAGACTTTGATTATTTGAAATAAATCAATTTTATAAAATATCCATTATTTACACAATAATGGACGCATAGATATTTCATGTCTGTATGCAACCTTTTGAACCAGTCTTCGAAAGCGAATGGAAACACCATATAACTGGTGACCAGAAAACAGTCCCTGATCACCTGCGGAAAGAATTTACAAAAAAAAGCTGACCAAAGAGGGAAGAGTTCATTGCCAACTCATGAGAGAGCAGAGTTTCTCTGTTGCAGACATCTCTAGGCAGATTGGACATCCTAGGTAGTCAATTGCATTTTTATTTCAATGCTTACTAGATGAATTGATAACTTACTGTTATAAATACAGTAAAAATGTAACATTTTCTCCAAATGTTTGCTCTTTATCTTGTACAGATTGATGATTTACCATTTACTGCAGAGGTATGCAATGACTGGAAGCCATGATGACAGGCCTAGAATTGGCAAAACAAGAGTTTCAAGTACTTGGGATGACAGACTGATGGTTAGACCTTCACTTGGGGACCGTTCCACAGCTACAGTCTACTTGGAGAGACACAAATGTGTTTGCATCAACATTGACAGTATTGAGAAGACTCCATGCCGCAGGACTAGATGACCATTTGGCTGTTCAGAAGCCTTTGCTAATCCCTCATCATAGACAATTGTGCTTGGACTTTGCCAGAGAACACCAGGACTGGATTGGTCTGCTGTACTTGTCAGTGATGATCAAAACTCATTCTGTTTCAGAGTGATGGTAGAGTGTGCTTGAGACAGAGATCTGTTGAGCAGCTTTGCAGTGACTGTACTGCTCCCATGGTGAAGTTTGGAGGTTGTAGTGTCTTGGATTGGGGAACAATGAGTTGCAGGGACACTGGGTGTATGGCTTATGTTGAAGGGAGGCTGAATTCTCAGGGTTACACCAAGATTTTACAAGATCGTGCAGTGCCATCAGCCCATCTACTAGAATATGGAAATGACTTTACATCCCAGGATGATGGAGCATTGTGTCATAGAGCAAAAATTGTGAATGAGTGGAAGCAGGAAAACCATTTCCAATGTTTGAATTGTCCACCTCAGTCCCCTGACCTCAATCTGATAGAAAATCGTTTGCAACAAATGAAAACCAGTCTCCGAAACACCTGCAACCAAAACCTTCGAGAAGTTAAGCATAATGTGAGGATTTGTTGGGACCAAGTCACTCCAGAGACATGCCAACACCTTGTTTGAAGTATGCCGCATCGTATACATGCTTTTATACAAGCCACAGCAGGCCATTCTAAGTCTTGACAATTATTGGCATAATTGCTATTTAGCGCTCATTTTCCAACAAATGTGTTTTTGTCAATAAATTGCCAGAATTATAGAACTGGTTTTGAATATTTTCATGGTTATTGATGATTTTTATAATAATAAAGCAAAAAAATATCCTAAATATTGGAATTTTGCAATGAACTTTACTGAAAAGGCCAAAAAAGAGTTTGTCCAAGGACTTTTGGAGGGCACTGTATATTCTCTACTTTTGACGACAATTATTGTTTCCTGGTCTCTAACTCCTTTCAAAAAGGACCACCCTAATGATTACTTTTTGAGAAAGAGTTAACTCATTCTGACACACTGATGCATTTTTACACTCAAGAAATAAAAGTTTAGGAAAACATTGTGGAAAATGAAGAAATAAATTGTTTTCTGCCAAAAAAGACCACAAAATGTAAAATTTCATTCACATGAAATTGTCGTCTGCAATATCTTTGAATTTGGGCCAGTCTAAAATTTTGCCGTCTGGTAATAGGTTAACCCTTTGCCAAACAGCAAAAAACTAGACTGATCCAAATTCAAAGATGTTGCATATGACAATATCAAGTGAATGAAATTATACCTTTGTTGGTCACTCTGGATAGAAAACATTGTGGGACATGAAGAAATTGCTTGTCACAAGCAATTTCTTCATTTTCCACAATGTTTTCGAAAGTCATTGTCTTGTAAGGAGTCAAAAAGAGTCATTGTGTGGGAATGGGTTAATTCCGGAGGAGGAGGGATTAATTAATTTGTCCGTCAAGGTCTTTTGTATGAGATAATTGTTTCTCAGCACAGCAGAGCCAGGTTGTCACATGGGAGACCAACTATATGTAATTGAGGTGAAACACCATTCACCCTTAAGCGGCAATTTTTTCAGAACACAACCCTGATTTCTTAGCTCAACATAATCTTGAACAAAAATCTGGTGGTCATCAGCTTTCTTTGCTTCATTTTATTTGTATTTTTAAAAACCTTATATTTTGTTTCTTTCCTAGTAGACAAATAGCTAATTTTGGTTTTTGTAAGATAATTGTTTTAAAGAAGCTGCTAGAAAATTTATGAAGTCAATAAAAATTTTTTGGTTAGAAATGTAGTGCATGTTGAACTGTCTCAACCAGATCATTCAGATGGGTATTTTGATCAAATATAACCAATATCTATTCATCACTACTTAGCTCTGTTCCCATTCCTATCAAGCCTTGGTTTGGACATCCCTATTTTATGAATACCTTGAAAATGGAGATAAATTTTCTTTCTCTCCCTTTATTTCTGTTCTTTGGTATGCAGGTTCCATAATATCTAGTAATACTTATTTTGTTGTTTTCTAAAACTACTTTCAAATTGGACCAATCTCAAATCTTGTTACCTCAGAAATTGTCAATTCCCAAGAAATATAAAAGCAATGAAATCAAGAATTGTGGTAATCAGCTGTGAGAAAGTTCATTATTTTTACAGAGCGATCTCATCCAGCTAGTTAGATCGAGGAATAATTAAGATTTTCTCTATATTGGGGAATACAAAATTAATGTAGATAAAGTCGTGAAACCATCCAACAACATCCAACTTGGGCCACCAGCTGGCTGTCCAACTACAAATTCATACATTGGTGAGAGACAAACAACTTTCAGGAAGGATATTGGCTGAAGCTAGGTTTGAACCCACAACAACTGGATTGATAGACTCTGGCATATCTGATTGATGCAATGTTCCCACTGCCAACCAGATCTACTCCATCACCTAAATTCTCTGATCAAACATTAACCCTTTCCCAATCAACAAAATTTTAGGGTGAACCAAATTCAAAGCTGCTGCAGATGACAAAGTCGATGTTGATAAAGATTGCATTTGTTTATAATATAGGACAGAAAATATTGAGACAAAAGGAGAAACTGCTGGCTATCAGCAGTTTCTTCTTTTGTCTCAATGTTTTCCTAAGTCTTTTGTATTGGGGATGTCAAAACCAGGTCTTGTTTGGGAAAGGGTTAAATATGACTTAATAGCCCCAAGATACAGGGACAAGTGAGATTCAAAAGATGTAGACTTAAAAATAAACACAAACTTTAAAATTCAATTAAATAGATTAGAATAGAAAATATTGAAATAAAAAGATTCATATAGAATATTAATCGCTATCATTTTCTTCTTTTTCTCTGAGTATATTTCTGAAAGTGCCTATGGATATCTGCGATACAGGAAATGTAGACATGTTTAACATTTCATCATTTAGGAATGGGTAAATGGGATTGCATATTGCCTTTTGTAGAAAAACACTTTTGTCCTATGTTTTTTTCTCTCCCAGCAAGTTCTTTCTAATATCAGAAATGACCGGTTTGTGTAGAACCCCCATTAGCTAATTACAATACACTTCATGAGTCCTGATTTCACTCAACAATTATGACCAAGCCCTACTCAATTTTTTCTGTTCCGCAATGAAGTAGTTTTTTGAGAAAACATTGATGGTAATAAATCTCTAAGCATCTCCTCCTTTTCTCTCAATTATTTCGGTACCAATATGGAGATAATATATACAAGCATTCTCAACTTTTAAAATTCCTTTCAGTTACAACTGTATCAATAAATAGGCAATGCTGTTAACTCATCTGTTTCTACAACAGTTAGTCTTCTAGAAAGGGATAAAAAGAGACCATATTGTACTCTCTACCCATCAGTCAATGTACCAAGTGATTTCCTTCTTTTATTACAAACCTTATCCTCTTTTTTCACATCCTTTAACCCTTTCCCAAACGACAAAATGTTTGGCCTGTCCTATTTAGAAGTTGCTGCAGATGACAAAATTGATGTTAGAAAGGAAGAGATTAGGGTACAATCTAGCACAGAAAATGTTGAGACAAAAGGAGAAACTGCTGGTTATCAGCAGTTTCTTCTTTTGTCTCAATGTTTTCCCAAGCCTTCTCTTACAAAGACATCAAAACCAGGTCTTGTTTGGGAAAGGGTTAAGAGATTCTTTATCCAATTGTTAACAGAAAATGCCATAACAAATGAAAAATCTGATCCAAATTTATTTCCGTTAAAAATCACATGACATTGTCTACATTGTTTAAAAATTTATTTTTTTTTTAAATTAAAGTACAAGCAAATTCTTGCAGCAAACATTTCGTTGATAGATGATCATGGTTTGAGTATGATGCAGAGCGCATTTGTTATCAACATCTATTGGATGATGCTCAGTGGCTATTATCACTGTGGATAATCATGTGATACAATATTTTCAGAAAATCTTCAATAATTTTGTAAATACTGGACCGATTTGAATTCAGTTTGAAGCAGAGAATGTGGACAGACGTCACACATGAGATGGACGCGGTTGATTTTCAAAAAATCAACAAATAAAAAAGTTTATTGAAGATAAACCAAAATTTTGGTTAATATCTTCAATAACTTTTTTATCAGTTGATTTTTTAAAAATCTACCACATCCATGTTATTCCTGACATTTTTCCACATTCTCTGCTTCAAACCGAATTCAAATTGGTCAAGTTTTGACAAAGTTATTGAAGGTTATCGGAAATTCTAAGTCACATGATTATACACCGTGGATGCTTTCTTGTCACAACTACAGAGAGTAGACTGGCAGAGTTGTAAGACCAACAACCTTTGTGTAGAGAGTAAACTTATTGGTACTAACTTATACAGGAAAGGGCTGTGACCTGGTGAATTATTACTGGTTCATTAGGAAAGGTGACTCCCTCGAGTATGGATTAATTGAGTTACCTCCAATGCCTTCTGTATCAAAATTAGATTATTTATAATCTATATAGAAATAGAACATGTACAATGGCACCAATACAAGAATGTATACAACCCTTTCCCAAACAAGCCCTGCTTTTGATGTGTCAATGAATGAACTAAAGCTTTGGAAATCAGCAGGAGAAAAGAAGAAATGGTAACCCGCTGATGACCAGCATTTTCTCCTTTTCCCCAAACACTTTTGAAAGCTACATCATAATCAATTCCAACAATCAGTAATATTTATTTGGTCATCAACATTTATCATCCTAATGGATGTATAAATTTTGTCATACGAGGAGTGAATGATAGGGATTCCTATTTGTCTTGGAACACCCCATATTGTAGGCAATAAAGGGCATTACAGCTTAAACCATTTCCCAAACTAGCCCTTATTTGATGACTCTAAACAAATAAGTTTTGGAGAGTAATGGGAGAAAAGAAGAAAATGGTGAAAACCATCTTTTTCATCTTTTCTATTATATCATGCTTTCTATTGCTTATAATAGAATATTTTGCAATTCGTTTCTTATTGTCTAATGCCTACTATATCGTCATTGTAAATGCAAAACCTTGTATCTCGTTTTTGGAAAATTTTAAAGGGGAGGGAAAAAAGTGTAACAACTTTCCCCAAAGTGAATTGTTTTACTCGAAATTTGGACATATTGTTCATAAGTAATGTATCATTGATACTGATCGGTAAAAATATCTCAAAACCTGCGAGAATTGTCTAAACTAGACACACAAATTTGTACTTTGAAAATCGCAAAAATCGACATACGAGGTTTTGCATTTACACGGACAATATTGTGTGTAACATACTTAACCCTTTTTCCAAACTAGTCTTGGTTTTAAATTTCATCAATTGGATACACACATGATAACGATAACAACATTTCAACTTCTAACAAAAGGTTGGAATTCTTTTTTATTGGTTGATATTAAAAACATTGTAAACTACAATTTGTTCAAGCTTTAGTTACGCTATTTTGACCACCAACCAACTGTATGATTGATGAGAAAACTCATTATGTCAATGAGAATTATTCCATCAATATTTCAAGCAGACAAAGTAGTTATAATTCTGCAATCATTCAAGTGGAGCGTTCAACGATATATTGTAACAGACAATAATATATCACCGTTTTTCAACAAAAACCTCCTAACTTCAGCTTAAAACAAGCTGCAGTTACGAGGTTTTTTGTTGAAAAGCAATGATGTGATCCTCCAGTAGACATATCTTACATAATGAAAATTTTTAAACCATTTGCAGTTTACACCAAAATTATAAAGACGAGACAGGTAGAACAAACAGAAATACAGACATCATCCAACAGCAGAACTGAGCTATAATGTAATAGGCTAATAGCAATGAATTTTGTGCTAAAAATAGACCGTAAATAATTTACCATAATGTATTGATTAATCTTTGGGTGTTGTTATAAATTCTCGTAACTACGGCTTGATTTAAGCTGTATATTCTGTTTTTATTCGGGAGACAGGGCGGAGCCAAATAAACGGTTCATTACATTTAGCTTGAGGAGAAACAGCCTTGCCGCTTAGCGGTAAATCGTCGGTATTATTACAAAACATTATAACTACAGTGTGTATCAGGCTGTAGTTACGAGGTTTTATAACAACACATTTTACAATTGAACATTCTTTCAATTTCGAAATGTGTTCATGCTCGTGCCGCACGTTTTTCTCTTATCTCAACCGAAATATCGAGCAGTAAACTCGTCGAATAACCTCTTTGCTTAGACACACCCTCTCAGGTGAAAAAAATTGGATTATACTTACTAGATTTTTTAACAACACCCACAAAATACTATTTGTTTGTCAGAATTAATTACGTCATGGTTAACTGGATAAAATTGTTGCCTATTGATCGTTTGGTGGAAATGTTGCATGCTAAAATACTGTGTTATTTGAGAAAGGGTTTAGTAAATGAAACTTGAGCAGGTGAAAAAAGCGATCATAAACAAACTTGTAGATGGCAGTGTCTGCGAAAAACAATTTTCCGATACATTGACCAATCAAAATAGATATTGCTTTTCTGGGCAATTTCATGCTGCCATGCAGGAAATTACCTGCTGTTTTTATCTCTGCTGGTTCTGTCATTTCAAACTTTTATTAATCATTTCTCATTAAAATGATCTTTTTTCTTTTGGGGTATTCTTTTACACAAATATCATGATTCCTAAAATCTTCTTTAAAGCTCATAATGTTTATCCAAACATTCTATTAGTGACAACAAAACTAGGCGTTGTTTGGGAAAGGGTTACATAGATAAGACTTGAGCAGGTGAAAAAAGTCATCATGAACAATTTAGTAGATGGCAATGTCTGCGAAAAACAATTTTCCAATACACACGGCCTATAATCACGTGACTCAAAATTTCTGATAATCTTCAATATCTTTTTTAATACTTGACCAATTCGAATTCGGTTTGAAGCAGAGAAGGCGGGAAAATGCCAGGAATAAGCTGGGCGTGTTGGAATTTTGAAAAATCAACTGATAAAAAAGTTACTGAAGATAAACCAAAATTTTGGTTTATCTTCAATAACTTTTTTATCTGTTGATTTTTTAAAAATCAACTATGCCTATCTAATGCATGACGTGTGTCCATGTTCTTTGCTTCAAACCGAATTCAAATCGATCCATTTATTACAAAATTATTGAAGATGTTCTGAAAATATTGTATCACATGATTGTCCACCGTGAATACAGTTACCAATCAAAATAGATATTGCCTTTCTTGGCAAGTTCAAGCTCTAATTCAGGACATATTATCATCTCTTTTCAACAATAATCTTGTAACTGCAGTGATAATATGTGCTATTTTTTATTCCAAAACCTGCAGCTTTAACCCTTTCCCAAACAAGACCTAGGTTTGATGTCCTGTATAGAGGTGTTAAAAAACATTGAGGCAAAATAAGAAAATGCTGATAATCAGCATTTTCTCCTTTTGTCTCTATATTTTCTGTACAATATTTTACACAAATCATTTTGTTATCAACGTCTCTTTTGTTGTCTGCAGCAGCTTTCAAATTGGATTACCCTAAAATTTTGTTGTTTGGGAATGGGTAAAACAAGCTGTAGTTGCAAGCTTTTGGAAGAAAAAGCTGATTTTAACCCTTTCCCAAACGACAAAATTTTAGGGTGATCCAATTCAAAAACTGCCACAAATGACAAAATGAATGTTATTAAAGATAGGATTTGTGTAAAATACGACATAGAAAATATTGAGACAAAAGGAGAAACTGCTGGTTATCAGCAGTTTCTTCTTTTGTTTCAATGTTTTCCCAAGCCATTGCGATTAGGGACATCAAAACCACCCCTGTGAAATGCTTTGTCATTCTTCATGAAGTATTTAATAGATATTCATGAGCTATTCAAGAACGGAAAAAATGAAATCTTCATGAAGAAGAAGTGAACAGAAAATGGCCCATTTGCATAAATCTTCATAAAAACAGAGTAACGAATTTTTCATGAAGTTGGAAATGCATAATAAATCCTTAAACCATGCAGTTTTGCATTCTGAGAAAAAGGCATGAAGTCTTCATGAATAAATAATCATATAATTCATGAAGACTTCATGCAAGAAAAATACGCAAACGATCTTAAGAAGAAATCATGATTATTCTGTTAACAATGAGTATGGGCCATTTTCTGTTCACTTCTTTTCAATGAAGAATTCATGAATAATATTTCTTTACAAACTTCATAAAAACATACAGGTTTCTCTAAACACAGAGTAATGAATTTTTTATGAAGTTGGAAATGCATAATAAATCCTTAAACCAAGCAGTAATGAAAAAAAAAAATCATGTCAAGGTCATGAAAAATACTAAAAAACAATTTGTACAAATATGTTGCTGACAGAACAAAACTTAAGAAACTTTTTGTAGAACAGGTAGTTTCAGAAATGTAATAAGTAACAGGCCATTAGAAATCAATGATTCCTATTTATAGAAGCAAAATAATAATATCCATTTTACAGAATAATTATGTGGGTGGGGAATGGTAAAAAAAAATAAACATTTAAATTTGTTAAATTTAGTCTAAAGAACACTTACTTACATTGCCTTCCTTGGTTTTATCATTTAGTGAGCTCCTTAATCACTTGATTGTAACTAAAAATATTAATTATAACTCTTAACAAAAACATATTTCTTGACAAATAGTCAGACAAGCAAAATTCCCTCCATTATTTTCTAAACCACATGCCATAGACTGGAACATAAATTAGACTGGGAGATCATGAACGTTTTAAGATTTTATGAACTGTACACAATCCATTATCAATTCATGATTAGTTCATGATTTATTCTTAATACAACAAAACAAGAATGTTTTATGAAGTACCAGTCTTAATTGCAGTGGAAAATATTCAGAAAAAAATCATGAACAAGTTTCAGGATTATTCATGATTTTTTTAAATGAAAACTTCATAATAAATCCTTTGCATTCATCATGAAGGTTTTAAGGATTTTGTCAATCATTAATATCTTCATAATGTCTTCATGAAGCAATTATCATCATACTTCATGCAGAAAACTTCATGAAGTGTGTTAAAGAAGTGATAATGAGTAATGTATGAAACATTCTTAAGATTCATAATATGTTCATTATTTTATGAATTACATTTCACAGGGGCAGGTCTTGTTTGGGGAAAGGGTAAATCTCTTAGGTTCTGTCTGTCAAACAAATTCCTGATCTCCAAAACGGGCAAGACTGAAATCCTGATGTCTCATACAGGGAATTTGTGAATGAGTGATCACATACTGAGGTTTTTTTATTACTCTTCATCTTGTTTTTTGAGACGAGACCTACGCCAACTTCAACTCACGCTATTATGATCAAGCAATTGCTCAGAAGTCTTTCAGTCTAATTCATCCTCCAAACTGTGTCAGCCAATCAAATCTATGTTTAACATGAAGAAATTTCTTCATTTTCCACAATGTTTTCCAAAGCCATTATATTGAAGGGCTTCAAAAGGAGTCATGTGTGGTAATGGCTTATGCTTGCATTTCACCACAAACAGAACAACTTCCCTTAGATGTTTTCCTAAAAGCTTTCTATTATATTAGGGATATCAAACCCAGGCCTTGCTTGAGAAAGAGTTAAGGTTCTTGATTAGTCTACTTCATCTTGTTATATTTGAGACTTGGGATGTACTGTTGCTTGTTAGTGCTTGCATTACACAACAAAATAAACAATTTCCCTCAAATCATTATGTCTGTCTGCAGCTTATCCCCTATAAATAATGCAATATGGACTAATGAAGAAATTAATAAAAGGCATTGTTTACTAGTTCCTCCCAGACCTAATCATTTCCAGAAACACAGAAAAAAGACTTTTCAATTTTGGTAACAGTTGAGACCTATTAAATGGATATGAAAATGCACAATTTAGCACAGAAAAGATAGAAGAAATAAAAGTCATCGTATGTTTATTATGGTTGTTGATTAGTCTAGCTGATGTCATTATGGTGGAGACTAGGGTCCCATTGTTCCTTATTAGTGCCAGTCTATCTCAACGAAATGAACAATTTATCACCAAATTGTCTTGTTACACAGTAACAGACCTATTGGTGTGTGGGATATTCAGACCTTATGTCGCTGCTTTCCAACAATAATCTTGTATCTACAGCTTGTTTAAAGCTGTAGATACAAGATTTTTGTTGAAAAGCGACAATATACTGACTGGATAGCTTGGTTATTAACATCATTTTGAAGTGTTTGGTCCACGGCTCGTCACTTCAAGACCCAGTTCAGACATCTACCCTTCCAGGCATAAATTGACACAAGTCATAAACTTTGTTTCTCATCAATGGATGTATCTATTTATCAATCATCAAACTTATTTATTGGGGTTTTACGCCATTTTCAACTACTAAGGTCATATCGCAGCGGCTGGAGCAACTAACCATGGATTCCTGGCGTTTCTCATACCAATACTACCACAACACCCTTACCGAGCCTCCAGCTGCTCCCCCACATCGGTTCACGATATCAAACCATTGATGGGTGACATTATTGTCAGTAAGGGTATTTGTCGCGGCTGGGTATCGACCCTGGGACCTCTCGAATGAGAGGCAGAAGCGCTACCAACTGCACCATGGCCGCGGCATCAATCATCTAAATGGAACGAAGAGCTGGTGAAGATGGGATGTTCTGTTTGTACAGGTAAGAAACAGGCCTACCAGAAACACATGGTTAGGTGCACCAAACACCACAGTGACTCATTAAACCAACAATATACACTCTAAAGATAGTGACATTTACTATTTGTACCCTTTGATTAAGACATTCGGTGTCTAAGAATATTGAGGAGTATTTATGAATACAAGAGGACCATGATGATTCTTAATCGCTAACCTGAACTTAGATAGAATGAAAGTCCTAATGTTGTCAAGTTCAAGAGCACATGATTTAAGATGCGAGCTCATGATCCAGCTCAAAACTGCATTCATAATCTTGAATGATCAATACATGTATTTGTGGATGTTACAGTAAAAACAAAATCGAAGAAAACAACAATTTTGTCACAGTCAAGGGCACATAACTCTGTTCTGAAAATGATATTCTCATAAACATTATGTCCAAGTTTGTTTTTTTAATTGGTCAATATTTATTGCTGTTTCAGTGAAAACAGTCGAAAACCGCAATTTTGTCACCATCAAGGACACACAACTATGGTTTAACTAGTCCGATCAATCTGAAAAATTAAAACAGTCAAGACCTTATGGTCACCAACATCGTGACCAAGTTGGTCAATATTAAAAATTTTGTGTTTGTTAGAGTGAAAATAAAGTCGAAAACAGTAATTTTATGAAATTAAAGGGCCAATAACTCTGGTTTCTCTCGTCTAATCAAGCTGAAAATTTGACTCATGCAGGATTGTATGGTCACCAACATTGTGGCCAAGTTTTGTCTTGTTTGGTCAATAAATGTAGATGCTACACTGTAAACAAAGTTGAAAATGGAAATTTTGTCAAATTCAAGGGCACATAACTCCAGACTTCCTGCTCCGATCAAAGTGAAAATCAACTCATCCTAGATCTTATAGTAACCAATATTGTGGCCAAGTTTTTTGTTTGATTGGTCAATATTTGTAGAAGCTAGAGTGGTAACAAAGTCAAAACTAGCCATTTCAAACTCATCCTAAAACTTATGGTCATACATATTTTGACCAAGTTTGGTCACCATTAATGGGTTAAGATTGGTCAATATTTGTGGGTGCTAGAGTGGTAACACCAAAATGAGGACAGACACTCACAGACAGATGGACGCAGACGGACAAAAAGCGACCACAATAGCTCACCTTGAGCACTTCGTGTTCAGATGAGCTAATAATTCTAAATGTTCTACTCTTGCAAAAGTAATCAGCATTTCTTCTCCTATAGCCTCAATGTTTTCCCCAACCCTTTGTTAGGATTTTTGAAAACAGGCCTTGTTTGGGAAACAGTTAATCATATAGTGAAGCCTATGCTCTATAAGAATCAGAACATATTCCCCCGACAAAAATATCCTTTGACAAAATTGGACACAGAAGTCTTGAGGCTCCTAAAAAAAAATCCCTTATATCGGAGGACCGTACTGTAAGCAAGATTCAATAAACAGCATTCTGTGACAGAAAACGACCGAATACGGCGTCACTTGTAAGTGAATTATCGGACTTATAATTGTATCACTGTCAAATTATCCACGTCAATTTATTGGTGGAATTCAGAGAAAAACATATTGTTTCAAGTCGGAGAATGTTTTTTCTCTTGTTGAAAACCTTGACATTAGCATCTTGCTCAAACAATTCTTGTACTGACGACTTTATATTGAGATAATTTTTCCAAACATGTGCGGGAAAAGAGGAAAATGCTAATTATCCGCATTTTCTTCCTTTTAAAACTTCAAAATGTTGTCTTTCTCTGTGCATAAAAATTGATATATTTTTTATCTAAAAATACTCTGCAAATACTTTAAGATTGGAGCAGTGTAAGATTTTGTAGTTGGACAAAGTGTTAATCATCATTAATCAATTTCAACCAATTTAAAGTAATATTGGTTTGAAAACCTAATCAGGTAAAACATTGAGAGAGCTGAGGCATAAATAACCAGCTGGTAGTCAGCATCTTCTCTCAATGTTTTCCAAACCCTTCTCTTCCATTAATTGGTTAAAACATTGTATTTATAGTCAAAACTATAAGACTTACAAGTATGTTAATCCTTTCCAAAATGACAAATTTTAAAAACTTTAAAAGCTGCTGAAGACAACAAAATGAAAGTCACTAAATAAATTGTAAATTTGGGCAGAAAACATTGTGGCAAAAGGAGAAAATGCCGATCAGCGTTTTCTTCTTTTGCCTCAATGTTTACCAAAGCCTTTCCTAATAGGGATGTCAAAACTGAGCTCATGTTTGTGAATTTTTAACCCTTTCTCAAACGGCAGAATTTTAGGGTGATCCACTTCAAAAACTGCCACAAATGACAAAATAAACTAGAACTGTCGCAAAGCAGACAAATACCCCCCACTAGCGCGTTGTCACTGAAAAAGTGCTAAAGTTCAAAGTGGCATAACTCTGAAACTACTGCCTGGATCAAGATGAAAATTGCAGGTGCACAACTTCATATGATAGGAAACAACCTGCTAAAATTTCAGCAAAATCGGTCAAAAACTGTGGGAGGAGAAAAGGACACAAAATTATGTCCACGGACGGACGGACGGACGGACAGACGGACGGACGGACGGACAACCTGAATCCAGTATACCCCCCCATAACTTTGTTGTGGGGGGTATAATGAAAAATATGTCACAGAAAATATTGAGACAAAAGGAGAAACTGCTGATTATCAGCAGTTTCTTCTTTTGTTTCAATATTTTCCCAAGTCTTTTCTATTAGGGACGTCAAAACCAGGTCTTGTTTGGGAAAGGGTTAAGGGTTAAGGATGAGAAATATTGTACATGTGTTCTTGTTTACAACACAGTGATTGTATTTTCCTAATTAAAACCCCATGAACATTATATGGTGGTAATTAAAACACATGTTTAATTAAAATTAATATTGACTCTTAACCCTTTCCCAATTTCACAAACAAGACCTGGTTTTGACATCCCTAAGAGAATAGGCTTGAGAAAACATCGAAACAAAAGAAGAAACTGCTGATAACCAGCAGTTTCTCCTTTTGTCTCAATATTTTCTGTGCCATATTTTACAGAAATCCTATCTTTAATAATATCCATTTTGTCATTTATGGCAGTTTTTAAAGTGGATCACCCTAAAATTTTGCCGTTTGGGAAAGGGTTAAAGGAGCCCAAACTAGGTTGTCAAACAAACAAACAGGTGAAAATATTTTCAATAAATATCATACAGATTGAACAACCTGTATGGGTAGATCTTGAAATTTTCTGTCCAAAGAAAACTCAAATCAAATTGATTTAGCCTTTCTAAATCAAGTCTGTGTCTAACTTAAACTATTCTTTGTGTTATCGTTCAACAAAGGAAGGCTGGTGAAAGATTATAATTTATCAGATCACATCAATACATGTTTTGACTACAATCTTGTGCAGAATAGCAGATTTTCTCCAACAAGGGCTTGATACAAACATGTGACATTACAAGTAATTTCGGCCCATTTGTCGAGAACTAAACCTCTGTAGCGAACATCTCTGAAAGTAACATGTACAGACCACCTCACTTTTCGCTAGATAAATATCACTGTTGGTGAACTCGGCCAAAGCAAACGACGTTTTTTCGTGATCAATGTTATCCGTCGGTGTTGTTATAAAATCTCGTAACTACGGCTTCGATAAACCCCTAGTTACCAGGTTTTATAACAACACTGACGGTTTGTCAATACAAAACGAATAACCCGGTCTATTTTTAGAACAAATTCATTGTAAATTAACACAAAATATCTATACCTTGTTGTAGCAAACAACGTCCTTCGCTTTGGCCAAGTTCACCACCAGTGAATATGTAAGGAGCTAGATAAAGAAGATCTTGTGTAATCTGTAACAAGAGGACCATGATGGTCCTATATCGCTCACCTGAACCAAAATGATTTGAGCAACACTTTTGTTCAATTCAATAGATATTTATGATTTTAAGACTGAAAACGAACTTATGGTCAATAACGTTGTGAAAATCGAACTCATCCAAGATCTTATGGTGCCGAACGTTGTGTCCAAGTTTTGTCTTGATTGTTAAATAATTGTAGATTCTGGAGTATAAACAAGGTCAAAAACAGCCGAAAACAACAATTTTGTAAAATTCAAGGGCACATAACTCTCGACTTTTTGATCAGATCAGACTGAAAATCAAACTAATTCGAGATCTTATGATCCCCAACATTATGTCCAAGTTTTGTCTTGATTGATCAGTAATTGTAGATTCTAGAGTATAAACAAGGTCGTAAACAGCCGAAAACGGCAATTTCATCAAATTCAAGGGCACATAACTCTTGACTTTCTAGTCAGATCAGGCTGAAAATCAAACTCATCCGAGATCTTATGATACCCAACATTGTGTCTAAAATTTGTCTTGATTGGTCAAAGATTGTAGATTCTAGAGTATAAAAAGGTCGAAAACAGCAGAAAACAGCAACTTTGTCAAATTCAAGGGCACATACCTCTTGACTTTTTGATCAGATCAGACTGAAAATCAAACTCATCCCAGATCTTATGATCCCCAACATTGTGTCCAAGTTTTGTCTTGATTGATCAGTAATTGTAGATTCTAGAGTATAAACAAGGTCGAAATCAGCAATTTCATCAAATTCAAGGGCACATAACTTTCTAGTCAGATCAGGCTGAAAATCAAACTAATTCGAAATCTTATGATACCCAACATTGTGTCCAAAAATTTGTCTTGATTGGTCAAAAATTGTAGATTCTAGAGTGTAAACAAGGTCGAAAACAGTTGAAAACGGCAATTTTGTCCAATTCAAGGGCATATAACTCTTGACTTTCTGGTCAGATCAGACTGAAAATCAAACTCATTCCAGATCTCATGGTCCCCAACATTGTGTCCAAGTTTTGTCTGGATTGATAAATAATTGTAGATTTTAGAATGTAAACAAGGTCGAAATCAGCCGAAAATGGCAATTTTGTCGAATTCAAGGGCACATAACTCTAGTCTTTCTAGTCAGATCAGACTGAAAATCGAACTCATCTGAGATCTTATGGCCTGCAACATTATATCCAAGTTTTGTCTTGATTGATTAATAATTGTAGATGCTAGAGTGTAAACAGTGTCAAAACTAGGTATTTTTTGCATTCAAGGGCAGATAACTCCTAACTTTCATGTTTGATCTGACCAATAATCGAACTCATCCGAGATCTTATGGTCATACATGTTTTGACCAAGTTTGGTCAAGATTGGCTTATATTTGTAGATGCTAGAGTGTAAACACGAAATTGTGGACGGACGGACGGACGGACGGACGGACAGACAGACAGACAGACAGACGGACGACGGACAAAAAGTGACCACAATAGCTCACCTTGAGCACTTTGTGCTCAGGTGAGCTAAAAATCACTAAAAGTCCCTGTGGTAAAGAAGCTACAGGTGAAAAACAAAATATTTTTGTGGAACACAAATGCCCACGAAACGGCCATGTTTTTTTTAAAAATGTTAAGTTTTTGTGTAAAGGGTTGATAAGGGTTACTGAATGACCCTCAGGAAGGTCATATTGCATGGAACAGATAGATATCATTGAAAGGATGTTACATACCAAATTTGAGCTTTGTATGTCAAATACTTTTGGAGAAAAGGCAAATGTTAAGTTTGTTAAATTTAAAATGTTAAGTTTTTGTGTAAAGAGTTGATTAGAGTTAACGGATGACCTTCAGGAAGGTCATATTGCATGGAACAGATAGATATCATTGAAAGGATGTTACATACCAAATTTGAGCTTTGTATGTCAAATACTTTTGGAGAAAAGGCAAATGTTAAGTTTGTTGAGTTTTTGGACAGACAGATGGATGGACAGACAGACAGACACAAGTAAAACAATATGCCCCAGTAAAACAATATGCCCCCATATCGATCATAAAATTCACAATTATAAAACTCAGTAAATGTTACAGGTCACATCTAAATATGATATATATGGCTGTAAAACTCTCTTTATTCTTGATAATTGAATTTTGTTGAAAGTTTCTGTGAAAAATCTATTGACATGATCATTTCACTTCCCACCTGCTTTTTGTATTTTGTCTGATGACCTTTGAAATTAAAATCTGTTTCAGACAGTAAACCTTTCTCAAGCTTCAACACTTTGACTTACAAATTTTGAAATCATTTTCTTCATTTGCACTTGAAAGCAAAATTACACATTAATCCATTCCCAAAATGACAAATTTCAGGATGGTCCTAATGATCCCTTTCCCACATGACTATAAATTTAAGACTAGTCCTTTGTAAAGCTATTGTGGACAGCAAAATCAATGTTGGAAAAAGGTCATATTTCTGTACAACAAAGCACACAAGATATAGAGGCAAATCATCAGCATTGTCTCAACGTTTTCCCAAGGGACTTTGAAAATCTAGTCTAGGTGTTGCAGGTGGCATAGTCAAAATTGCAAAAGACACTAAAAATTTGTATACCATAGCATCTATAGGCATTTAATAATGAACAAGATGGTGTTTGTGAAACACTTATGTCCCCTAAATGCTTATGTTAAGTTTTCACGTTAAGTTTCGGAATGACAGACAGATGGACAGACATAGGACAGACAGACACAAGTATATGCCTGACCCTCAATATGTCCCCGATCTTTCAATACTTGGGCATCAAAAGGAGAAACTGATGCTCATTTTAAAGTTCTATTTTAATAAAAGACATCAAAGCCAGGTGATGTTTGGAAAAGGATTAAAATGTGTATAACCCTTTCCCAAGCAAGGCCTGATTTTGACATACCTAATAGAGATAGCCTGGGAAAACATTGAAGCAAAAGAAGAAAATGCTGATAATCAGCATTTTCTACTTTTGCCTCAATATTTGCTTGCCTATATTGTACACATATCTTATCTTTTTAACATCCAATTCGTCGTCTGCAGCAGCTTTCTAAAAGGGAGCAGTCCAAAATTTTGTAGTTTGGGAAAGGATTAAAATGTGTTTAACCCTTTCCCAAACGCCAAAATCTTAGGCACGTCCAATTCAAAAGCTGCTGCAGACGACAAAACAGATGTTGAGAAAGATTGAAATATAGTGTGTGATATATCCAAGAAAATATTGAGGCAAAAGGAGAAACTGCTGGTTATCAGCAGTTTCTTCTTTTGCCTCAATGTTTTCCCAAGCCTTTTCTATCAGGGACGTCAAAACCAGGTCTTGTTTGGGAAAGGGTTAATATACCTAACTGTGTTTGATATTTCTCACAGGAACCATTTCTACTCATGTTACTGAAGAATTATTGGTTCATTCCAGTAAAATAGGTTGTCATTGAAATAGTTTTCCTGATATTCCTACTTTTATTTATGAGAGAAAACTAATTGAATCATGGACAGAATTTGCAGCTACTTTTTCCTTTTGATGATAGGAGATATAATAGAACTGACACTGATATCAGATAAAGATATTGAATGTAGTCTTAAAGCTACTATTTCCCAGATTTGGACCCAAAAATTGTCAAATACAAACGAAATGTACACTTTTTAAGCTTTATATGACCTGATTAAATGATTACGAGAAACTATTGAAGCAACGACTCATTTTTTCGCAATTTGATACCAAATTCATGAAGCGATGTCGAAAGTAGGTCAAAACAGTAGGACATGCGACTTTCTTAAATGACGTCACAACATACATGATGACGTCATATTGAAATTTAAGTATGAATCTCGTTTGAATCATGGTCCGCGCTGTATGCGCATGCGCAACAATTTGAAAATAATTCTAACCCCATCAGTGATGGGGTTGAATTTAGGCTTGGATTCTCCCTAAATTCAGCTATCTGTCTTGTAATTTCGGCTCATTCTCTGTCTGAATCGCATATTATTAACCATCCTGAAGTGGTCAACACAAAAGTTTTGCATATTTTTTCAAAAAATTTCATTTTTTGCAATTAGACCATCTGTTACCGTCGCCCTTTAATCATAAGAATGCATTTGGTGCAATAATAATAATAGAGGCAAACAAATGGATCTAAAATAGGTCTGCAGGAGCATAACGTCGGTGTAAATGCAAAACCAGGGGCCGGTTTCATCAAAAACGTCCTAGGACATGACTTAAAAAGTGTCCTAAGACCTTTTGTAGGACGTACGTAAGTCAGTTTCATCAAAACGTCCTAAGCAGTTCCTACGACTTAAATTCGCGTTTCATCAAAATATGTCTTACTTTAGTTATGCTCGATCAAAAGGCCCCAGAAAATCACGTGCGGCCCTAATTTTAGCTAAATTTTGTCATTGTAATGTAAAGAAACTTTCCAAACGTCAAAGAAAAACGAAAACTCAACACTTGGGATTTGAGCACTGTTGGACAAGGGGAAAATCGTTTCTGCTAGCGAAATTATCTATTTGTGGAAAAAAGATTAAGGATGCGTCGTGCAATAATGTAGAAATTAATCCTACTCCCCAAAACAAAATTATTCTGGATAAAAGTCCATACACTAGGGAAGCCAGAATGAGAAGATATGTAAGACCTACTCCTGGACAAAACATGATTGGGAAATGATTTTTGCTTTTTATGACAGATTATGTTTTTGATCAATATGATAATGCCATTTTTCTTGTAAATCAAATTTGAGAAAGCAAACAATTTTTTCTGTTGTAGTCGCTTTTGACGTTTTAAAATCTTGCAGAAAATTTATTAATTCGGTATACATGCACGGCATTTTATTATGCTGAAAGTGGACTCTACAGGGACTAAAATCATAAAATAAACAATATAATCAGTATTTGTAACTCGCTAGATTGATGATGTTGAATATGTTGTCATTGTCCATCCTCAGACAAAAGTCATCCCAAGCCTTTAACGTTCCGTGGGAAAGTGTAACTGCCAATGATAGAACAAATATACGATTCAAGACAATTTTAAATTGGGTCAATTTGAAAGCTAAAGCAGAGGACAAAATGTTAATGAGTAATAGTACAGAACATGTTTTGATAAAAAAAATGAGAAAGAGCAGCAATTTCCTTTCCCTCAATGTTATTGAAGTTGTCTTTTTAAAAGAGGAATGACAAAATTTATTTTTCTAATGAATTTATTGGGGTTTAACGCCGTTTTCAACTGCTTTGGTCACAATGCGGAGACTGGAGCACCTAACCATGGATTCCTTTTGTTTCTCATACCAGTACTACCACAACAATCTAACCGAGCCCCCAGCTGTTCGCCCACATAGGTTCACGATATCAAATCATTGATGGGTGGAATTTTGTCAGAGAGGGCATTTGCCGGGGCCGGGTATCGAACTCGGGACATTTCGAGTGAGCGGCAGTGTGTAATGAGACGCACCTGTTTAAAGGGTAAATAATGGTGTTTTGTTTTGTTCTGTTTTTCTCTCTCTCTCTTTTTTTTTCTTGGGGGGGGGAGGGGTAAATGAAGCGGGTTTAAGATGTTTAAGCAAATAAATTATTTCTTTTGGTTTTAAAGCTCGAGGGTAACAGATGGTCTAATTGCAAAAAATGAAATTTTTTGAAAAAATATGCAAAACTTTTGTGTTGGGCACCTCAGAATGGTTAATAATATGCGATTCAGATAGAGATTGAGCCGAAATTATAAGAGAGATAACCGAATTTAGGGAGAATCCAAACCCAAATTCAACTCCGTCACAGAGTCGGTTGAACTTATTTTTTAACTGTCACGCATGCGCATACAGCGCGGACCAAGATTCAAACGAGATCCATACTTGAATTTCAATATTATCAAATTGCGAAAAAATGAGTCGTTGCTTCAATAGTTTGTTGTAATCATTTAATCAGGTCATATAAAGCTTAAAAAGTGTACATTTCGTTTGTTTTTGACAAATTTTGGGTCCAAATCTGGGAAATAGCAGCTTTAAGTTATACAAATACATTTACATGCCACGGAAATTTTGAGTGTAAGCAACTTCTGTTTGTGTCAAATATGTGTATTTCTAACCTGTCTGTTTCATATTATACTGATCCAGCTATCATTTTAACTGACCAGTCTGGGATTCTAACTTTTAGCAGTAAGGGCATATACTTGAATTGGAGCATCGTCAAGTGTCAAAGACTTACATAAAAAAGCATCAAGGATCATTCATTTCCTCTTTTTGTCATGTTTTCTATCCATGATTGAATGTCCATCATCAGACGTTGAATTACGACTTAACAGAAGTAATATTTCTTATTCATCTAAAAGACAGACAAAAGACTCGTATTTACAAATAATATTCGTTTTGTATATATCGCTTAGCAATGTGTGCCCTTGTTCATACTCAGATAAAGTGAGCCCAGTCTCTGACAAAATGGATGCTGATGGAGTTTGGACATAATCATAGTACAAAACATTTTTAAACTAGAACTGTCGCAAAGCGGACAAATACCCCCCACTAGCGCCTTGTCACTGAAAAAAGTGCTATGGGTCAAAAGGTTCTTTAGTTGGAGCATGGAAACGGATTTTAAACAAAGTCCAATTCTGACCTTGACCTTTGACCTTCGTGACCCAAAAACAATAGGGCACCTCCTTGGATCATGGGCAACAACTGTGTAAAGTTTCATGATCCTAGGTCAACCGGTTCATGACTTAGAGCACGGAAACGGATTTTAAACAAAGTCCGATTGTGACCTTGACCTTTGACCTTCGTGACCCAAAAACAATAGGGCACCTCCTTGGATCATGGGCAGCAACTGTGTAAAGTTTCATGATCCTAGGTCAACCGGTTCATGACTTAGAGCACGGAAACGGATTTTAAACAAAGTCCGATTGTGACCTTGACCTTTGACCTTCGTGACCCAAAAACAATAGGGCACCTCCTTGGATCATGGGCAGCAACTGTGTAAAGTTTCATGATCCTAGGTCAACCGGTTCATGACTTAGAGCACGGAAACGGATTTTAAACAAAGTCCGATTGTAACCTTGACCTTTGACCTTCGTGACCCAAAAACAATAGGGCACCTCCTTGGGTCATGGGCAACAACTGTGTAAAGTTTCATGATCCTAGGTCAACCGGTTCATGACTTAGAGCACGGAAACGGATTTTAAACAAAGTCCGATTGTGACCTTGACCTTTGACCTTCGTGACCCAAAAACAATAGGGCACCTCCTTGGATCATGGGCAGCAACTGTGTAAAGTTTCATGATCCTAGGTCAACTGGTTCATGACTTAGAGCACGGAAACGGATTTTAAACAAAGTCCGATTGTGACCTTGACCTTTGACCTTCGTGACCCAAAAACAATAGGGCACCTCCTTGGGTCATGGGCAACAACTGTGTAAAGTTTAATGATCCTAGGTCATCCGGTTCATGACTTAGAGCACGGAAACGGATTTTAAACAAAGTCCAATTGTGACCTTGACCTTTGACCTTCGTGACCCAAAAACAATAGGGCACCTCCTTGGGTCATGGGCAACAACTGTGTAAAGTTTCATGATCCTAGGTCAACCGGTTCATGACTTAGAGCACGGAAACGGATTTTAAACAAAGTCCGATTGTGACCTTGACCTTTGACCTTCATGACCCCAAAACAATAGGGCACCTCCTTGGGTCATGGGCAACAACTGTGTAAAGTTTCATGATCCTAAGTCAACCGGTTCATGAGTTAGAGCACGGAAACGAAAAAGTCTACGGACGGACGGACGGATGGACGGACGGACGGACGGACGGACGGACGGACGGACAGACAGACAGACATGGTGAAACCAATATACCCCCCTCTACTTCGTAGGTGGGGGGTATAATAAATGAGAAAATGCAGTATTTTCTTCTTTTCTCTCTATGTTATTGAAGGTGTCTTTATCTAGAACGTCACAAGGAGGTCTAACTTGACATAATGTTAAAGAGTTGGTGGGCTCGAAGCGGTGTAATAGATGTTTTAATCAAATGATTTATTTTATTTGTACATGTAGCTGGATATTCACATGCCTTGCATAGGCCTATGTCCATGTCGTTTCAGTCTTTGACCATCAGCATCCGATTCCAAAAGAAATTGTAAAGCTGTTGCCAGTCATCAGTTGTAGACCATTTAAGACAAAATTGAAGTCAAAAAGTCGGATTTAAGTCACCAAAATATTGGTCTTAAATTTAAGTCAAAAAGTAGGAACTTTTTAAGTCTTGAGACATTGATGAAACGCGACTTACGACTTAAATGTATTTAGGACGTTTTTTAAGTCAAAAATACGACTTAAATGGTTTGATGAAACAGGCCCCTGGTCTTATGTCGTTTTTTGCGATTTTCAAAGTAAAACCTTGTATGCCCAGTTAAGACAATTCTTGCAGGTTTTGAGATATTTCTACTAATCAGTGTTGATGACAAATTACTAGTGAACAATATGTCCAAATTTCAAGTTAAACCTTTCAGTTTGGGAAAAGTTATTACATTTTTTTCCTTCCCCTTTAAAATCTTCAAAAAACGAGATACCAGGTTTTGCATTTACAACGACGATTAGCTTTGTTTTTAGGGTACTTTATGAAATTTAATTATTCATTGTAATAATTATTTTTGTTAAACAGCATTGTCATATTAAAGATATGATATTTGACTTTGACCTTAAACCTTGATATCTATGGATATATAATATATTGTGAATGCTTAATCACTGGGTATCACTATGATAAGTGATTTTCAAAGAAACTGGAGACAAACAGACAGACAGACAAACTATATTTCAATGCTGGGGCACAAATAGAATAGCAGTGGACAGACTATATCGCTGCTTTTCTTCGAAAACCTCGTATCTGCAGCTTAACCCTTTCCCAAACAAGACCTGGTTTTGACGTCCCTAATAGAACAGACTTGTGAAAACATTGAAACAAAAGAAGAAACTGCTGATAACCAGCAGTTTCTCCTTTTGTCTCAATATTTTCTGTGCCATATTTTACACAAATCATGTCTTTATTATCATCAATTTTGTCATCTGCGTCAGCTTTCAATTTGGATCACCCTAAAATTTTGTCATATGGGAAAGGGTTAAAACAAGCTGCAGATACGAGGTTTTCGTAGAAAAGCGACGATATGAAGAGTGCCAGCCATCAGCGTCTTTCTCTGTCTCAGTTCCAGACTGTGTAATTACTAGGAGTCTAAGAAACGCTGTGGTAAAGACAGTTCAATAATTTCTAATCATCGCAAATATTCTGTAGTTAAAAGTGACAAGGAACACCTCATGAAGGGAAATAAGAAACCTGTTATTGTCTTGGATACCCAATATAATTTCTTTACCTAGGCGCAAAACTGTGTACGAGTAAGATACCAAAGGACATCATCATTGTGTAGGCTCAATTGTCAGACAGCATAATTACTAGGAGTCTAAGAATTGCAGTGGTAAAGACAGTTCAATAATTTCTAATCATTGCAAATATTCTGTAGTTAAAAGTGACAAGTAGACACCTCATGAAGGGAAACTGGATAATCACTTGTCATTGATACCCTATATCATTTCTTTACACTTGACAAATAACAAACAATGGAATTCCAACTACTTGTGCGCTCATTTTCATGCCAGATTGTATTATTACTTGGAGTCTATGAAACATTAGGCAAGAGAGAGAGTTCAATAACTGCTAATCATCGTTATAGTACAGTACTGTACTCAAAAGTTACAAGTAATACCTTGTGAAAGGAAATAGGAAATCCAACTGTTATATCTATATATAGACAATCTTTTGCAATAACATTCGATATATCATTTTACTAGCCTTGTAAGGTCACATAATTATTTCAATGCCAGTGATTTTGTCATATTTAGCAAGACAGTCATGTCTTGTTAAAGGGTTTACCATTTCTCTATTCTCCCAACCTGATTACACCAGCCTTTACAGTTGTTGCCACATCATATGGCACATGTTTATGTTTTCTTTAACGTTCAATTTCATTTGAACAAAACATAAACATTGTGCCATACGATGTGGCGACAACTGTAGGTATAATAGATTCACAATTAAATGAGAATAGATACGGTTGTCTTGCTTTAATTTTACGTAGGTAAAGGTAGTAGTTCTACCTAAAAATAAACCAAAACAACCGTAAACGATTCTCGTTTAACTTTGAATGTATTATATATAGATATTCATCCTTACAAGATTTATAACAATAAATAAATATAAATTCAATAGCAAAGTTTCAGGAAAGGGAACGGAACAATATTAATATTTTGAGCCATAAAGTAGTATAGAACAAATCGAACCGATTGATTATATGAGGAAACTCAGTGAAGCCATAATAATGTCATAATACTACTCCTACGAGAATATGATTGTTATTGCAATTAACCTTTTTCCCAAATTATGAATTCATAGACCGGTAAAAATTGCTGATGACAAATCAAGCAGGACTACAAAATATAGTCTGACACACCATTATACCATAGAATTCCTTGAGGAAAAAGGAGAAAATGCTGATAATCAGCATTTTCTCCTTTTCCCTGAAGGGTTTCTAAAGTAATGTCCGCCAAAGCTATGAGGGCCACAGTGTTTGTTTGGGATAGGGTTAATATGCTACAACTATATTAACTAGACACTATCAGTTTACATCTGTCTCTCTATTGTCCATTCAATCAGTCTATTTGCATTTTTACTGTTTTGTTCACAAGGAAGAATATGTTGTTTTTTTCTCAGAACCCACTATAGAACATTATGTGACCCGTCACGCTAAAAGGGACCTTATCCGAAGTACAAAAATCCAAATTTTGGCAAACTTGTCAGACTCGGTACAGGTCAACCAGGTCCCATATGAAACAAATGAACATATAGTAAGACAGGGAAACCATTCCGGATTTAGAAATTTACTTTAAAGTGAAAAGTGTCAGCCTTAGTCTGGCTGCGTGGACTGCGCAGACTGACTAGGGTCGATATTTTTCACACTTCCTATAAGGTCCCTTTTAGTGTGACGGGTCACATATGTTTTTTTCTTGAATTATCCCTGTAGTGTGTGTTTTCTTTAAGGCCCACGCACAAACAATTTCATGTCCACATTGCATTCACATCACATCGCATTCTAAAATACACTGCACATGTCCCCTCCTGCTACGGCCATGATGTGTACGTGGAATTGTGTATGTGACCCGGCCTTTACATATGACATTGATTATTGACCTCGATGAACATCTTTGGTTTGGTTTATTGGGGTTTTACACCGTTTTCAAATGCTACAGTCATATTGCGGCAACTGGAGCACCTAACCATGGATTCCTGTTATTTCTCAAACCAGTACTATCAACAACATCCTAACTAACCTCCAACTGCTCCCAACATACATTCACGATACCAAACCATTGATGGGAGACATTTTTGTCAGTAAGGGTATTTGCAGCGGCCTGGTATCGAACCAAGGACCTCTCGAATGAGAGACAGATGCGCTACCAACTACTGCTCTTTGACCTAAAGGTGCCATGCTTTTTGTCGATATTTTATAACAGGATACCTTTTGAAAGTATAAGTAACATTTTGAGAGAAAATGAAAAGTTCAGATTTCAACAACAAAAGCAGCAAATTACAGCACTTGGTACTCCCATTTAATTGACATCAAGAATGGCTTTCTTTTAACCAAAATAGATGGGAAGGGGAGTGTTGATGATTAGTATTATAAGCAGTTATCGTCGATCATGTTTGAAAATGTCGTAACTACAGATTATTTAAGCTGTAGTTACGACATTTTCGAACGTGACTGTCAATTAGCTTATAAAGCATCAATTTGTGCAAAACTGGACTTATCATTGAAAGCTAATTTATGCCATGAAGCATGTAAGCATTCATAACCATCACATATATTGCTCTTTCCTACACAAAACAATTTTAAAGTGATCCAATTCAAGACCATCTGCAGACAACAAATTTTTGGTTTTATAACAAAATGGATTTGTGTACAAAATAATACTGAAAATATTGAGGCAAAAGGAGAAAATCCTGAAATGCTGGTTATCAGCCTTTTCTTCTTTTGACTTTCTTTCTGAAACATTGTCTATCAGAAACATCCAAACCAGGTATTGTGTGTGAAAGTTATAGTCAATCAACCTGCAAGATAATTCTGTGAGCTTTTAAAATATTTATTGTAATTTATGTAGCTTCACACATGAAATGGATTGTTTCATCTAATGAAATATCAATATGGAGCTTAATGAGCTTGAGGTAGAATACCCATAATGTGGCCAATTTGAGATTTATAAATCATCAGATTTTTTTCGAGCAGCGTCGTAACATATCGGAACCTATTCAGGCGCGGTCGTTGCATCGCCTAATTTTTTCGACATCGCCCAAATAATTCTGACGTCATGCGAATCTCATTATGGGTGGACTACCTTAAAGTGAAACCTCATGCAATTAACATTGATGAAAGTTAATGCTCACTAAATCCTTTCCCACACGAGCTCTGATTTGCCATCTGTTTTAGAAATAGGCTGTCAACCAGCATAATCTTCATTTGTCTCATTAATTTCTGTACTACAATGTATAAATATTCCATTATTTAACCCTTTCCCAAACGACAAAATTTTAGAGTGATCCACTTCAAAAACTGCCACAAATGACAAAATGGATGTTATTAAAGATAGGATTTGTGTAAAATATGGCATAGAAAATATTGAGACAAAAGGAGAAACTGCTGATTATCAGCAGTTTCTTCTTTTGTCTCAATGTTTTCCCAAGCCATTAATATAAGGGACGTCAAAACCAGGTCTTGTTTGGGAAAGGGTTAACATCCATTATGTTATCTATGGCATTTCATGTTTCAATTACGACCTGAGTCTAAAATTATTTGTCCTTCCACAGAGGTTAAAGTGGTACTTTACACACAGGAAATTGATGAAAAATTTGTTCCAGAAGCACTTTATCAGACATGTTTGAAGTAAATAGACCAGGAAATGAGTGTTGTAGTAACATTTAATGTTAAAGAACATAGTATATAGTTACCAATCATTTAATCATCTCCCCTTGAAAATTCCAAATCTTATATTAAATTCATTTTCAAATGTTTAAGGGCACCAAGATAAAGCTTTATTAAATACATGTATCTTAAAGAGCTAAAAGATATGGTTATATATAGACGATTCCAGAAACAGTAAATAGACCGCCGCCATTTTGTAAGTCATGTGACCTGTCCGCCATTAAGGTACTGAAGTGAGCTAGATTAAGTTACATACGCCATAATATTGAAATTCGTTGTAACAATGTGTAAAATAAAGAATTAGGTTCTAGATATTTTGTTTTGTTTATATGGATGACGGTGTAGATCTAGCATCGTGAAACCTTTCCCAAACAAACGAAAACAAGAATATAAAAAGGATTTTTCAAACATTTAGAGAAAAAGACAAAACTAGATCTACATAGAGTTATTAGTCTAGATATAGATCTAGCCTATTTACTTATGTTTTCTAAATGATCTATTCCAACAGCATTTATTTTTCGTCTGTATCAGTTTTCGAAGATATCTATGAAATGGTGATGGAAAGAGTTATAAGAAAACAAGAGATGTTTGTAAAACATATATGCCCCCTCAAGGGCCTACATTTGATGTAGGTCAAAGTCCAAGGTCAAGTTAACAAGGTCCAAGGTCATGGTCAAATATGAAAGGTCTTGGTAGGAGGTGTCTATGTGTGAAATATTAAAGCTGTATATGTAAAAGTAAAATGAAACATAGGCCAGGTTAAAGTTTTTAAAAGTAGGCCAAATGCCAAGGTCAAGGTCATGGTAAAATGTGAAAGGTCTTGGTTCGAGGTGTCCATTTGTGAAATATCAATGCTGTAGGTGTAAAAGGACATGATATATATGCCTGGTTTCAGTCGTTTTAAAAGTAGGTCAAACTCCAATGTCAAGGTTGCAATATTCAAGGTCATGGTCAAATGTGAAAGGTCTTGGTAGGAGGTGTCTATGTGTGAAATATCAAAGCTGTAGGTGTAATAGGACATAAGATAAAGGCTAGGTTAGATATTTCTAAAAGTAGGTCAAACTCCAAGGTCAAGGTCCAAGGTCATGGTCAAAGTGAAATATCTTGGTTGGAAGTGACCATGTGTGAAATATCAAGGCTGTATATGTAAAATGACATGAAATATAGGCCAGGTTAATGTATTATAAAAGTAGGTCAAACACCAAGGTCAAGGTTACCAGGTCCAAGGTCATGGTCAAATGTGAAATGTCTTGGTCGTAGGTGTCCATGTGTGAAATACCAAGGCTGTATGTGTAAAAGGACATGATATATCAGCTAGATTAAAGTTTTTTTAAAGTAGGTCAAAGTCCAAGGTCAAGGTCACAAGGTCCAAGGTCATGGTCAAATGTGAAAGGTCTTGGTAAGATGTGTCCATGTGTGAAATACCAAGGCTGTATGTGTAATAGCACATAAGATATAGGCCCAGTTTATTTTTTTTAAAAGTAGGTCAAACTCCAAGGTCAAGGCCACATGGTCCAAGGTCATAGTCGTATGTGATAGGTCTAAGTCGGAGGTTTCCATGTGTCAAATATCAAGGCTGTATGTGTAAATGGACATGATATATCGGCCAGGTTAAAGTTTTTTAAAAGTAGGTCAAACTCCAAGGTCAAGGTCACAAAGTCCAAGGTCATGGTCAATTGTGAAAGGTCTTGGTAAGATGTGTCCATGTGTGAAATATCAAGGCTGTATTTGTAAAAGGTCATGAGATATATGCCGGGTTTATTTTTTTTTAAAGTAGGTCAAACTCCAAGGTCAAGGTCACAAGGTCCAAGGTCATGGTTAAATGTGAACGATGTTGATAGGAGGTATCTTTGTGTGAGATATCAAGGCTGTATGTGTAAAAGGACACGAGATATAGGCAAGGTTAAGAATTAAGTATAAAAATCAACAAAGGGCAATAACTCCAAGAATTTGATTGGCAGAGTTACAGTCCTTGTGCACTGCACCTCTCCATAATGAAATCTATTCACCTGTAAAGTTTCATGATTCTACCTTACATATTTTTTGAGTAGTGCTCCGGACAAGAATCAAGTTATAAAATCAACAAAGGGCAATAACTCACAAAATTTGATCGGCAGAGTTACGGTTCTTGTGCACTGCACCTCTCCATAATGAGATCTATCCACCTGTAAAGTTTCATGATTCTACCTTACATACTTTCTGAGTTATGCACTGGACAATAATAAAGTTTGAAAATCAACAAAGGGCAATAACCCAAAAAATAGGATCAGCAGAGTTACGGTTCTTGTGCACTGCACCTCTCCATAATGAGATCTATCCACCTGTAAAGTTTCATGATTCTACCTAACATAGTTTTTGAGTTATGCTCCGGACAAGAATCAAGTTATAAAATCAACAAAGGGCAATAACTCAAAAAATTTGATCAGCAGAGTTACGGTTCTTGTGCACTGCACCTCTCCATAATGAGATCTATCCACCTGTAAAGTTTCATGATTGTACCTTACATACTTTTTGAGTTATGCTCCGGACAAGAATCAAGTTATAAAATCAACAAAGGGCAATAACTCAAAAAATTTGATCGGCAGAGTTACGGTTCCTGTGCACTGCACCTCTCCATAATGAGATCTATCCACCTATGAAGTTTCATGACTCTACCTTTAATACTTTTTGAGTTATGCTCCGGACAAGTTTTGGTCTACGGACAGACCGACCGACCGACCGACCGACCGACCTTCCGACCGACCGACCGACCGACCGACCGACCGACCGACACTTGCAAAACAATATACCCCCATTTTCTTCGAAAGGGGGCATAATAAATAACTAACCCTTTCCCTAAAAACACGATTTTTGAACCAGACTAGATGATCTAGATCACTTCCAGCATTTCAAGGATTAAGTGTTTACAAATTCAATAGGAACAAATAGATCTAGCTAGATCTAGATCTACTTAACGATCTGGAACCATAATAGACACTTTTGAAAATACAAAAAATATATTTGTATATTAATTCTATGATACAAGACGAAGGTAAAATGAAACTATAAACATATACTCCCCGTCATAAGAAAGTAGCCACTTGTCTGATGCAAATGATCGGCAATTTTAAGATTATTCATAAACTTACCAAAATAAATACAAAACATTGAAACATGGCAAGTAAAAACGCTTTCGTGAAAGAATCGAAAACAGTCGAATTGCAACATTAGCTATGGTAGCTTGATGGTAGTTCCAGGAAATCCTTAACTGATACGGAACACACTAGCAAAATTCACAGCCAAATATAGGGCCGGAAACGGCCCCAAAACGACTAAGAATATGCGATTATGATACTGTTTTTATTCGAAATGATTAGTGACTAATAAGTGATTTTCATTAAACCCAAGACCCTTGCAAAATGGCGGTTTCCGGTTTTAGCCCAACCAACCCCCAATTTCCTCTTAAAGGCTCTATTCATTGAATTTTTGTTTCTGTTTGGTCTTTAGCAAGTTCCAAACTAAGAAAATGTTTTCCTTCACTTTACCCACCAGCCACTTCCGGTTATTATCAAACATTTAATATTGAGACATGCTATACTGGTAGTGCTAAATTTTCATAGACATCTATCATCTCAACGGAATGATTGACTGTAAAATTGAAATGGGACTTTTGTTTGTGCTTCAACAGCGTCAACTTATGCAGAAAATGATAGCTATAAGTAAACAAAATTGTTGTTTGTACCATGAAAATACTCTTTTGAACCCATATTAAAACTAAACGTGTTTCCGACCATGTTGAAAGCATTTAACCATTGAGGTGTGAAAAGGACTGATTGGGAATGCGTATGAATATGTAAAAACAAAAAGACATTAAGAATTGTGAAAATTAGGGTTATTTGAAAAGTGGCTACTTTTTTATGACGGTGAGTATATTTTACCGATATATTTGAATTTTATATCTATTTTTAGTTACTGACCCCCATTTTACAAAAATGGCGGGAAAATGGGAAGCACCAACTCTGTAAATCTCATATTTTTTTCAGAATATGATGATATCTGACATTTTTTCAGCTTGTATGTTACAACAGATATGTATGTAACACAAATAATCTAACACAAAACTATAAAAAGCAAAATTCAGGAAAAAACACCTGATTATGTATAAGCTTTATGATTTTGCGACTGTATTTTTTCGGCGTCGATGAAAAATGAACTTTTTTTCTTTGATCTATATTTTTTGTAATTTTGACTGGCAGGGTATGAAACCTACATCAAAAATATCTCTAATCTATACTTGTGCAAATAAAACAAGAATGGGAAAAGGTTACCGTTAAAATTTGGTTTTTTATGCATTCAAACTTAGCAGGGGTGCACAAAGCAAGGACAAAATGTTCAAAATAGGTCATTCAATTTCAGCAAATATTGTAGGGTCAAATGTAACAACACGTTATTTTATAGTTACTGATATAAAGAAACTATCTAATCAAATATTCATTGTCACACTTCCCTGTAGTTCCTACATAAACTATTGTGAACAAAACAAATAGCACCATATACATGGGGGTGGGGAGTCATGTGACACTACACTTTCAGAAAATCGTCAATAATTTTGTAAATACTTGACAAATGAAATCGGTTTGAAGCAGAAAAGTGTAAAGCCTCGAGATCAGAAGTGTATGGTACCTCTTTTACAAATCAGCTGATAAAAACGTTATTTACAACCAAATTAAGTTTTGGTTGGTCGTCAATAACTTTCATATCAACTGATTTTTCAAAGATCACCCTTCGCATTCAGCAAAGTCATGGAGTGTTCATGCTTTCATTGCTTAAATTCTTTTTTTCAAATCGGTCATCTATTGACAGAATTGTTGGACAATACCGAAACTATTCTGTCAGGTGATTCCCCGCCGTGGGGTGAAAGAGGGTTGAAATTGGTCTCATGTACTACTGTATAAGAACGCCTTTGTCAATCAAATTCAGCAAATTTTACATGAACACTTATGTTATTATATTATGTCACATGTTTACAAATAAATATGAAAGGAAATGTTGAAATTGAACAAACCACGGAAAATTCATGTGAATAGCAATGGATTTTGTTTAAACAATTGACTGGGTTTAAAGTTGTGCTTTGATAAACCGTCAGTGTTGTCATAAATTATCGTAACTACGGCCTAATTTAAGCCGTAGTTACGAGATTTTATAACAGTTCCAACGAATTACTATTGTATGTCCGAAATTACGTAAAAAATAACTAGATAAAAATCGTTCCCTATTTCGATGTACTTTCCACTTTCTTTTTTGTTACTATTTATAGAATACAACATGAAGAAGTATTTTTCATGTATTTCCGATTCTAATGGATGAATGTACGTTTGATATACGTTTAACCGCCAGAGTGTTCAGAACGATAATATTTAAGCATTTTTCATGCTACTAACAACGAGAAATACGAGAATTATCTCTATCTATGCAGAAAAGTACACTTTAAATAGCTTACACGGCCGATATTTATTAATGTTTACGAGAAAGTAAACCGAGGTGAGAACAAAAGCGAATCTTTCCGAAGTGCGTTTCACGGAAATAACCGAGTGCCGTAAATACCCGATCATCGGCGATAATAACCGAATTCCATTATGGTTCCAGATCGTTAATTATTTTATTCAAACGGAAAGAAAATTTTGACGATAATTCTAAATTAGACAAGAGATGTTTGTAAAACATATATGCCCCCTCAAGGGCCTACATTTGATGTAGGTCAAAGTCCAAGGTCAAGTTAACAAGGTCCAAGGTCATGGTCAAATATGAAAGGTCTTGGTAGGAGGTGTCTATGTGTGAAATATTAAAGCTGTATATGTAAAAGTAAAATGAAACATAGGCCAGGTTAAAGTTTTTAAAAGTAGGCCAAATGCCAAGGTCAAGGTCATGGTCAAATGTGAAAGGTCTTGGTTGGAGGTGTCCATGTGTGAAATATCAAGGCTGTAGGTGTAAAAGGACATGATATATATGCCTGGTTTCAGTCTTTTTAAAAGTAGGTCAAACTCCAAGGTCAAGGTTGCAATATTCAAGGTCATGGTCAAATGTGAAAGGTCTTGGTAGGAGGTGTCTATGTGTGAAATATCAAGGCTGTAGGTGTAATAGGACATAAGATAAAGGCTAGGTTAGATATTTCTAAAAATAGGTCAAAGTCCAAGGTCAAGGTTCAAGGTCATGGTCAAAGTGAAATATCTTGGTTGGAAGTGACCATGTGTGAAATATCAAGGCTGTATATGTAAAATGACATGAAATATAGGCCAGGTTAATGTATTATAAAAGTAGGTCAAACACCAAGGTCAATGTCACAAGGTCCAAGGTCATGGTCAAATGTGAAAGGTCTTGGTCGTAGGTGTCCATGTGTCAAATATCAAGGCTGTATGTGTAAAAGGACATGATATATCAGCTAGGTTAAAGTTCTTTTTAAAGTAGGTCAAAGTCCAAGGTCAAGGTCACAAGGTCCAAGGTCAGGGTCAAATGTGAAAGGTCTTGGTAAGATGTGTCCATGTGTGAAATACCAAGGCTGTATGTGTAATAGCACATAAGATATAGGCCCAGTTTATTTTTTTTTAAAGTAGGTCAAACTCCAAGGTCAAGGCCACATGGTCCAAGGTCATAGTCGTATGTGATAGGTCTAAGTCAGAGGTTTCCATGTGTCAAATATCAAGGCTGTATGTGTAAATGGACATGATATATCGGCCAGGTTAAAGTCTTTTTGAAAGTAGGTCAAACTCCAAGGTCAAGGTCACAAAGTCCAAGGTCATGGTCAATTGTGAAAGGTCTTGGTAAGATGTGTCCATGTGTGAAATATCAAGGCTGTATTTGTAAAAGGTCATGAGATACATGCCGGGTTTAATTTTTTTTTAAAGTAGGTCAAACTCCAAGGTCAAGGTCACAAGGTTCAAGGTCATGGTTAAATGTGAACGATGTTGATAGGAGGTATCTATGTGTGAGATATCAAGGCTGTATGTGTAAAAGGACACGAGATATAGGCAAGGTTAAGAATTAAGTGTAAAAATCAACAAAGGGCAATAACTCCAAATATTTGATTGGCAGAGTTACGGTTCTTGTGCACTGCACCTCTCCATAATGAAATCTATCCACCTGTAAAGTTTCATGATTCTACCTTATATATTTTTTGAGTTGTGCACCGGACAAGAATCAAGTTATAAAATCAACAAAGGGCAATAACTCAAAAAATTTGATCAGCAGAGTTACGGTTCTTGTGCACTGCACCTCTCCATAATGAGATCTATTCACCTGTAAAGTTTCATGATTGTACCTAACATAGTCTTTGAGTTATGCTCCGGACAAGAATCAAGTTATAAAATCAACAAAGGGCAATAACTCAAAACATTTGATCAGCAGAGTTACGGTTCTTGTGCACTGCACCTCTCCATAATGAGATCTATCCACCTGTAAAGTTTCATGATTCTACCTAACATAGTTTTTGAGTTATGCTCCGGACAAGAATCAAGTTATAAAATCAACAAAGGGCAATAACTCAAAAAATTTGATCAGCAGAGTTACGGTTCTTGTGCACTGCACCTCTCCATAATGAGATCTATTCACCTGTAAAGTTTCATGATTGTACCTAACATAGTTTTTGAGTTATGCTCCGGACAAGAATCAAGTTATAAAATCAACAAAGGGCAATAACTCAAAAAATTTGATCGGCAGAGTTACGGTTCTTGTGCACTGCACCTCTCCATAATGAGATCTATCCACCTATGAAGTTTCATGACTCTACCTTTAATACTTTTCGAGTTATGCTCCGGACAAGGTTTGGTCTACGGACAGACCGACCGACCGACCGACCGACCGACCGACCTTCCGACCGACCGACCGACCGACCGACCGACCGACCGACCGACCGACCGACACTTGCAAAACAATATACCCCCATTTTCTTCGAAAGGGGGCATAAAAATGTTGGCCATCAGCATTTTCATCTTTTCTTTCAAAGAGTATATTAATTTATGTCATTTTATTGCAGGCACAGCCTGCAACTTTTCCTCGGGCGGATCAGTGAATTTTTTGTCAGTTTGAGAAGAACTCCTCCACTAGAAATTAAGATTCCCAACAGAATTATGATGAAGGTCCAAATATAAACAGCCTCGGAAAACATTGTGACAAAAGAAGATAAATTGCTGATGCTGTCTTTTTCACCCTTTGACTAAATATTTTTGTGTTGTACACTATTTCTATCAACTTCCCTTTCGTCGTCTTCGATAGCTTTCATATGCCTATAGGAAGAGTGTGTTTTTGTTGCTTGGGAGAAGGTTACGCAACAAAACAGGTAGGGCAAAGATCTTGCAATCTTCTTGAGAAGCTCTTTTAGAAACAACCTTTCTACCATTCTGTAGGCCGTTGAGACTGTTATAATCTGTCAATTCCAAAATTACACAATTATCGTCTTCACGTCCCTATCAGAAAGATTTTTTTAAAACATTGAGAGAAGGAGAAATCTCTCATAACCCCGTGTATGCTGTTCGCATTGAAAATATATATTTTCCCCCGTGGCGTGCCTCAAATAAGGCGAGTGCCAATACGTGACGTCATGATTTTACATTTCACAATGTAGTGTTGTGACGTCATAAAATCAATACGAGAGGCAACTTAAGGGAAATTAGATAAATGTATACATGTACCCCGTGAGCGATTTTGTTCTAAAATCGAATACTTTTATTATTTGAATCCATGACTTCTCTTGGTTTTCCACGGTTGGATTAATATGCATTTTGGCTTAATTATGCCACAAATTACCAAGAAAACCCTGGAATTAATGCGAATTTATCAACAGCTTCGCATTCGAGTACTGAGAAGTTAATAATCTTCAGTACTTTAATGGCGGCGGCAAGGGAGGTAATTATGTAAATACTAATTTCTGGATTCGTCTATTGTAAGCAAAGATATGCAAGAGGGAATTTGGATAGATCTATAAACCTAACAACAGTTTTGTATTGATGATTCCTAATGTCCTCTCATGGGAGGCCAAATTCTGATTATCACTAGGGATCCTGTGGGCAAGAGGTGCGGGGACAATGTAAAGGAAAACAATTAACGCATTACCAGACAGCAAGGTTTTAGACTGATCTAAATTCAAAGGTGTTGCAAATGAGAGATGACAATTTCAAATGATTGAAGTCTTAGATATTTTTGTCTTTCTGAGTATTAAACATTGTAGGAAATGAAGAAATTGCTTGTCACAAGCAATTTCTTCGTTTCCCATGATGTTTTACAAAGACTTAATCTTGCAAGACGTCAAAAGGCCTCACTGTAACTATGGTTATGGATTAACAAGAAGCACAACATACCTTCGTAAGACGGAGATTTCATTATTTAACGATTCTTCCTTCCCGACTAGACCAACTCTGTCTATACATTTGACAGCGAAGAACTTCCCAGGATCACCTTTATCCTCTGCTAACAATACTTCTGAGAAGGCCCCTCTGTAATGATAAATTGAAACAGTATTTCTAAAAGCTATCAACCTTTTCCAAAATGATATAATTTCAGTCAATTTCAAATCAGTTCTTTTTGAAACAACGCCTGTGCTTTTGATGATACTAATAATTGATAACGCTTGCAAAAACATTGAGATAAAAAAAGAAAAATGCTGTAAACCAGCATTTTCTTCTTCTGTCTCAAAATTTTCGGTTCACTATAAACATAGTCTTCCTTTATGAATATCCGTTTTATTGTCTACAGAAATTTTCATACTTGAACAGTCAAATTTTTTGCCATTTGAGAAAGACTGGGTTAAAGCTTGTGCAAACAAATTAAACCTGCCCTGCGTTCAGTTAAATTTAACGGTTGAAGTTACCTTTTTTTTACCTAACATTCTGACTGAACGCTCTGCTAACGTTAGCTGAATAAACATGGCCGCCACCATAGTCTGGGTTCCCTCCTTCTTTTCGCAGTATAGAAAGTAGGAAACCAGACTAGCCGCCATTTTTGTTAGCTTTGGCACACTACCTTCAAATCTGTGAGCCAAATGGTGCGAACGGTAGGAGTAAACAGGTTGTTCAGTAGAAAACTGTTACGTAACGGTAGCTCAATGAGCTAATGTTTTGTCTTACTGAACGCAGGGCTGGTGATTTCAATGCAGTACAACAATAACAACAATTGAAGAAAACCTTAAACAAGCAAATATGTTGAATTGATATCCCCCGCCGGTAATATTTTGTTTACTCTGTATGTATATGCCTTCACCAATCAGGGGCAGTAACTCTAAATTTTATTGTCCATGAAGCTTTTAAGAAAGTTTCATTGAAATCCAGCCAATGGTTTCCAGAACATAGTGCGGGAACAAATACTACTCTATATGTATATGGCTTCACCATAGCACACCTACGAAACTCAGACTGAAGGACGTATAGAAGGATGGACAGACGACACAAAAATAATTTTGTTAGTAATATCCTAATTATAAACCTGAATCCATGTGCAAATTTTTTGCCATTTGAGAAAGACTGGGTTAAAGCTTGTGCAAACAAATTAAACCTGCCCTGCGTTTAGTTAAATTTAACAGTTGAAGTTACCTTTTTTTACCTAACATTCTGACTGAACGCTCTGCTAACGTTAGCTGAATAAACATGGCCGCCACCATAGTCTGGGTTCCCTCCTTCTTTTCGCAGTACAGAAAGTAGGGAACCAGACTAGCCGCCATTTTTGTTAGCTTTGGCACACTACCTTCAAATCTGTGAGCCAAATGGTGCGAACGGTAGGAGTAAACAGGTTGTTCAGTAGAAAACTGTTACGTAACGGTAGCTCAATGAGCTAATGTTTTGTCTTACTGAACGCAGGGCTGGTGATTTCAATGCAGTACAACAATAACAACAATTGAAGAAAACCTTAAACAAGCAAATATGTTGAATTGATATCCCCCGCCGGTAATATTTTGTTTACTCTGTATGTATATGCCTTCACCAATCAGGGGCAGTAACTCTAAATTTTATTGTCCATGAAGCTTTTAAGAAAGTTTCATTGAAATCCAGCCAATGGTTTCCAGAACATAGTGCGGGAACAAATACTACTCTATATGTATATGGCTTCACCATAGCACACCTACGAAACTCAGACTGAAGGACGTATAGAAGGATGGACAGACGACACAAAAATAATTTTGTTAGTAATATCCTAATTATCAACCTGAATCCATGTGCAATTACGAGTATCATGATGTCTTTTCCGCTCATTTGACATAGTGATATCCCAACGGTAATTCTGAGCAAATTGGTTATCTGAAACATCATAGACTTGCTTCCACCTCAATGGTAAGAATAGTACTGTTGTTAAGAGCTAGATCTGATATCTAAGCCTCTGAATGAGATTTTTTTAATAACTTGCAGTATATAAGAAATTCTACTGATTTGTATAGGCAATATTCTAATCAGTATTATGTTCTGTGTTGTTTGGGAAAGGGTTTAAAAAGGACCTGGCCCTGGTTTCTCAATAAAATTTAAGTACATACTCATGAGTACATGCTCAACTTCAATGGAGTAAGCTCCAACGTTGAAGGGTATTCGATTGAAGTTCACATGGATTTCGTGTGATTTGAGTATGGTGCTCAGATTTGAGTCTGAGAATACATAAGTTTTTTCGAGAAACCGGGGCCTAGTGTCAGCTGTAATCTGAGTTCCAGCTTGTAGGATATATCTTACGAGCATAAAATAGATGAGCCAGGATCTGGCAAAAGGGTCCTGTAAGCATTTCAGATCATCATGGATTCAGATCAGCCAGTGCTAGAATTGATCCTGCTGCTCTAAAGGTGTTGCTACAGGTAATGAAGACACAACTAGAAAACAGCATGGTTCAATATGTTTTTTCAATCATGACAACCATCTGTGAAGCAACATATTAGAGAATTTTATTTTTTTGTATAAATCAGAATTCAAATGCCAAAGTTTCCAGGACTAAAATGTCAAATGGCCATGAAGACTTCTACAGAAAAAGCCAATATCATTTTCTCTTTTCCCTGACAACATCAACAGGCTCTCAAATATCAATTTACAGGAAACTTAACCCATTCCCCCACAGTAACCACTTTTGATGCGTTGTAAGATAAAAGCTTTAGAAAACATCATGGAAAATGAAGAAATTGCTTGTGACAAGCAATTTCTTCATTTCCCATAATGTTTTATTCCAAAAGAGGTCAGGGAATTAAAATTTCATTCACTTAAAATTGTCTTCTGTAACATCTTTGAATGTGGACAAGTAAAAAAATTGCCATCTAGTAATGGGTTCACACACACACCCTTCCTAAATGGCACTAATATAATATAGACTTGGTCTCACCTGAAATGTGCAGCAATTCAAGTCAAAGCAAATCCTACTGAAAACAGAAGTATTACATTTAATCTGTTACCAGACAACAAAATTTTATACTGGTCCAAGTTTAAAAGACCACAATTTCAAATGTTCAAACTTTAACATTTCTTGGTCTTTCTTGGTTGAAAACATTGTGGGAAATGAAGAGATTGCATGCCATAATTATTTCTTCATTTTCCACAATATTCTTCGGGTCCAAACGCTTCATTATGTTAGAAGAGGTTAATAGGGTAGAGTTCCATGAGAGAAAAACAAAAAATACTGGATATAAGCCTTTATTTCTCAAGGATTTCTAGACTAATATCCTGTAAGGTCATCAAAGTCAGGTCTTGTTTGAAAAGGGGATAAGTAGTTGCAGGAGTCCATAAGGGTAATGGAGAAAATGCTAGCTATCCGTTATTTTTCTTTTCCCTCTAGAGTTTCCAGACTAATAACCCTGAGGGTTTGGATGAGAAGCAATAGCATCAGATTGGAAGCACTCCTACTTAACTTAGAGCTATTTCATAAAGACAAATACTAGGGTATCATTATAATATGGAAACAACATGAGCAACTTCTAAGCTCTCAAATGGCAAAATTTTGCACTGTTTCAATTTGAAAGCTGCTTTAGGTGACAAAATAGGTGGAAATTAAAACAAAATTTGTGTATATCATAGCATAGAAGATAGTGAGACAAAAGGAGAAAGTATTGATTATCAGCATTAACTGCATTTATTTTTTTTTGTCTCAAAATTTTCAAAAGCAGTTCCTACCAGGGACATAAAAATCAGGTCTTGCTTGGGAAAGCCTTTAGGGTGAGTGATCGCTTTTCAACAGCAGAAGCAATGTGGTTGGGGCAAGAGTCTATTTTGTTGATACTCATTGTCTCAGTCCTTATTAAGAGAATTCAAGTAAGTACCTACAACACAGAGTTTAGATGAGAATTAACAAAATTAGAATATAAGCACTCCCTCTTTAGCAAAAATTTAGATTTCAACAAATACTAGAGACCAATAGATGTAGATAAAGATGGGATTTGGATATGATACAGCACAGAAGATATAGATGCAAAAGGAGAAATTCTGCTAATTAGGATTTTCCTCTTCTGTCTTACTGTTTTCCCAAATCCTTTCCTATACATGACACCATATCCAGGTCTTGATTGGGAAAGGGTTAATCCTTTCCCAAACGGCAAATAATTTAAGGGCGATCCACTTCAAAAACTGCCACAAATGACAAAATGGAAGTTATTAAAGGTAGAACTTGTGTAAGATATGACATAGAAAATATTGAGACAAAAGGAGAAACTGCTGGTTATCAGCAGTTTCTTCTTTTGTCTCAATGTTTTCCCAAGCCTTTTCTATAAGGGACGTCAAAACCAAGTCTTGTTTGGTAAAGGGTTAAATGACAAACCCCTCATGGCAGTCAGCATGAGCAGCATCTGAACTCAAAACAAATGTCAACCAGGTAGTACAAGTCCACGTCCAATTAACAGCTTGTCTCAGGGGAAGGATTTAGACCCTCACCTTTCAAGTCATGGAATTTCAGAATGCAAGAGATATATCCATCCCAGGTATCATTTCCAGAAATTATTTAGCCAGGATCTGGAAAACGTCCTTTATGGCGTCTGAGAACAACCTGGATCCAGACCAGCCTGTGCATATGCACAGTCTGATCAGGTTCCATGCGGTCCTCAAAAAGCTTTTTCGAGATCAGTAGTAACTGTAAGAACTATAAGGTGAAATTTCTGAAGGTGACTAGTTGTTCCTTGGGCTGTCTATCAAAACTTTATCAACTTTTTTCAAGATATGATAGAACTTCATTCCGTATATAATGTCAAAAGTGAATATAATGTCAAAAGTGAAAGGCTAATGACCCGAAATTAGATCAGTTCAATAGTGTGAAAATATTCTTACAACACCTTTTGTCACCTAGCTAGAAAAAAGCCCCATTACATCATCGGGATTAAAAAATGTCAAATCCACAGCTTGTTCTATATACATTTAAGACATCCTGGCCACCAAGCAGTGCTATCCAAAGCTGCCCAGAACAGTTAGGCTTCAAAAATGTCGTAACTACAGCTTGGTCAAGCTGTAGTTACGACATTTTGTAAGCCTAACTAGAAGTAAAAAACTTTCCCATGTCATTAAGGATAGATTAATACCATGAAATTGGAAATAGAATCTCACAGCAGAAAGAATGCAATAAAGCATCATTTACAAACAAAAGGGCGCTCCAGACTGAACAGAACGGGAAAATAAGATTACAATAGATGATTACCGTTCTTTATACCAAAAGAGATCATGAATCAGCGTAACCTAGCAACAAGTCCCTTGACGACAAGGAGTGGTGTAGGTGCACTGCCTTATCAGAAATTTTAAACTGTTTCAATCGCTTTTTAAATGCTTCCTTAAATCCTCTCTCGAGTTTAAATGACAAAATATATCATGGGGAATAATAGAAGAAATGTTTATATTATTTTTTCTACACACTAAATACATACAAAGCAAGTATCGGCTCTTAAAGTGACATTTCACATTTATTTCAATTTTTAAAAGTATGTCTTGATGCAAAGATTGTTTATTCTTATGGGTAGAAATGCTATCAGTTTTTCGAAGTTGTTATTTATAAGCGAAAAATATGCCTTTAAAGTTGAGACAGAAATGACAAATTCTATATAAATCTGAACTGTTGTCCACGACAATTTGTTTAATTTTAGCACAAAAATATATATTTCTCATAAACGGCTCAATATTTTGGCTTGAAATTTTCAGAATTTCCATTAGAAAAGATGCTCTTTCAGAATAGAATAAAAGTAAAATTTATGTAAAAATAATTGTGAAATGTCACTTTAAAGGAGTAACAGTCGAAAACTGAATACAGTCACAGTCAAGATTGTGCAAGCTCACTGATTGAATGAATGGGAATTTAAATGACACATTGAACCAATGTTCATTCACATCCCAGAAGCTTATGCACCTGACCATGTGTTCCTGGAAATGTACCGGTATGCACCAGTATAAACACAACAATATATTCTTTACAGTCACCAGCTGCTCATCTCAAATAGAAAATCAGTATGTATCCATTGTAGAGAGAAAAACATCTTTTGCCAAGTACAGATTTGAGAGAAAAATCTCTTTTGCCAAGCAACGATTTGAACAAGATCTCTGAATTGACTACCCAGTTAATGATAAAGTCAAAGAATTGAAACATTGGCTGATCACAGTCTTACCCTGTACTTCTTGCAGCAAGTTCTTTCCTGTGATATCAAGTCATACTGGTCATAATTTGCTTTAAGTCTTTTGTTAAATGTTGAGTGGATTTTCTGTTTTTCTCTTGTTTATTCGAAAAACATATATTCATGTTTAGAATAACAAACAACAGTACTTTCTGCGAAAAGCCCTGTTTTGATGTCTCTTAAAGCAAAAAAAGGATTTGAGTGCATTGCATTGGTTACTTTGTCAACACATTCTTTTGATTTGGAGCAGTCTAAAGTTATTTCATCTGGGAGAAAATGCTTTTTCAGAGATTTATCAAATGTCAAGCATGCCTTAGGAAACAAAAGTTTTTTTGTAACTGTACACCATTTTGCGAAAATTGAATGTTTTATGGTATTAGATATTAAGCATTCTCCATCTCATGATAGCTCCGGCACACCTGGGGCCTTATTTACCAAGATTTATAGAATCACATGTCTTAGCCGTTTCCAGAACAAAAAATTTTAGGGATGTCCACCTTGAAAGTTGCTGCTGACAACAAAACAAATATTGTGGAAGAAGGATATTGTGTTCGCAATATCGTAAGGAAAATATTGAGGCAAATGAAGAAAAAAACATTTTCTTCTATTGTCTCAATGTTTTCCCAATCCAAATTCTAATAGGGACATCAAAATCAGGTCTTGTTTAAGAAAGGGTTAAATCACACGTCTAAATCTGTATTACATTACAAGCCATCTGAGTGACGAGACATTCACTGGAATATTTCCGCCTATCAGACTGATTGTTGTGTAATTTCAATTTTTAATGGTATAATCAACATGCCATCAACACCTCTTTCAATGCTAAGTTCATATTGAAGCAGCTGGAGCACCAAACCAAGGATTCCAGTTCTTTCTCATCTAAGTACCACCTCAACATGACCCATGAATACAAGTAAATTCATGTGAATATATTGGGTTGTCCACAACTTCATGTGATGTGCCTCACTAACTTTGATGTACAGAAATGGATTACATTCTAATCTTATCTCATGTACAGATCTAATCTATACTCATGCAAAGAAATTGATTAGATTCTAATGTTATCTCATGTACAGAAATGGATTAGATTCAAATCTATACTCATGTACAGAAATGGATTATATTCTAATCTAAACTCATGTACAGAAATGGGTTAGATTCTAATCTAAACTCATGTACAGAAATGGGTTAGATTCTAATCTAAACTCATGTACAGAAATGGATCAGATTGTTATCTAAACTCATGTACAGAAATGGATTAGATTCTAATCTAAACTCATGTACAGAAATGGATTAGATTCTAATCTAAACTCATATACAGAAATGGATTAGATTCTAATCAAAACTCGTGTACAGAAATGGATTAGATTCTAATCTAAACTCATGTACAGAAATGGATAAGATTCTAATCTAACTCATATACAGAAATGGATTAGATTCTAATCAAAACTCGTGTACAGAAATGGATTAGATTCTAATCTAAACTCATGTACAGAAATGGGTTAGATTCTAATCTTAACTCATGTACAGAAATGGATCAGATTGTTATCTAAACTCATGTACAGAAATGGATTAGATTCTAATCTAAACTCATGTACAGAAATGGATTAGATTCTAATCTAAGCTCATGTACAGAAATGGATCAGATTGTTATCTAAACTCATGTACAGAAATGGATTAGATTCTAATCTAAACTCATGTACAGAAATGGATTAGATTCTAATCTAAACTCATATACAGAAATGGATTAGATTCTAATCAAAACTCGTGTACAGAAATGGATTAGATTCTAATCTAAACTCATGTACAGAAATGGATAAGATTCTAATCTAACTCATATACAGAAATGGATTAGATTCTTATCAAAACTCGTGTACAGAAATGGATTAGATTCTAATCTAAACTCATGTACAGAAATGGATAAGATTCTAATCTAAACTCATGTACAGAAATGGATTAGATTATAATCTAAACTCATGTACAGAAATGGATTAGATTCTAATCTTAACTCATGTACAGAAATGGATTAGATTCTAATCTAAACTCATGTACAGAAGTGAATTAGATTCTAATCTAAACTCATGTACAGAATGGATTAGATTCTAATCTAAACTCATGTGCAGAAATGGATTAGATTCTAATCTAAACTCATGTACAGAAATGGATTAGATTCTAATCAAAACTCATGTACAGAAATGGGTTAGATTCTAATCTAAACTCATGTACAGAAATGGATCAGATTCTAATCTAAACTCATGTACAGAAATGAATTAGATTCTAATCTAAACTCATGTACAGAAATGGATTAGATTCTAATCTAAACTCAAACTCAAGACATACAAATTTTAAAAGATAAAAGTTACTATATAAACCTGTGTTGTAAAAAGTGTATGTATAACAATCAAAGACTTTCTGCCAAATCAATGGCAATGTTTTCATCAAAGACATTGCAGCCAAATTATTAAGCCAATAGAGATATGTCAGCAATCAAGCGGGCAATCACAAGACTAGCATTATTACATATAACAAAGTATATATGCTTACAGCCTTCTTGCACAAACCTGACAGTAATATTTCCATAATATTGGAGCCAAATCATCAAGTCAACAAGGCAATATAACTGCCTTAACCCTTTCCTAAATGGGACAACTTCAGACCATTCCAGTTTGAAAGCAGAGCTGCATAAGACAAAATTGGTGTTTGCAAAAATAGAATGTGTACTACATAGCAAAGAAAATATTGAAGCAAAAGAAGAAAATGCTGATGATCAGCATTTTCTTCTTTTGCTTCAACCTTTTCCCACACATTCTCTACTAAATCAGGACATCAAAACTAAGTCTTGTTTGGGACAGAGTCAAAGCCGAGTAATCAAACGATACAGAAAGTAAAAGACAACAATTTCCTTGCCTTCTAATTCATCAAGTAAACACCAACAGCCCAAATTGAATTTTCTTTCTCCAATGTAAATAATAAATGAGGACATTTCTTCACAACTAGCTTCTTCAGCGCCCCTCAAAATCGCGACTTCTTCTTTACCCTTGTCCTACTGACTTTAAAATTTTGTTTCAAAACAAATCACAATTTTAAGAGACTTTTCAATAAGTTTATCTCGAATTTTTGCCATAATAATTAAGAAGAAAGCAGGCAGTGTAGGCTAAGATCAGACTGCACATCTGTGCAGGCTGATCTTAGTCTATATAATGCCTGCCAAAGCATTTGTCACAAATTGTAACTGGAACAGCATAGGAAGGGTTTATAGTGCAAGGTACTTCACAATGTTGGTGAGGGATCAAAAGCTTGTAACACCACCTTGTTCAAGCTGTTAGTTACCAGGTTTTGATCTCGCACTGGCGAAATGACATGGACATGGCTTTTGCTTAACCCATTACCACACAATGACGCCTTTTGACTCCCTCACAAGAAAAGGCTTGTAAAAACATTGTGGAAAATGAAGAAATTGCTTGTAACAAGCAATTTCTTCATTTACCACAATGTTTTCCAACCCAAAATGGAAATAGTTTTAAAATTTCACCAACTTGAAATTGTCATCTGCAACATCTTTCGAATTGGACCAGTCCAAAATTTTGTCGTCTGGTAATGGGTTAAAGGTAAATCTGTATCTTTTTTTGTGTTCTTTTTTAACAAAAAGTTCATTTACACACAAACTTTTCACCAACTTTAACCGAAATTCATTCCAGTTACAACAGCAAGAGAAGCATGATGGCCCTAAATCGTCCATCTGATCGTTATGAACCATATAGCATCAACAGAGCCATTTAAAACTAGTCTGTAACAGCTATTTGTGAAATTCATAGGTTTAAAACTGAGGTTGCAAACGCCAATAGGCTTGAAACTTTACTGTTCCAAGACTTTAATATTTATTATAGTCTAAGTTTTGTCTTGATTGGTCAATAGTTGAAGATACCACAGTGAAAGATATTTTGATCACCAACATTTTTTTTTTCACACAGTATAGTGATTGGTCTGTATTTGTAGAGACTAGAGTGAATACAAAGTTGTCAACATAGAAAAGGGCACATAACTCCTGACTTTTTGGTATGATCAAACTTAATATTGAACTTATCTAAGATCTTGAAACCAAAAACATTTTGCTTCAGGTTTGTTTCAAACAGACAATATTTTGTAGATGCTATAGTGCAAACAAGGCAGAAAACAGCCATTTTTGACATTTTAGGGCACACCCCAGATAACTCAAACTCATGAAAGAACTGATTAAACCTGTTTTGATTGACTATATTTGATCAACATTGGCTTCTTTTTGTAAATGCAATACTGTAATGTAACATACAGACGAATGAACCTAGCAAAAAATCTGTATCTCTGAGACCAGGGCTCGATCATTAGCCAAACAGGATGCATAAAGATAATATCTATCTGTCAAATTTTGTCATTTTGGAAAAGAATTAACATACAAAAATTTGAAGGTGATATATCACCACATCTCACATTCTCAATCTGTCATCACCAGGTTAAAGTCAAGTGTGATCCTTACTTTCAATAATTATGATTTTATATTTTATATATTTATATATTTTAACTTGAGAGAATTATTAGGGGACTTGGTTTTTCAAAATAGTCACTTTTCAACAAAAACCTCATATCAGCAGCTTACAAAGAAGCTGCAGTTATGAGGTTTTTGTTGAAAAGCGTCGAAATACAACCTTCTGAGCCCTCTAGAAAAGGTAGCCTGGGTTACATCCCAGCCTGGGCATATATTTAACCCATGACCAGACAGCAAAATGCCTCAGAACTGATGTCAATGTCAAGTGAATGTAATTTTACTTTTCTTTCTGAGTAAAAATCATTGTGGGAAAAGACAAAATGCTTGTCACAAGCAATTTCTTCATTTTCCTCAATATTTTCCAAAGAAATATTTTTTCTGGTGCATCAAAGACCTTCAAAGTGTAGGGAAGTCTAGTCTAAAACATTATGTCGTCTTAAAGAGTTTAAACCATTTACAAACGACAAAAGTTTAGGTTGATCCAAAGTCAAAGATGTTGCCGACGACAACTTCAAATTAATAAAATTTAAATTTTTGCTGTCTTTTGGGGTAGAAAACATTGTGGAAAATGAAGAAATTGCTGGTCACAATCAATTTCTTCATTTTCCACAATGTTTTCCAAAGCCATTAAATCATGGGGAGTCAAAAAGAGTCATTGTGTGGTAATGGGTTAAAAAGAGTTTAAATTGAATTTATTTTTATAATGATTTACAGTGTCAAGAGGCAAGATTTGACATGGTTGAACTTGCAGTGGGTTGGAGATTCGTCAGATTTGGTCAGGCAGATTAACCCTTTCCCAAACAACAACATTGAAGAGTGTTCCAATTGGAAAGCTGCTGCAGATAATAAATACAATGCATGTTGATAAAGAAGGAATTAGTGTATAAAATTACTTAGAAAATATTGAGGCAAAAGGAGAAACTGCTGATTATCAGCAGTTTCTTCTTTTGCCTCAATGTTTTCCCAAGCCATTTTCTACTAGGTATGTTAAAACCTGGTCTTGTTTGGGAAAGGGTTAACATGGGGTTAATGACCCAACTAAACCAAAACCAAAATACAGCTTTTGATATCCTGTTATATACAAACGAAAATAAATCTTATTAAGGAAGAAATTGCTCACCTATAGAAATTGTATATGATAAAATAATATTCTAATGGAAATATGATAAAACAAGAGCTGTCCGAAGACAGTGCGCTCGACTTTCTAAGTTGCTTAGTATAAAGGGGGCATAACTCCAAATATAGTGGAGCCAGGGTCATGGGCCCTGATAGTAAGGTAGAGGGTGTGATGGTGAATAAGAATTCCAAGTTTAGGTTGAATCCCTTTGATAGTATGGAAGTTATTGATGTTTGAAAAAACTTTAACCTTTGTTGCAACGCCGACGCCGACGCCCTGGTGACAGTATAAGTTCTCATTTTCTTTGAAAAGTCGAGCTAAAAAACCTAACATGATAATAATATGATATTATCAAATGAAATACAATCTGCATGAATGCTGTTTACCAATATGATATAAATAATATGAAACATGACATACTGGTCAGATAAAGGATCAAATGACATTCTTTCCAAAAACAATTCTTTGTCTTAACTTTTTCTAGGCCTTATTCACGGTGAGTAACCCACGTGACTTTTGGGAAGCGTTAACACCGAATAAATCGTCCGCTTCAAGGTATGTTTTGTTTAATTTCTCAGCTTATACTCTATTGATTTTGACGAGATAAAGTGCACTGAACGCGCCTTTGAGAGGGCTATTCCCGGCTCTAACTCACTCTGCTCCAAACTCAGTGGTTTCTTCAAACATTCGAGCCAAAGTCTTTGTAAGTGCAAAACGAAAGTGGGAAGCGTTCACATGCACCGAAAAAAACTTTCGCTTGAATGTTTGAAGAAACCACGGGATTAGACGTGAAATGACCCCGCGAGAACAGAGCTCATTCTATCGAAATGGAATGTAGAGATAATGTGCTCTGTTCATAAGAGAGTAACGAATTCCGTGCACTTAAGTCTTTTATCTCGTCAAAATCAATAGAATATTAGCTGAGAAATTAAACAAAACAAACCTTAAAGCGGACGATTTTTCGGTGTTAACGCTTCCCAAAAGTCACATGGGTTATCCACCATGTTATTACCGAACAGTCAAACATGCAAAACCACTGCTACTACATGTCCAAAAAAGGTCATGTGTGAAGCAATCTCTGTGATGGCAGAGTAATCATACAAATTTGTTTGTGTACAATATTGGACAGAAAATGTTAGAGAAAAAATGATGTTTATCAGCATTCTCTTCTTTTGACATTGTCTTAATCTTTTCTTTTCGTTTATAGGACGTCAGAACTCAGAAGCACGTTTTATTTAGGAAAGGGTAAGAAATGGCCTATACAGTACAAGAATGGTTGGCTAATATATAACACACCGTACATCCAGATACAAAATACACGGATTGGTCTTCCAAACGCGGATGTAAACAATTTTATTTTGAACGGCGGGAAAAAAGAGTGAGTATTTATTATCTTTAATTACAACGAATATCGGCCGAGTTGATTTTTGTGTTACATACGATGAAAACGTACATAACTTTGCCAATGTTTACCTAAAATCCTGTCTCATAAAATCTGTTAGTAAGAGAAATATATGCTACTGAATCTGACTTTGATGCACGAAAAGAGAAAAATCCTTGGTAAGAATGTCTGTAAATCATTATTAAAGCACATAATTATTGTTAAATTGATGTTTCACGGAGGATCGGGGATCGCTTCAAGTGTTTTCTTTACAAGAACCATAAAAAAAGTACAGAAAAAGAACAAGAACTATTTGAAATTGGGTACTGTCAGTTGCTATGGTGCAACATACCACGGTGCAAATTCTCCAGCAGGTAAAACAAACTCGGACCCATCGATACAACCGACACGGATAATAAAAACAAATTCCGGTCTTTTTTAAGCAAAATTGGCTGCATCCTTGTTAAAACCAAATTTATATCGTTTAGAGTCAATAGATGTTTGGTTTAAGACCAATTATGGCTTATTTTGGCTTACTAAAACTAAAAGGCTTGTGGATGAGCACATTCGACGGTAAAGACATTAGTAAACAATGTTTACATGTTTTATAAAGAGAAAGGCGAATATCAGCTGCATATTAACAGATAAGTTGTCCGTGTCTTTGTTTTCAATCTTTAAATTCTAGGATTAAAACCCCCATTATCATCTTGTTTCATTGCAGTTTGATAGTGAGCTCCAAAAGGTTTTCATCTTCGATATTCAAACACAAACTCTATTACGCATGTCTGTCAATTATTACATGTAGACATACGGTATATGGGTGCATTTCTTTCATGAAGATATTGCCAAGAATATTTATCATGATTGTCTCTCTTACTCTTTAGTGTGGGTTGAAGTGAAAGTCTTTATGAAAGGCCCTCTACGACAGCATGTAAAACAAACTATTGAATCTTTTTATGGGAAAACATATCATTTGAAGGGATTTCTTGCATTTATTTTATTGGTTTTATCCAATAGTCTACATTTGTTTCTAGAAAGGTAGATTGTTTACGAAAAAGAAATTATTTTCTGTAATTTTTGTCACCAACAATATTTTCCTTTTATAAAAACGTTCTACCTGTCTTTCTGGCATTTTTAATGATAATGCAACAATCATCATGAAACGTTGAGAAACACATATAAATTAGCATATTTTTTATACTCAATACTTTTCTAATATTCCTTTGCTTGATAGATTTTTGAAGGTTGAACTTCGGATACTCATGTACTGTCCGGATACTCTTCCTTTTGTACTTTCAGTTTCGTGTCTATAGGAATTATTTCGGTAGTTACCAATGTGTAAATACGTAAAAACCAATTTATAGTGGATATTGAGTATTAGAAATTGTCAATAGAATCTTTTTCTATTGTTTCAACACTTTTAAACCCTTTCCCAAATGGCAAAATTTTAGGTAGGTCGACTTCAAAAGCTGCTACATGCGTCCAAATGGTAATTAAATTTACGATTTGTATATATTATAGCAGAGAAAATATTGAGGCATAGGAGAAAATACTGGTATCAGCATTTTCCTCTTTTGTCTCAATGTTTTCCCAAACCCTTTTTTCAGGGACGTCAAAACCAGGTCTTGTTTGGGAAAGGGTTAAAAGAGTCTGGGTGTCCAATGGAAAAAGTTCAGACTAATGGCCTACAGGCCTAGCCGACGGCTTTTGAGACATCCGTGAGTCAAGATCAGAAATGAAGCCTTATCAAGATCATGCTGCTCAATCAAATGTAATGAAACAGATTTTAATGATAACACGGATCCAAATCAGACAGCGTAGGTTCATGCTGGACAAGCGCGGATCCAGGCATTTTCCTAAAGGGAACAAGCGTTTTATAAGAATGTTTTACAACATTGAGAGGGTGTCCGGATCCACAAGGTCATGTCTTCTCATTTCAAACAGAAAAGGAGTTTGATCTTGAAACGGATCTCTGGTGGCTTTTGAAAACACCGTGGATAAAGATCAGCGCGCAAAATATCCAATACGTCAATCTGATGCTTATCAAATATTTCTACCATATTTGCGTATCTAGATGGATAACGGTCGATCTGGGAATCAAACTCGAGCTAAACTATTACTTAACACACTTAGATTGATGGACTCCAAGATTTCTTACTCACACCGTTCATCCAGATACAAAAAAACACGGATTGGTCTTCCAAACGCGGATGTGAAAAACAACACCGCGGGAATACACAAGGTAAGAAAACATCAACATATAGCCTTTTAATTGCTGCTATATAAAAAGTGTTTGTGCAGAGCTGATGCAAAATGGTTTATCTTGAGGGTGCTGCAGTTTCATAACAAAAGATTTGAGTAAACTATAGATACAAGCGATTTTAAATCGTAAATCACTATTTTCTCGCCTACTTCCCGTTTTGTTTTAAATTTGTAGAAATTATTTACATCCCTTTTAAGATTATTTCAACCCGAATGAGACGGGACAGTCAGTAGGTGGTGCGAAAGCAGGAGAACCCCAAGAAAAATCACCTGGTACACCCGCAAGCAGAACTTGGCTTCTCTCATATGTGCCTCGTATAGGTCTCAAACACACACACGACACAGCGGTAACATGATCAAGTGATTGAGGGCGGTAATGAAATATCAGCGCTCTGAACTACTTCTTTAGGAAGGCTTTTGTCTCTGGAATAAATAGATCAAAGATCATTCCAAAACACAGTTTGGTACATAAGATAAAATTCTTATGCGTGTGATGCGAAGTTAATAACCGACTATAAAAGTCAACGGGATGCGGTTATAGCACGTTCACTTTATAAAAATCAAGCATTTGTAATTGTATTTTAATTAGAACCCCATTTTAAGTGTTTTGCACTATTAAACCCGATTTTCGTATCCGAGTTTGTTTTGCCCAAATTATGTGGATCATCCGTGGTGTGTGGTATCAACATCCGTGGTAAGTTGTACCTTGAAGCAAACTAGGCTAATTTTTAAACATGGCTTTAGACACCCAAAATTTATTTTTCCAGTTTGATGAATGGTATAGATTTGTTCCATAGATGTCGAAAACTTATTTCGAAGAGATATTTGCTCGAAACCAGTTAACCCTTTCCCAAACAAGACCTGGTTTTGACGTCCCTAATAGAAAAGGCTTGGGAAAACATTGAAATAAAAGAAGAAACTGCTGATAACCAGCAGTTTCTCCTTTTGTCTCAATATTTTCTTTGTCATATTTTACAGAAATCCTACCTTTGATAACTTCCATTTTGTCATTTATGGCGGTCTTTAAAGTGGATCACCCTAGAATTTTGGCGTTTGGGAAAGAGTTAAATAATTTCTGCAAATATAAAACAAAACGGGAAGTAGGCGAGAAAATAGTGATTTACGATTTAAAATCGCTTGTATCTATAGTTTTTTCAAATATTTTGTTATGAAACTGCAGCACCCTCAAGATAAACCATTTTGCATCAGCTCTGCACAAACACTTTTTACATTGCGGCAATTAAAAGGCTATATGTTGATGTTTTCTTACCTTGTGTAATCCCACGCTGTTGATTTTCAAATCCGCGTTTGGAAGACCAATCCGTGTATTTTGTATCTGGATGAACGGTGTGTATAAGGGAGACAGGCAGACAATGTCATTTTTTCCAATACCATATTAAGGTAATCCAAGGCTTTTTCATAAAAGAATGTAAATGAAAATAAATTTAAAAGCCCCTGGGTAATTTCAGTTCATTGAAATGACGATCCAAATCAATGATTTCTAATGATATACAAATAATTGTTATTAATATCGGAACCCTTGACAGGATGTTGACCCTGTCAAACCTTGGAAACTGGGAGTATGATTCTGTAAGATTCCAGGATCTTCAACTTCAATGAAATACTCTTCAACGCCATGATGGACATCAACTGAGAGGAATATCTCTGACGTTACAGTCATTAACCCCTTTCCTTTGAATAGCATCCTATAGACTGGTCAAATTCAAAGGAATTGTTATCAGCATTTTCATCTTTGTCTCAATGTTTTCCCAAACCTTTTCTATCAGGGGTGTCAAAACCAGGATTCCAAGTTATCAATGATCATATGATTGACTAAATTCATGGTGGATAATCAGGTTTTCAGAAAATCTTCAATAATTTTGATAATATGGGACCAATTTGAATTTGGTTTGAAGCAGAGAATGTGGGCAGACGCTATGCATTAGATAGATGTGGTGGATTCTTGAAAAATCAACTGATAAAAAAGTAATTGAAGATCAACCAACATTTTGGTTGATCTTCAATAACTTTTTTATCAGTAAGTTATTGAAGATCAACCAACATTTTGGTTGATCTTCAAAACCTTTTTATCAGTTGAATTTTCAAAAACCTACCATGTCCAGGTTATTCCTGACATTTTTCCGCTTTCTCTGCTTCAAACCGAATTCAAATTAGTCAAGTGTTGACAAAATTATTGAAGATTATCGAAAATTCTAAGTCACGTGATTTTACACCGTGTAAATTGTAAGATGGCAAACAACAAATTTAGCCCTATAATTTTCCATTCACTTTGGTTGTACGATATTATCTGATGATTGAACTTGGTCGTACAATCTTTCATAATACCAGACCTATATTTTGTTTAGGAAAGGGATAGAAAGATTTGAATCTCTTGATTCAAAGTTCTAATTGATTTGTCAATAATTTTAGTTGTAATTCTAATGACCTATGATCGTTAAAAAGAATATTGATCTTTCTAGTGTAATGAATTAAACCATTGTGCACTTTTGTAAAAAGCAATAATCAAAATCGGTTTTATAACTTAATTCTTCATTGGGGGTAAAAAACAATTTATTTTTATTTCTCGGCATAATATTTTGCTTTTTCTATTACCAGTAGATTCTCTTTTTCTATTACCAGTAGATTCTATCTGTTTTTATCATATTTTCATTATTGTATAATTCTGCAGCAGTTATAAAATTTACCCTTTCTCAAACAAATTTCAACTGAGTAGTAGATATTAGATGTAAATAATCTAATGTGGAAATTGTCTGAAATTCTTTACCTCGATAGGAAATCATGTGCCACATCAAGAATGAACATTGCAGAAAATGTTTACATAATTCTATCAATATGTGAACGACATGAATTTGGATTGATAGCACAGAAGTTGGGTAAACATCAGAGATTCAGTGGATATGGTAGCTGATCTTTAAGACTTAGCAGCACTACATCAAATTGTTATTGGTGAGCAAATCAAATTTACCATGCTCATCAATTACTTTTTTATCAGCTGCCTTTGAAATGATCTATTTTATCAAATGAATTCATGGAATCTACTCATTTTATCCTTTCCCCTAAAGGTTTTCTATGCTATTACATTAATATTTTCTAAATCAGTTGAAACATTATTTTGGTCATCTGCAACTCCTTTCAAACTAGACTACTTGAAAAGGGATAATAGTTGGGTATAATTGATTTGTCTTTAAAGTGACAGGCAGGTAGTGAAGACAAAGATCAGACTTTGTGTATATGCAGGCTGATCTTTGTCTATGCTGCCTGCAAAAGCAGAAACATTCTTGGTTAACCATAACAGGTATTTAGATGATCTTAAAGTACATGTATAGAAGCTTGGATTTAGCAGATTTTTATTTTGTGAAGAATATTTCTAGTTTGAATCCCTGATTATTGGATTATATATTATCACAGTGAATAGAAACAGAGTTAACCCTTAACATACTCCCCAAGGGCGGATCCAGGATTTTTTACCAGGGGGGGTCAAAGCCCTAGTGATGGCTTTCATTACGAAGTTATATAGTCAAAATTCAATTTTCAGCCAATTCCAGGGGGGGTCACGACCCCCTGACCCCCCCCCCCCCCTCTTGATCCGCGCATGCTCCCAAATGGCAAAAAATTGTCCTGTTCCAATTTGAAAGCTAGTATTACAGATGACAATAAAGTAGGCTGACTTAGATTTGTGTGCAATGTAGCACAGAGAAAATTTGGGCAAAGATGGAAAATGATGATTATCAGCATCTCTTTTTTTTCTTCATTTTGCCTCAATGTTTTCTAAGCCTTTTCTATTAGGGAAATCAAAAGCAGGGATTGTTTGAGAAAGATTTAGCATGCTTATAGCAACTGATAGCTTTAATGTGTAGTGTGAAATATCACTGCTTTTTCTTAAAAAAAACCAAACCTTGTAACAGCAGCCCCTATGTTGTAATTACCAGTTTCTGGTAGAAAAGCAGCATTATTTTGATATCAACTTCAAGAATGCTAAATTTACCCTTTACGAGCCACAAACTTGCTGTCTAAATAGCAATGAATTTTGTGCTAAAAATAGACTTGGTTTATCTGGTTTACCCTTATGTTTTGATAAACTGTTAGCATTGTTATAAAATCTCATAACTACGGCATAGATCAACGCTAACGGAATACTGTTTGTTTGTCCAAAATTACGTCAAAGTGAACTGAATAAAATTGCTCCCTATTGGTAAACCCTTTCCTAAACAAGACCTGGTTTTGACGTCCCTAATAGAAAGGGCTTGGGAAAACATTGAAACAAGAGAAGAAACTGCTGATAACCAGCAGTTTCTCCTTTTGTCTCAATATTTTCTGTGCCATATTTTACACAAATCCTATCTTTAATAACATTCATTTTGTCATTTGTGGCAGTTTTTGAAGTGGATCACCATAAAATTTGACGTTTGGGAAAGAGTTAAATTGTAACTAGAGATTTGTCACATATTATAAACCAATGACTTTCATAAATGAAACCTTTCTCAAGCAAAATCCATCCTGAAAACAATACCTGATTACTCTCATAACTTACTTTAGAATGTTTTGGAAATACAGTCTGATAGTAAAGAAGAAAATTTGACATCCATTTAACGTCAATTCACATTTAATCAGATGCCTTAAAATCCTTTTATTTTGGACAATTCAAGCATGTTGTCAATTTGGGCCACCCGCAGAATTTTGTTATTAAAGACAGGGTTAACCTATTCCCAAATAATGACACCTTTTGACATGCCCCACATGATAAGAACTTAGGAAAACAGTGTGAATGAATGAAGAAATATTGCTTGTCACAAGCAATTTCTTCATTATCCATGACATTTTCTAACCCAAAATGCAAATATCTTTAAATTTCCATCAGCTTGAAATTGTCGTCTGCAACATCTTTCAATAAAACAGTCTATTTCTTGTTATTTAGTACATGGTTAATGACCCTGACACTGTCACACTGATATGATTCCATACAGGATGTAGGTAAACATCACCATGGTAAATTAATCAAAATGTTCATTTATCCATTTCCCAAACAACAAAATTTCAGGGTGGTACAATTCGAGAGCTGTTGTAGTCTACAAAATCGATGTTGATTAACAAACATAGAATCTGTGTATAATAGAGTGCAGAAAATATAATTTATTAATTATTGAGGCAAAAGGAGAAAATGCTTGTTATCATATTTTCTCAATGTGCCCCAATATTTTCTATGCCTGGCCTTATGCACAAATCTTATCTTTATCAATGTCTATTTTGTGTTCTGCAACAGCTTTCAAATTGTACTAGACTGACATGATTTTGTCATTTAGGAAAGGGTTGATAGGAGGAAGGCCTACATGTTTTGTGTTTGTCCACTGACTACTCCCACGCTAAATTAAAATTTCCACAAATGACAGCTCTTTAATCAAATTTATCCCATTTCCTAAGCTCATCCGACACATGTCTATTGATCGATTTTTCATTATAAACACCATGGAATCGACTGTCAGAAGCGAAATCGAAACCGGGAGTCACTCTTGACAAACAAACACCACAAAATTATACATGAAGCATACTCACGTTCCGAGGGTTTCTTTCAAATCATATTTCTTACGAATGTCTTCTTTTCCTTTATCTCTTTTCTCTACGTCCGCCTTTTTACTTCCAAATAACGGCATAATTATTAAATATACAATCAAATAAATGTACTACATTCAATACACATGCACAAAAATATTATGAGACTGGATCAGTTATTTCCGTCAACCAGTAATCGATTTCGTGACGTCACTAACTAGGCGCGCACCTGTTTTGAATAATTAGGGACATCTCTTCGATAAATGGAATGTAATCGGTGTCTTACGTTTGGAATTTTTGTAATAAAACCAGCTTAGAGAAGATTTTTTGTCTCCGTCTTTCGTAACCATACGTTACAGACTACCAAACAAAGTGATCTAACGCTGGTTTTTAGGACGATTACTTTTCTTGTAGAAAAGCAGACGACTTACCGAGGATAGTCTGAAAGAAAACCCCAGTTTCTATGGTAACAGCGTCAAACCGCATCCAAGCTACAAGAAAATGGAACATTATATTTTAAACAAAAGTAGCATAATTGTGTCAACAATAAAACGGACTTGAAAGCGTTCATGACCTTAATGTTCAGCCGTTTCAACTCGAGTAGGTCCGTTGAAGACAATCAATTTCTAATTTTGCTACAAGTACGCTTCTGTGGACGGCAGAAGTTCATATAGATCTATCTAGATCAAGGCAGGATTTGTCTGCAATATAGCACAGAAAATATTGCTGCAACGTGAAAAACCCTCCTTATGCTTTCAAAGGTCTTTTCTTTGGAAGATATCGATAAGATCCGTAGACTTATTAATCTACTTAACCCATTACCAAACGACAAATTTTTCGACTGGTCCATTTTGAAAGGAGCTGACGACATTTCAATGTGAAGAAATTTAGAAATTTTATAGCTTTTGGGTAGAAACCATTGTGGGTAAAGAAGAAATTGCTTGTCGCAAGCAATTTCTTCATTTTCCACATTGTTTTCCCAAGCAAATTTCTATTGGGGAGTCAAAAAGAGTTACTGTGTGGTAATGGGTTAAGCTACATAATTATCCCATTACCAAACAGTGAGTCTTTTTAACTCCTCACAAAATAATGGCCATGGAAAACATCGTGGAAAATGAAGAATTTCTCCATTTCTCACAATGTTTTCCACCCAAAAAGTAAAAAATTTCATTAACTTGAAATAATTGCAGTCTGCAAGGTCTTTCAATTTGGACCACCCTAAGATTTTGTTGTTTTGGCAATGGGTTAATACATGTATCAGTCAGGACACATGCTCTTACACAACTAGATTCTCACAAACGACGCATGTCAGGCCCGTAGGAAGCAATTCCATATGAGGGGGGGGGGGGGGGGGGGGCTAAAGCCCTTGTCCTGAATATTGGGGGGGGGGGGGCTAATTTGAGTTTTCCCAAAATTTTCTGTGTAAAATTAAGAAAATTCGGTATTTTTGGCCAACATGGGGGGGGGGAGGCTTAGCACCCCTAGCCCTCCTGTTCCTACGGGCCTGCATTTCTTGCCATACCTAATTTAACAAGAGCTTCGTAAGCGGCGCATATAGCCTACGCCCGAGAGAGGAATGTCGGTAAAAATAGGCATTTTTCCCATTCAGGGGCAGATCATTCAAATATGTAAACGGTTATCTAAATTTTGTAAGCGGCTTGCACAACCAGACACAATGGAGATTCATTGTGGCAAGTTTGATAAACTTCCGATCAAAACTGTAGGAGGAGTTGCTAACAGACGGACAGACGACCGGGGCCATAACATTTACGGCCATTTGGGCGTATAAAAAGGTAAATCAGACATAATCTTGGAAGGTAAAGGCTTTATCATAGTGTCTACCTTATCAAAAGGACCAGTCTGTCAGTTTTAGTTTACGAGACACTTTCTTCTGAGTGCACACTGCCCCCCGATGCTGGGCGTCTGGCAGAGACGGGTCTACGGTTACCACTATTCATAGACGTAGTATAGAGTACCAATACTTTGTTTCAGAAAAAGTAACACAGAAAAAAACAAGATGTGTTGGTGAAACACAAATGCCCCCGAAACGGCCATTTTTCTAAAATGTTAAGTTTTCGTGGAGTAAAGGGTTATTAAGGATTAAGGGATGGCCTTGAGGAAGGTCAAGTTGCTTGGAACAGATAGATATCATTTAAAGAAAGTTGCATACCAAATTTGGGCTTTGTATGTCTAATACTTTTGGAGAAAAGGCAAAGGTTAAGTTTTCGGAGTAAAAGGTTAAGTTTTCGTAGAGTAAAGGGTTGATAAGGGTTAAGGGATGACCTTGAGGAAGGTCAAATTGCATGGAACAGATAGATATCATTGAAAAGAAGTTGCATACCAAATTTGAGCTTTGTATGTCAAATACTTTTGGAGAAAAGGCCAAGGTTAAGTTTTCGGACAGACGGACGGACGGACAGACAGACAGACGGCCACGAGTAAAACAATATGCCCCCGATCTCTCGATACGGGGCCATAAAAACAACATTAAGGTAGTCTTCCCCTAATGAGATTCGAGCGACGATGGAATTATTCGGGCGACGTCGAAAACATTCGGCGGTGGAACTTTCCACCTCCGAATGTTTACGACCGCGCCCGAATAAGGTCGGATACATAACGACGACGATCTAGCTTTCAAGAAATCTCAAAGAGGCCACATTACGCTTCAAGGTATGTTTTGTTTAATTTCTCAGCGTATAGTCTATTGATTTGGACGAGATAAAGTGCACGGAACGCGCCTTTGAAAGGGCTATTCCCGGCTCTAACTCACTCTGCTCCAAATCCAGTGATTTCTTCAAACATTCGAGCCAAAGTTTTTGTAAGTGCAAAACGAAAGTGGGAAGCGTTCACATGCACCGAGAAAAACTTTCGCTTGAATGTTTAAAGAAACCGCGGGATTCGGAGCAGAGTGAGTTACAATCGGGAAAAGTCCTCTCAAATGCGCGTTCCGTGCATTTTATCTCGTCAAAATCAATAGACTACAAACTGAGAAATTAAACAAAACATACCGTGAAGCGGACGATTTTTTCGGTGTTAACGCTTCCAAAAAGTCACGTGGGTTACCCACCGTATTCTTGGTAGAAAGGTTAAATCTTCTACGAAATACTCTATGAGCGATATGTATATTGAACGTCATCTGCGTCACCTTTTCTGTTTTCTCCCGATCAAGACGACCCTAGAAGGATCCCAGGTTAATATCCACACTTTCTCCCTTTCCCCGAGGATTTTCTACTGTATCACTGAATTAGCGAATGTACGAGTCCGAGAAGAATTTACCCTTTCCTATACGACAAAAGTTTTGGACATGTCCAAGTTAAAAACTGATGCAGACGACTAAGTAATGGGAAATAAAAATGTTATTCCTTTGCTCAGAAATACTGAGGAAAAATGATGGGTACCACGTTAGATTAATTACTCAATGAAACTACTTCGTAATTGTGAGTGCAATATGGCAAGGGACGGACATTTTGACAGACCAGGCCATTATATAATACGTCTCTTCCAGCTTATAAAACCAAGTCCAAATAAAGGGGGTAATTTCAATTCATTTTAATTCTAAAATGTAAAATGTTTTCACTCTTTGTATTTCATTATCAAAACAACCAAACAAAAGCAATAACGAATATTTTTTAACCATTTCCAAAGCCAGAGTTGGTTTTGACGTCCTAACAGATACAACTTTGGGAAAACTGAAACAAAGAGAGGATTCATTTCTTTATCAGCATGCATTTTGGTGTCTGCAAAAGATCCGTGTTCTTCTTTGGGTTTTTTTTTGAAAGGGTTCGATCTAATTACAAATGCAGGCATGCATTACTTCCACAAAGTACTAGATGCATCAAAACTTTTTAAGTTTAATCATTAAGTCAACTTATTTTTGTGAAATAACAATTTCATTTTACGTGAACCCTGTCCCTAATGACAAAATTTGGAGTACGATTTCATACTCCAATCTGAAAGCTGCTGCAGACAAGATTTCAATGACAGTTAATGTGTGTACATGACATATGGGAAATATTGAAGTAAGAGGATAAAATGCTCGGTATCAGCATTTTCTCCTTTTGTCTCAATGTTTTCCCTAACAGATTCTAATAAAGACCTCAAAACCAGGCCTTGTTTGAGAAAGGGTTAAATTTGGAGTTGTATGTACTGTAAACTACAATCATGAAAGCACTGAGGTAATATTGTTCTGGAGATTAATAAATCAAAGTTAACCCTTTCCCAAACAAGACCTGATTTTTACGTCCCTGACAGTAAAGACTTGTGGAAACATTGAGACAAAAGAAGAAAATGCTGATAATCAGCATTTTCTCCTTTTGCCTCAATATTTCCTGAGTTACATTTTATGCAAATATAATCTTCATTAACATCCATTTTGACATTTGAAGCTGCTTTCAAATTGGACCGCCCTAATTTTTGCTGTTTGAGAAAGGGTTAACACATTATGAACAGCATAAATGTGGACTGTTCCAATTTGAAAGGTGTTTCAAATAACAATTTCAGGTTGGTTAAAGATTTTTTTTAAAACATATGCTTTTTGGGTTAGAAAACACTGCAGTTTCTTCATTTTCTAAATTGTTTTCCAAGCATTTTCTTCAGGAGCGTCAAAAAAAAAAAGTCACCGCATGGGAATGAGTTTATACAGTGTCCTGGCACTACATAATTACATGGCCAAAAAGCGTAAACAATATTTTTTTTAAAATGGTTCAAATTCATGGCTGTTGCAGACAACTGATGATATTTTGTGGATTTAGTAAAATTATGTAAAGAAATCATACAATACAGTGTGAAAACAAGAAAATGCTCCAACAAAAACGTTCTCCTTTTCTTTCCAAAGTTATCCAAAACTGCCTTCATAATGGGTGTATATTGGCAGTATAAATTTTTTGACCATTTGAAGGAAAATAATCCTTTTCCAAACAAGACTAGGTTTTGACATCCTTGAAGGAGAGAGCTAAAAATATTTAAGAAAAAGAAGAACACGCTAACAACCAGCATCTTTCTTTGTTATATAGATCTAGTACTCAAATCTTAAATTTAGGATCACCTCTTTTGTCATCTGCAGCAGCTTTCAAATTGGAAACGCCCAATTTTCTGTTGTTTTTGAAATAGTTAAAACAAAGCCATAAAAGCACTAAGGCCCCCATATTCTTGATTTGTAACAGTAGTTCCAGTGGGGGGTTGCATGATACTGTATGTATTTCCCGCTGCCTCACCCTCCATCACCGTGGTAACGATGCTACTTGTAGTCACATGATCTAGACCTACAGACGTATTCATGAGCTGACTGTTAGTTTTATCTGTACCGGAACTACTTGTTTCTAGACCCTGCCCTTCAACAGCTGGAGATGTGTGCTCGTTTCTCGTCTCACTCAGATGACCTTGGACTTCATTCAAGGTCAAGATCTGCTGCATGGGTTCATTGTTAGTGAGCTGATCCCGTAATACACAATAAGTATCTTCTCCGACAATGTTTTGTTCGTCAGTCTGTGCAGGAGAATCATGCCTGTTGTTTGACAGAGAGTACCCACCATGATCCCACTTCACTAACATTGGTGTGGTCACCTCCAGGTTAGAACTGGTCGGACCTGGGGGTGGCTTCTTTATAGGTGATGGAGTTTTCTTGATGTTCTTGTTTTTTACTGTGCTAATAACTTTCTGTTTTTTTACAATGGGCTTTTTATTTTGAGTTTCCACACTATGATATTTATTCACATGTTCACGAAGTTTGTCTTTTCTTGTTGTTGTGTATTCACATTCCAAGCACCCAATCTTTTCGTCGGAGTGTATTTTCTCGTGTCGCAACAGGTGGCTCTTCTCTATGAATGATTTACCACAGACCTGACAGACATGGGCTCGAACCCCGAGATGGGCGCGCATGTGGGCCTTCAGCTGGCTTCTCTTGGGTGTTTGATAAGTACACTTGGGAAATGAGCAGCCAAACAAGTCTCCTGCAAAGAAAAACAAAATCTAAGTCCTTAACCCATTGCCACACGACAAATTTTGGACTGGTCCAAATTCAAAGATGTTGCAGAGGACAATTTCAGGTTAAGGAAATATAAAATCTTTTTGTCTTTTTTGGTAGAAAACATTGTGGAAAATGAAGAAATTGCTTGTCACAAGCAATTTCTCCATTTTCCACAATGTTTTCCAAAACCTTTAAATTTTGGGGAGTCAAAAAGAGTCAATGAGTGGTAATGAGTTAAAGAATTATCCTATTTGAAAGCTGCTGAAGACAACAAAATGGGTCTAAATAACGATAGGATTTGTGTACAATAAAGCTTAGAAAATATTGAGACAAAATGGGAAAATGCTGGCAAGCAGCCGTTTTTTCATTTTGTCTGAATATTTCCAAAGCATTAAGTTTTTATTACTAAAATGACAAATCCAGGTGTTGTTTTTGTAAAGACTTAATATGGTCATGAATTGACTATACATGGTAAAAGCTCTTTCAGCCTGTTCAATAATCATAGGAATCAAGATGTTTACCTGGATTCTGAAAATGCATAAAAGAATTATATTATTTGTCATCATTTTTCTCGTTATACAGTTGATATTTGTATATGTTAGCGTAATTCGTAACATTGTTAATTGCAAATGTATGTTGTATTTTGGGCTGGAGACCTTTATGTTACTAATAAATGAATTGTACCAAATATCGGCATCTTTGGAAATATGACTTTGAAATCATACCAAAGTTTTGATGACTACCAGTTAGATCTATAGCATTTTCAAATTTTCTATCAACATTCTCTTCCTTATCAAACAATTATAAAATCATTTCTGGTGACAGTACAATTTTCCAATTTGGATCCATCTAAACCTTATAGTCTTTGAAACTGGAAAGATTCAAACTGTTTACCTCTGTAGGAGAGCAAGCTTTCAACAAAACCATTTCATTCCTTACAATAGCAAACCAATTCCCACATAATGCCACTCTGCAAGATAAAGTCTTTGGAAAACATTATGGAAAATAAAGGAATTGCCTGTAAAAGGCAATTTCTTCATTTCCCACATGCTTTCAACTGAGAAAGACTACAAATGTTCCATTTCATATATTTAAAATTGTCGTCTGCAACAACTTTGAATTTGAACTAGTCAAAAAATTTTGACATTTGATAATGGTTTATCCTTTTCCAAAACAAGACTGGTTTTAGACATACCTGAAAGAGAAATACTCAGACAACATTGAAAGAAAAGAAGAAAATGCCGATAAACAGCATTTTTATTTTTCCTTCAATATTTTGTGCTAGATCTATAGTGTACTAAAATTCCATATTCATCAAATTTCATTTTCTAGTCTGCAGCAGCTTTTGATTTTGTACCACTGTAAAATTTTGTCATCTGAGGCGCGTTCTTTAGAGAGTGATTTTTTAAGATTTCTTAAGATGTTTTTGATACAGCATCTTTGCGACCGAGATTATAAGCGTGGTGTTCCAAATGTTCCATATTTCATACAAATGACGTCATGATGACGTCATTTGTATGAAGTATGGAGCAATCGGAACTCGGCGGTACATGTATATGAATCATGGAGCATTCAGAACAACTCGGTCAATTCTCTCCCATATAGATTCTAAAGAATGTAACGAGGGGTTCCGAAAGAAGTATAGAGCAATGGCGGCTCCCAGTGATTGTCTTGAAAATTTTGCTCAAAAGAGCGCTTTATCCTAAAACATGTTAAGAAACCGCAAGATATCTCAAGAAATCTCGCTCTAAAGAATGCGGCTCTGATAATGGTTTATTAACCTGTATGTGTTCGTTTGTGAGATATCAGATGAGACTGGTACTTCGTGGCAAATCCACACAGATCACAGAGAAACGGACGGACGTCGCTGTGGGTCACCATGTGCTGATTCAGCGTGTTCTTCTTGGCAAATCCAACACCACACACGGGACATTTGTAATCTTTCTTCCCTGCAAATAAAGTGCAAATTAACCCTTTCCAAAACAAGAACTGGTTTTGATGTCTCTAACAGAAAAAGAAAAGGCTTGGGAAAACATTGAAACAAAAGAAGAAACTGCTGATAACCAGCAGTTTCTCCTGTTGTCTCAATATTTTCTATGCCATATTTTACTCAAATTCTATCTTTAAAAACTTCCGTTTTGTCATTTTTGGCAGTTTTTGAAGTCGATCACCCTAAATTTTTGCCGTTTGGGAAAGGGTTAACCCACTCCAACATAATGACACATTCTGGGGCCCAACAAGATAAAGGTTTTTGGAAAACATTGTGGAAAAAGAAGAAATTGCTTGTGAAAAGCAATTTCTTCATTTTCTACAATGGATTCCACCAAGAAAGTAAAAAAAAATGTAAAATTTCATTCACTTGCAATTGACGACAGCAACATCTTTGAAGTTTGACACACGTAAAGTTTTGTCTTCTGGTAGACTAGAGCGTTAAGTACTGATAACTGCACCTGTAATCCTTTCCCAAACAAGACCAAGTTTTGTTATCCCTAGAAGAACTTTGTTAGGAAACTAGATTTGGAAAACATTAAAAGAAGATATTAAGCATTTTCACCCTTTCCTCCAATATTTACTGAACCATTGATATAATAAATTCTACATCAATCTTTGGTTGTCTCGGATTTCTTTAAAATTGGAGCTGTCTCAAATTTTTCCTTACCAGAATTCAAATTTTTCCTTACCAGAAAAATTTAATTAATTTGTCATTGAATGGAAAATCAAAAATATGAATTTATGAAAATGCATCTTTTGAAATTGTCATATATTCAAAGACATTTTATCAAATCAGGCAAGACTAAGAATTTATTCTTTAAAGATTAAACCTTTTCCGAACTGGACTTGATTTTAACATCCTTTGCAAGAAATAATTTTGCAAAACATTGCGGGAAAAGGAAGAACTTGAGGATAATCAGTAAATTCGCCTTCCCCCTCAATATTTTCTACGCTTTAACATACCAGGTAACCTGTACATATGTGACCCATCACGCTAAAAGGGACCTTATCGGATGTGTGAAAAATATCGACCCTAGTCTGTCTGCACAGTCTGCGCAGCCAGACTAGGGCCTACACTTTTCACTTGTATTTAAGTTTCTAAATCTGGAATGTTTTCCCTATCTAACTATATATTCATTTTTTGCATACATTATCTATTTGACATGTGCTGAGTCTGGCAAATTTATCGACATTTGGATTTTTTGACTCCTGATAAGGTCCCTTTTAGCGTGACGGGTCACATATTTTCTACTTTTGTTGTCATATATTTTGTCATCCTTAACTTTGCAAATTGGAACAGTCCAAATATTTTCTAATTGGTAAAGGGTTTATGCTTTTCCATACCTTCATGGACTTTCTTGTGAGAAATAAGAGTGCTGTTTGTTTTGAAGCTCATTCCACATTCACATGTATAGGGACGCTCATCTGTATGAGAGTCTCGATGTTTGATCAACTTCGCTATTCTGTCGTCCGCAAAGCTACATCGCGGATGGTCACATTTGAATGGTGGACCATCAAAGTGAGTCTTCATGTGATAGTTATACTTCCTCACTTCTTTTGTAAGGAATGGACAGAGATTACAGCGCAGCTCAAACGAGGAGAGATGAGCGTATTTCACATGTTTGTCCATTTTGTTCTGTGTTGTGGTGAAATATGGACAGTCTTCATATGAACAGTGGATGGGGTCCAGCGACACCTTAAAATTGTCTCTCTTACGAGGAGTTATAATTTGAGACACGATATTGTTTGTCTTTCTAAATGATCTCTCTCGTAGTTTATCACTGACATCACTAGAAATATGTGTTGATTTATCATTGCTCTCACTCCTGCCTGATTTCGTTACTGAGTCATCACTAGCAGATCTGTGTACCAAATCATCACTAACATCATTAGAAGTATCCATTGTGTAGTCATATTTGTCATGTTCATGTTGAGATTCATTCTGTGAGACATCCTCCTTCTCGTACATATAATCAGGCTCAGCTACTTTTGTTTCTGCTGGATCTTCAAGCTCATAATCATTGAATCTTTCTTGTTTAGCCAGGGCCACTTTTGATTTACCTCTTTTACTTCTTGTATTTAGAGTAGGTTCTGTTGTGGGTGTAACTTGATGTTTATCAGTAAATTCTGTAACTGGTTCAATATTTGTGTCAGGCACAGGAGTCTGTTCCTGAATTTGTTCCAATTCTATTTTTGCTATTTCTTTTCTATTCAATTCATATATTTCAGATTCTATAAACTTCCCAAACTCACTGTATCTGTCATCAAACTCCTGAGCGAGTGCAGGAGTGACACTCTCGTCCACAGTTTCCTCAGCCACAGTTTGATCAGCCACAGTTTGTTCAGCGGCTGTCTCTGCTTCATGCTGCTCAAAATGTAGACTGTTAACATCCGTGTTGACCGCACAGTCCACGGTGTACAGGCTCCACGTGCTCGTTGTGGCCTCTCTATAGCTCGGCCGCGTCCTCACAATAATGGTGACTGGGTGAAACTCTTCTTGCTCGATCTGTATCACGCTGGACGTCACAACTTCGTTCAGGATTGATGAGTGTCTGTCTCGTAGTATGGGGAACGATTCCGTGTAGGGACCCAGCGGTATTCCTGTACTGAACAATGTCTGCAGGAGTAGATACAGGCTAGATTCATGTGATGTGAAGAAATTCTCTGTCCTGTTTATTTCCAACAAGAAATCGTTAGCAACTGAAGACCAATCAATATGGCCGAGTAGTAACACAAGATATTTCTCTCTGTCTTGTACATCATACCCCACCCAGCTGATGATCAAGAACAATTTAATCTCTGGTTTGATCTTATTCATGGAGCCTTCTGACAACAATGTGTTGAATTTTGAAGCAGTTAAAGCCAAAAACTCCCCTTGTTTAACAGCATCTGATAGATTCAACTGCAAGAAGCCAACAATGTATTCCTCTAAACTTTCAAGACTAAATTTTCTGCTCAAGAAATAAGTGCTGACAAAGTTTCCTAGATGCAGGTTACATCTCAGAAACTCTTCACAATAGTTTTTCAACATCTGAATTTGAAAACTGACAGCAAGATGAAGAAGTTCCAAAAAGTTTGTTTCTCGTGGAGCCACATATCCATTATACATGAAGTCCAGTAGATCAGCAAACACTTCACTGTTGTTATAATTAACTATAGCATAATCTTTACAAACCGTCGGATCATCAGGAAACAACTTGGAGGCAAAGTAAGGGCTCCAAGAAGCAAGGATATTCTTGTGGGCTTCTAGCTGAATACCTCTCACTTCTAATATAATGTCGCAGTATTTCCTGGAATCCCGTAACTCTTTCAGCTTTTCCAGGATACTGAAGTCTTGTTTCTTGTCTGGCAGATGGTTGGGACTAGGAGAACGGACAGTGTCCGGACAAAACTCCCCCATCTCTGTCCGTGGTGACTTGTCGATTAGACTGTACGACATTTCTCCATTGCAGCTCTGTAAATAAAACAAAATACAAAGAATTATCAATTTTTAACCCTTTCCTAAACGCCAATAATACCCTCTCTTCGAATCTGACACTGCTTTCAGAATCTTGAAAGTATCTATTTAACCCTTTCCCAAACGACAAAATTTTTGAGTGATTCACTTCAAATACTGCCACAAATGACAAAATGGATGTTATTAAAGATAGTATTTGTGTACAGCAAAGAAAATATTGAAACAAAAGCAGAAACTGCTGATTATCAGCAGTTTCTTCTTTTGTTTCAATGTTTTCCTAAGTCTTTTCTAATTTCTATTAGGGACGTCAAAACCAGGTCTTTTGGGGAAAGGGTTAACCCTTTCCTAAAAATGTCAATTTTGAATAATACTGTCTCTTCGAATCTGAGACTGCTTTCAGAATCTTGAAAGTGTTTATTTAATTTGTCAGAAGAAAAGGTAATTGAAGATGACCCCTTACTGGTGCCTGTCAGAAGTTTAACTCAGTTAACAACGGATTTTAATCAGATTGTATAATCCCAAACCATACCACATTTGGTTGTTTCAAACTGTATCTTATAATCATTTTTATAATATGCTAATTGAATTTTAATCTATTTATTCTATCAATGATATGCTCTAAGAAAGACTATGATCCTTGAAAAAAAGTAAGTCAAACTGATTTCCCTAATTATCTTGGGAAAAAAAAAAAAAAAAAAAAAAAGCCTAACAGGGGTACATAATTGTTTTGCAAGTGTTGGTCAGTCGGTCGTTTGGGCCATAGACCAAACCTTGTCCTGAGCATAACTCGAAAAGTATGCAAGGTAGAATCATGAAGTTCTCTATTCATCATTTTATTTATTAATTGCACTTTGTTAATTTTATATGATTATGCTGCCAACATGAAAACTTATGATTACAAGATGGCTTCTTGTTCCGCGACAAGGCATGATATTCTAGAAAAGCTGTCGCAGGACAGAAAAGCATGCAGGGGTTTTCCTAGCCATTTTGGGAAAAGGAGTCTGGCCTGAATTGGGAAATTTTTAAGTGCAAAATACATGTAGCTTATTTTGGACTGAAAAAAGTGAGCAAAAGACTCATTCCTCAATAACAAACTAGAACTGTCGCAAAGCGGACAAATACCCCCCACTAGCGCCTTGTCACTGAAAAAGTGCTGTAGATCAACCGGTTCTTGACTAAGAGTATGGAAACTGATTTTAAACAAAGTCCGATTGTGACCTTGACCTTTGACCTTCTTGACCCAAAAACAATAGGGCACCTCCTTGGGTCATGAGCAACAACTGTGTAAAGTTTCATGATCCTAGGTCAACCGTTTCTTGACTTAGAGTACGGAAACGGATTTTAAACAAAGTCTGATTGTGACCTTGACCTTTGACCTTGGTGACCCAAAAACAATAGGGCACCTCCTTGGGTCATGGGCAACAACTGTGTAAAGTTTCATGATCCTAGGTCAACCGGTTCTTGACTTAGAGCACGGAAACGGATTTTAAACAAAGTCCGATTGTGACCTTGACCTTTGACCTTGGTGACCCAAAAACAATAGGGCACCTCCTTGGGTCATGGGCAACAACTGTGTAAAGTTTCATGATCCTAGGTCAACCGGTTCTTGACTTAGAGCACGGAAACGGATTTTAAACAAAGTCCGATTGTGACCTTGACCTTTGACCTTGGTGACCAAAAAACAATAGGGCACCTCCTTGGGTCAAGGGCAACAACTGTGTAAAGTTTCATGATCCTAGGTCAACCGGTTCTTGACTTAGAGCACGGAAACGGATTTTAAACAAAGTCCGATTGTGACCTTGACCTTTGACCTTGGTGACCCAAAAACAATAGGGCACCTCCTTGGGTCATGGGCAACAACTGTGTAAAGTTTCATGATCCTAGGCCAACCGGTTCATGACTTAGAGCACGGAAACGAAAAAGTCTACGGACGGACGGACGGACGGACGGACGGACGGACGGACGGATGGACGGACGGACGGACGGACGGACGGACAGACAGACAGACATGGTGAAACCAATATACCCCCCTCTACTTCGTAGGTGGGGGGTATAATTAATCATTTTGAATAGATTGGGAAAAATGGATGAATATTTGCTTTGGGAACACAGCCGTTTGCATTGGGAACACCTCCGTTTTCAGGAGGCACAGAAAGCATAGGAAAACCCCTGGCATGAAACCAAAAATTTGAAGAATTCACCAACTTAATTGTCAGAGAAACAAATCTTCGCATAGAGGCTTATTTTATGGTCACAGAAGAATGCACAGAGTTGGAAAGCCATAGCTCAAGCAGAAACAAGTTAAAAAATTATCACAGATATATATGACTGTTTTATGTAAAAACATAACCAAGAATTTCTAAGACTGAAAAGGGTAAAAAATTCCACTAAATTAATTTTAAGGGTAATAGCAAATCTTTGCCTTAAAGCTGATATTGTGGTCACAGATGCATGTGCATGTTTAAGAGGAATACCACTGAGAGAAAGACAGATATGACAGTTGCATGTAAAAACTTAACCAGATTATGACTCTGACTCCAGGGCCCAGTTGTATAAACATTGGTTAGCACTAAGCAAATAGTTATATTATTATATACCTACCGTAAATATTCTAACAAGAGGACCATGATGGTCCTATATCGCTCACCTGAACCAAAATGATATGAGCAACACTTATGTTCAATTCAATTGATATTTATTTTATGACTTTAAAACTGAATATGAACTTATGGTCAATAATGTTGTGAAAATAAAACTCATCCAAGCTCTTATGGTGCCCAACATCGTTTTTTTTTTTAAATAATTGTAGATTCTATAGTGTAAACAAGGTCGAAAACAGCCAAAAATCGCAATTTTATCAAATTCAAGAGCACATAACTCTCGTCTTTCTGGTCAGATCAGACTGAAAATCAAACTCATCTGAGATCTAATATTCTCCAACATTGTGTCCAAGATTTGTCTTGATTTATTAATAATTGTAGATTCTAGAGTGTAAACAAGGTTGACAACAGCCCAAAATGGCAATTTTATCAAATTCAAGGGCACATAACTCTCGTCTTTCTACTTAGATCAGATTGAAAATCCAACTCATCCCAGATCTTATGGTCTCCAACATTGTGTCCAAGATTTGTCTTGATTGGTCAATAATTGTAGATTTTAGAGTGTAAACAAAGTTGAAAACAGTCAAAAACGGTAATTTTATCAAATTCTAGGGCACTTAACTCTTGACTTTCTAATCACATCAGACTGAAAATCATACTCATCCAAAATCTTATGCTCCCCCAACATTGTGTCCAAGTTTTGTCTTGATTGATTAATAATTGTAGATTCTAGAGAGTAAACAAGGTCGAAAACAGCCGAAAACGGCAATTTTGTCCAATTCCAGGGCACATAACTCTCAACTCTCTGATTAGATCAGACTGAAAATCGAACTCATCCAAGATCTTATGCTCCCCAACATTTTGTCTAATTTTTGTCTTGATTTATTAATAATTGTAGATTTTAGAGTGTAAACAAGGTCAAAAACAGCCAAAAATGGCAATTTTGCCCAATTCAAGGGCGCATAACTCTCATCTTTCTAGTCAGATCTTACTGAAAATTGAACTTACCATAATTATTCTAATAAACGCCCGGGCGTTTATTAGAAACATGGTCGATGGGAAAGTATGGGGTGGGCGTTTATTAGAGGCATTCTAATTTTGTTAGTCAAAATTTGCGAATCAAATGTCAATTTTTACGAATCAAAAGTCAATTGATTGACTCGCAGTTCAGTAAGTTAGATTTGGCAAAGTTTTGTTATAAGGACTGTAAAATTTGATTTTTCTATAAAAATCCTTCCATGCAAACAGATTGAGGGCTAGACATTCTCTTTTTCATTGGTTTTGGAAATGATCTTCGTTTATGACTTATATTATTTCAATCTGTAATCGGGGGATGGGCGTTTATTAGAATCACCCTTTTTTTGCTAAAATTAAGCATGAAATAAGCAGATTTTCAGTCCATATTTGGGGGGTGGGCGTTTATTAGAATATGGGCGTTAATTAGAATAATTACGGTATATGAGATCTTATGGTCCCCAACATTGTGTCCAAGTTTTGTCTTGATTGGTTAATAATTGTAGATTCTAGATTGTAAACAAGGTCGAAAATATCCGAAAACAGCAATTTTGTCAAATTCAAGGACACATAACTCTTGACTATCTGATCAGATCAAACTGAAAATCAAACTCATCCAAGATCTTATGCTCCCCAACATTTTGTCCATTCCAAGTCTTGTCTTGATTTGTTAATAATTGTAGATTCTAGAGTGTAAACAAGGTTGAAAACAGCCAAAAATGGCAATTTTGCCCAATTCAAGGGCACATAACTCTCATCTTTCTGGTCAGATCAGACTGAACATCGAACTCATCCCAGATCTTATGGTCTCCAACATTATGTCCAAGTTTTGTCTTGATTGATCGATAATTGTAGATGCTAGAGTGTAAACAAACTTAAAAACAGCATTTTTTGACATTCAAGGGTAGATAACTCAGCACTTTCTGGTCCGATCAGGCCCATAATCGAACTTGTCAGAGAACTTATGATCCTACTTGTTTTAGCCAAGTTTGATCAAGATTGCCTAACTTTTGTGGATGCTAGAGTGTAAACACCCCAAATGTTGACGGACGGACTGACAGACACCGGACAAAAAGTGACCACAATAACTCACCTCGAGCACTTCGTGCTCAGGTGAGCTAATAAATGCCTGGGTGTTCATTAGAAAAGTGCTTGATTGAAAAGTTGGGGGTGGGTGTTTATTAGAAGTATACATTCTAATGTTATTAGTCAAAACATGGGAATCAAATGTCAATTCATGGACTCAAAGTTAATCAAGTAAAAGTTTGCAAAGTTTTGTTACAATGACTGTAAAATATGATTTTTGGATGAAATTCATTAATTGTAAACAGATTAGTAGACAGGAAATCCTCTCTTTCACTGCTTTTGGAAAGGATCTTGTTTATAACTTATATTATTTTAATCCAGATGGGCGTTTATTAGATTATCACCCTTTCCCGCTTAAATTGTGCTTGAAATATATATATTTTCTGCTGAGATTTGGGGGTGGGCAAACTAAGCAGAAATATTCCTTGGATGACTCTTTACTTAACCCTTTCCCAAACAAGACCTGGTTTTGACGTTGTAGCGTGCTCGCTGTGTTGTTGGTAGGGTTGACTCTCTAATACATAAACTAAGGCGATCTCCCGGGGATAAATAGGTTGAAAACTAAATAAAATGCGTAAGTCGATATAAAAATTCAAATCTTTAATAAAACTCCTTTTTTCCAAAATAGACGTTCAACAAATAATTCCTAACCTTTTTATTATTAAAAAATGTCTCTACAACCGTCGTGGAGTTTGCCTTTCGAAAAATCAAAATTTGGGAGATGACAAATAGCTTTTGCGGGGGGTATTTATACTAAATCCAGCGCGCACACTTTTCATGCGCGGTGCGCATGAAAAGCTTGCGCGTTTTATATAGTAAAACGCGCAGGACTTTCTTGCGCGGTGAAACCGCGCATGGAAACATTGCGCAGTGCGCAACGTTTCTATGCGCGTTTTCACAGCGTCGCCCGACCGACCAAAATATTGCTCAAACTCATTAAACATGAATGAAAGTTTACACAAAAATAGTGGATTTAAGGAGAAAAATGTCCTAAATTACGAATACGTACATTGGAATATGTAAATAATGAAGATTTAAGGCTAGAATTGATTTTTAGTTGTGGCTATAAGCTTAGAATGTCCAAACGAACGCGGAATGACAAGTTTGACATTTCCCATAATGCGGTATGACTAGAATACGAATATGACTTTTTTGGCGAATATAGGCGAATATAGGCGAATATGACTTTCGAAAATTGTAAAACTCGACAAAAGCTTTTAAAATACAATTTAAAGAGTTTTTATGAATGCATGGCCTTGTTTATGGTAAAAATGCAAAATGAAAGTAAAAATATGAAAAGAAATCTTAATTAGATACGATTTTTAATGATTTTGCTCGGCTAATATAAACGGATAACTTTTTCAACCACTAAAGTTGATATTTGCTATCCCTTCTTAATTTCACTGATTTCTACAAGAACGAATTAGCCTTGGAAACGCAAAATGAAAAAATAAAATTATGGAAAATGAATCAAAAATGTTAATTAATGAGCGAACATTATCGGAGTGTATGAGCGAATATGACTCGGCGAATATAGGCGAATATGACTTTCGTAAATTGTGACAAAAGCTTTTAAAAACTATTCAAATTTTGTATGTACTTTTTTATGATAAAGGTGTAAAAAGAAAGTAAAGATATGACAAAATCTCAATTAAATACATTTTTTATTACTTTGCTTGGCTAACATAAACGGATTACTTTTTCAACCACTGAAGTCTGTATTTGCTATCAATTAATAATTTCACGTATTTCTACATAAACGAGTTAATTATGAAAACGCTAAATGAAAGAAAAAAGAAAACATGAAAAACTAGAACTGTCGCAAAGCGGACGAATACCCCCCACTAGGGCCTTGTCACTGAAAAAGTGCTATCGGTCAAAATGTTCTTGACTTAGAGCATAGAAACGGATTTTAAACAAAGTCCAACTGTGACCTTGACCTTTGACCTTGGTGACCCCAAAACAGTAGGGCACCTCCATTGGTCATGGGCAACAACTGTGTAAAGTTTCATGATCCTAGGTCAACCGGTTCTCAAGTTAGAACACGGAAACGAAATTGTAAATTTTGACTACTCCCCTCCCCCCATAATAAAAACTTCAAAGTGGCATAACTCTAAAACTAACGACTGGATCAAGATGAAAATTGCAGGTGCACAACTTCATATGATAGGGAACATCCTGATAAAATTTCAGAAAAATTGGTCAAAAACTGTGGGAGGAGAAGAGGACACAAGATTATGTCCACCCCCCCCCCCCCCTAAAAAAACTTCAAAGTGGCATAACTCTGAAACTAATGACTGGATCAGGATGAAAATTGCAGGTGCACAACTTCATATGATAGGGAACATCCTGATAAAATTTCAGAAAAATTGGTCAAAAACTGTGGGAGGAGAAGAGGACACAAGATTATGTCCACGGACGGACGGACGGACAGACGGACAGACGGACAGACGGACGGACAACCTGATTCCAGTATACCCCCCCATAACTTTGTTGTGGGGGGTATAAAAAGAAAGAATTAAAGATGTTAATTAAAGAGCGAATATGATTGACGTATATGACCGAATATGACTCGGCGAATATAGGCGAATACGGGCGAATTTGACTTTTTACAGTTTTTTAGGTATATGAAAGACTAAGTCACCATACGCTGTTAACAACCATTTCAAATGATTCTCCTAGATGCATATATATACTACATGTACGTGTTTATGATAAAGGTGTGAAATTAAAAAAATATATATGGAAAAGATCTTGATAAACTATTAACTAATAAATTATTTTTTTGGCGAATATAACTTTTTCAACCACAGTTCAAATATGATAAAAGCTATTTTAAACAAGTAAGTCAACGGTTTTCACTTGATAAAATAGTTTATCATGAAAAGAGTAAACGCAAAAGAGAACTATGGAGCAGTTGATTTAATGAACGAATGTCAATGACGAATGTGACTTATTTTCGGCGAATATAGTTGAAAATAGGCGAATATGATTTACTTTAAAAAGTTTTAAACTGATGACATTCGACACAAGTCATTAAAAACCTGAATCGATTGAAACGAATTCCCCCTTCTGCATAAGTTTACATGTCTATAATAAAAATTCAAAAATTCAAATAAATTATAACAAAAACTTTAAATTAACGAATGGTATTTCTTGGCGAATATAAGCGGACCAACCACTGAAGTCGATATTAGATTCTAGCTATTAACAATTCATTTAATCTTTTTCAGTATACATGTATAAATGAATTAAAAATGAAGACGCTAAAATTATGGAAAATGACTGTAAAAAGTGTCAATTAATGAGCGAATATTATTGGCGTATTTAAGCAAAAATGACCGTAAAAACAAGTGGATATCGACATTAGCCATTCAATTTTTAAAATTGTATTTCTTGCTCAATATACGATCATAAAATGCTGAACGAAAAAGAAATTTAGAACCCGTGTAAAATCTGTCAAAATGTTTATTATCGTACAAACATTTTTTTGGTGAATATGGCTTTTAATACAAATGAAAACCGACATAATATAAGCGACCAGATTCTAAGACTATATACGAGATAACGATAAAAGTGAAAAATGAAAACAAAAGGAAAAATTGATATTTCATAAACAAAGAAAGAAAGACTAATTAAAGGAAGAAACAAAGTCAAAATAAGGGAACTAACGAAAATAATTATATTGACAATGGATGATTACCTTTTTGTTGATTCGTAGGAAGTCATAAACGACTCAATTAACATGTGCTCGCAGCATGACACCTGTTTTCAGAGAATTTACGGCTTGTTATCATGTCCTTGAAAATGCAGCCGTTCTCTATTCTCTGTTTAGATGAAGCATTCTTGAGAACCTACTTTGAATACAATACGTAATTCATGAATATACAAATGCAGTAAGTAATAACCTTATTATACAGAAATAGTCGTAATTAATATTGTCGGTTCTTCCATGTCAATTTTCCTATCGTATCAGATGCACTTTATGCATTACAATGTAATTGATGTCATTAACTACCTGGTGCGTAATTAAGACGCGAGTGATAACATGGATAATGCACCTGATAAACGATAAGAATCCCAGTTAACCCTTTTCCAAACGACATAGTCTTCCAGTGATCTAATTTAAGAGCGGTTGCAGGCGACAAAATTAATACCGAGAAGAAAATGAAGAAAATTTTACTGAAATAACTCTCTGCCTCTCTGTCTCTGGTCTGATCGGTATTGACAGATCTACATGCACGGACCAGGGCATTTTTCTCGGAGGGGTCGTGTTTTCCAGGAGCCAAAACTGCATTTACTTTTAAGGAATTGTGCCATGTGTAAATGATTGGGCCAATGACTGGCAAATGAAAAAATCCTAAAAATATCCTAAAAATACATAAGTATTTATTATAATTTGTGGGTCTCCGTTTGGACTCGCGCATGTGTCTATATATTCCCAGAGCATCTAGTCTGTAGGTCCTGGTAAAATAAAGTAACCAATTATTTCAGTCCTGTCATCGATGGTTTCACTACACATGCGGAAACACCAAGAAAACAAATCAGAGGATTTGGAAAGAAAGCTCTCTTGCCTGTGTTAGCGTGTCATGTCGTTCAAAAGATACCGGGGAGTTTGATTACAAGAAAGTCATTTTGCGACTTCGCAACAGCTACCAACAGCAGTCAAACGGGAAAGTATTCTAACCTAAAACATGGTCTACCCAGATGAACATCTACATAATGATTTCGAAACCCATCAACACAATCTTGATGCGAACGCCATCGTAGGAGAGTATTGCGTTTCACGCATGTTGGCTTTGAAAACAACTGGAGATGGGAACTGTTTATTCAATGCATTTTTAATCAGATTTGAATTGAATATACTCTAATCAGGGTTCAGTCTTCTCGTCGAATGTTGCTATTAGAGATTAGCAACATGGGTACAGATCGGACTCCGTATCCATGTTGGTCGCAACTGTCACAAGGGACAATTTTCAAAGTCCCGGCTCATTCATAATAATTTTCCATAATGTTCTTTTTTAGTTTATCGTTTTGATTATAAACTCGTTCACATAGATCTAGTAAGAAAACTATGAAATTAATTGTTTTACATTAGCTTATATAGAATAAAGTGCTTTTCAAAAAGTCATATACGCCAAAAACTAACATTAATTATTGATTAATGAGAATTTAATTAAGAATATTTTCTTCATTTTGTTTTAGTTTCCATTTGTGATTGAAAATAAACAAGTGCATACATTCGTAAAAATTCATTTAAATTGTTTTTTCAACATCTTTTGTAGGGTCTTACATTTTCCGAATGTCATATTCGCCTATATGCGCCTAATATTAGCCATTCAAAATCATTAAAAATCGTAGGTGACTAAGATTTTTTTCATATTTTTACTTCCAATTTGCACTTTTATCATAAACAAGTGCACACATTAGTAAAAAAAATCATTTAAATTGTTTTATGACAGCTTTTGTAGAGTTGTATACAATTTTCGAAAGTCATATTCGCCTATAGTCGCCTAATATTAGCTAAGTAAAATCATTAAAAAAAATCGTATCTAACTAAGATTTTTTTTCATATTTTTACTTCCAATCTGCACTTTTATCATAAACAAGAGCATGCATTAGCAAAAAATCATTTAAATTATTTTATGACAGCTTTTGTAGAGTTGTTTACATACAATTTTCGAAAGTCATATTCGCCCATATTCGCCTAATATTAGCTAAGCAAAAAAGATTTAAAATCGTATTTAGCTTAGATTTTTTTTTCATATTTTTATTTCCAATTTGCCTTTTTATCATAAACAAGTGCATACATTCGTAGAATATCATTTGAATTATTTGAACAGCTTTTGGCGGGTCTTACATTTTCCGAAAGTCATATTCGCCTATATTCGCCTAATATTAGCAAAGCAAAATCATTAAAAATCGCATCTAATTAAGATCTTTTTTTCATATTTTTACTTTCAATCTGCACTTTTATCATAAACAAGTGCATACATTCGTAAAAAATCATTTAAATTATTTCATGACAGTTTTTGTAGAGTTGTATACAATTTTCGAAAGTCATATTCGCCTATATTCGCCGAAAAAGTCATATTCGTATTCTAGTCATACCCCCCATAATGCCCTATTAATAACATTCAAGATGGCCGCCGCTAGCGAAGCGGGAGAGGCATGCTCGTGGATAAAACACTAAAATAAAGGATTTAAAGCTTTGTCATGAGGTAAATACCATATCTTTCAACAGTATGTATGTTAAGGAATTGAGCTAGAATACTCGTAACTCGCATCCCTAAAGCACTACTGCGTAATACTCGATCTAAAGTGAGGTAAACAAAATCTCAAAACTAGGTCAATGTCAGCAACTGTCAAACGCCTAGAAAACGAATAAATACGCTGCCTGTGCGTTAGAAATAATACTCGACGACTCGTGGTATCATAGTCTAAGGCACAAACAGTGATTGTAAATCATTATGGTAAAAGGAAAATTACTAAAATTGCTTGGATCAGTCGTCAAACTGCCAGTCCGCTAACCTGGCCCTTACAACGTCCCTAATAGAAGAGGCTTGGGAAAACAATGAAACAACATAAGAAACTGCAGTTTCTCCTTTTGTCTCAATATTTTCTGTGTCATATTTTACACAAATCCTATCTTTAATATCATCATTTTGTCATCTGTGGCAGTTTTTGAAGTGGATCACCCTAAATTTTTGTCGTTAGGAAAAGGGTTAAATTGTTCAAAGAATTTTGATTGGTCCATAATTATGGGCGTGGCAGGCCAGGGCTTATCAGACTTAGAGAAATCACAAAATAATTCTTTAAAAATCAACCATCACGCCAATTTTTACCAAACATGGCAGAAATGTACCTTTGGTGACTCTTTACTTAAATTGTCTGTGAAATATTGATTGGTCCATCAATGTGGGTGTGGCAGGGAGGGGCTTATTAGAATTGGAGAAATCACAAAATAATTCTCTACAACTCAACTAATGGGCCAATGTAGACCAATTCTGACAGTAAGGTTCATTGGGCAGCCCTTTACTTAACTTGTTTATGAAATTTTTATTAGTCCATTAATGTGGGCGTGGCAGGATGGGGCTTGTAAGAATTAGACAAACCATGAAAAATTCTTTAAAAATAAAGCAATGGGCTAATTCAGAACAAACTTGGCAGAAATGTTCCTTGGGTGACCCTTTTCAAGATTTGGCAGTGCGAGGTTTACAGGAAGTCATGAGATAATTCTTCTACTTTAGCCAGTGGAGCGATACATGCCCTCTTGTTTTCAGTTAGAACTAACTAAAAAGCAATATTGAATAAAATCTGGAAAAAAAAAAAACAAAAACAAAAAACAGGAACACCAGCGTTACGATTCTGAGTGGAAGGGTAAATTACAAATTATTACATTATTCCACAGAAAAATAGATGAATATGAGCAAATAAGAGAGCCAAGAAATGGTTCGTACAAATCTACTTTCGGTTTGTGTTTGCCCGTCCCGTGAAAGGGGACACGTCAAAAACACCAAAATAAGTGATTTAACAAAGGGCGATAAGTTCATCAAGTTCATGAGATCCGAATATCCAACACAAATGTATAAACAAATGTAAAAGAATCTCAAAAAGACAATTACATTCTTACAACAGACAAACGCGAATAGTTTGAGATGAATTAGTAGCAGGCTGGTTTAGGACTTCAGCAAAATAATATACGCTGAAATGCTCCCCAGCTACCGGAAACAGATAGTATTACGCATGCGCGGCAATGAATAGACTGGATTTTTATAAAGGAAGTGGCTAGGGATACGGGCCCGTATCTCTAGCCTATGGGGGCTAGAGATACGGACCCGTATCTCTAGCAAACCCCCCCATGTTTCACTAGAGATACGGGCCCGTATCTCTAGTGAAAACAATGGGTTTTCGCTAGGGATACGGGTCAAACGACTTCCGGTCTTACATACGAGCTAACTTATCGCGTCAATTATGAAAAATCGATAATATTGATCCTTTCCCAAACTGCGAAATTTAGACTATATATACATTTTGAAATTACGGGTGATAGGCCTATTACAGGGGAAATGTCGGAGGAATGAAGAAATTGCTGAAAGGAATGTATAAAAATTGAAACTTTATATTAAATCAATAGTCTATTAGAATTATCTCATGTTATTTTTATTATCTTTTGACAAGAAGGTGCTAACTATTAGCAACTTTATCAATGGCAATGGTTTCACACATGTGACATGTGTAGGGCCTATTAACCCTTTTGTTTGTTTTAATATTAGCCTAAGGGCTATTCTTGTTTGGCAAGAAACTGTAAAATGTCTTTCCTGAAGCGAGGCAAATTTGTCCGTAGATTTATCCATCCCAACATGCACAATATCAACCATGAGTCAACTCCCAATGAGATTCTCGCGACTTCGGAATTAATAGGGCGAGGTTGTAAACATTCGGTCGGCGTTGGGACGTCGCCCGAATAAATCTGAATAGGCCTTCATATATCGAATGTTAACGACAACTCATAAAAAAAGTTCAGCCTCGTGCGAATGTCTTCAGCGGTGAAATACCCCCAGAAGCAATTAAGTTGGAACGAACAATACACTGTTTGGGAAATAGTTAGCTGTTTTTAACCCTTTCCCGATTTGTATTTGTATTTGAAGAAACTTCCGGTTGATTGTAAACAGTCGATCGCTTTAAAAGAAAATTGAATTTCGACGATTAAAAGATCATTTGGACTTCAACTCACGAACTACTGCTGCATCAACGGTCCATATGAATGGCGGTTTAGACAGACATTTAAATTTGTGAATGTTGTGAGTACCAACAGACAATCGTGAAATGTAAAATATCGCTGGCATAAAGAAGTGGGTGGGGTATTTTCGGAGAGAGGATAAAAATACCCCCAGGTCACGATTGAAAAAATTTCACGCAAGAGAGATCAAAGATACAGTTAGGTACTCATGATGGAGAGTACGGGTTCAACGGGAAGTAATCCCTGTACCTCAAAGGGAGATAACCTAACACAAAATGCTTCGCAAATAGAGGCTTCAGATACACAGGCTTCAGATACACAGGCTCCGGATAACACGGAGGATTCCGTCGAAAATGCATTGAATGCTTCTACAGAATCAGAATCCCTTTTGAATGGACAACCAGAGAATAATGACTATAAACTTATATCAGATTTATCAGAGCTGTCGAATAATATGACCAAAGACATGTTTATAAACCAAATCATTGCAGATCATACAGACTTAGAAGATGTGCGAATACGAGTTTTTGAAGCAGTTAAGGCAACAGATGGTTATCCTTATGACTTGAATGTAGAGTTGAAAAAGCGTAAGAACTCATACGGTGGTCAGAACAAAATGCAAAAATTGGCTAATGACATTCATACCTTAATCCAGGTTCTAGAGGGCGCCGAATTCCATGAGTTAAGACAGTGCTTAAGTACACCAAATAATAAGGGAACGAATCTAGACAGTAGTATTCTGAGCAGTGGAATAACGAACAACTCAGAAATAGCATGTCTTAAGACAATTATAAACTCTATGAAAACTGATATCTTGTCACTTAAACAAGACAATCAAGACCTTAAAAACAACATGGCAAAAGACATTAAGGAGCTAAAGGAATCAGTGAAAAAGTTGAAAATCCAAATAGACATGGATATACGAGATGTGAGAGAAGAGGTGGGAACGAATGCGATATCTATTGATAGGATAGTAGATGAAAAAAGTAACGGGAACGCAGCCTTAAAATCAGATATAAGACTTATAAATATTGATATCAAAGAAATAAATGATGCTCTATCAAACAAAGTGGAAAGTAAACGGATTGAGTCAATAAATGAGAAGCATGCACAGTTGATAAAGAGAGTGACTAAGCTAGAGAAAAATTCAAAAACCAATAGCAAATCAGAACTATCAACAAGACAATTAGAAAGTATAAGTATAAGTAGTGTGAGACAGCAGAAAGAAAGAGAAAATCAGGATAGAGCCGATAAAGAAGTAGAACTTCCAACATGTTCAAATATGGTGATACATGATATCGATGAGAATACATCACAAAATGAACCAAGAGTGGACAAAGATAAATCCAATGAAACCATATCACAAAGGAGAGATAGGGAAAGAGATAACCAGTCCAGTGAAAAAACACAGCAAAATACAAGAGTAAATCACCCCCGAATTACCACCCACCAGAATAAGAATTATAACCAAAGATCAAGTGAGAACAATGACCGAAGAAACAATTACGATTATGATCGTGTACCAAATGAAAATCGTCAAAGTAAGAGCAATGACTTATCGAGTGCCGTTGATGTGCCAAGAAACAATTCTGACTACAATCGAAGAAATTACTCCAGTGAAGAAAATGGTCGTTTTCCACGATCCTATAAGATATCACGTGGTCGTGGCTCAAAACGTGACAAAACAAGTGAACGTGATGAAGATGATTTCAGCAAATACGTACAGCGGCGCGTTAAACGCTTCTATGTAGGAGGATTCAAAAACTGCATAACTACTGACGCGCTTGTTGACTATGTCGAGGAAAGGGGGGTAACTGTAACATGGGTTACTATCTTCCCGATTAGAAATAGTAATCGCGTATTAATACGACTTAATGTAGAAGACAACGACAATAGTGATTATGTAACCGATAAAAAGTTTTGGCCGCGATTTATAGTATGTAAACCGTGGGTGTCGAAAAGTACTAGAGACCGTGAAAGAGGAAACAAAGACTCCGTAAATAACAATTATGACAATGACAATCAGTATGATGTTAACAGAAATGACCTAGAAGAATATCACAACGATAACCGTTACAACAGTAACGGTGATAGAGACAATTACAGACACAAGTCTAGATAAATTCAAACTCACAATGGATCTATTAACAGTATTATTATATTTTACAATGTATCAGTTTAGCCTGTGTACGTGGAACGCTACTGGCCTAATGTCCAGCAGCGCATATCTGAGCGATTTATTGCAAACGAATGATATTGATGTGTGTGGTGTTTCCGAAACTTGGCTGTATCCGTGGGATAGCCATTTCGTCAACAGCATACACAGCAACTACATCGGAATTAACTCATCATCTAATCAATCTCAGCAATCCACTCATTGTACAAGAAATGTCAGGAAAGGCGGTGTAGCTCTCATATGGAAAAGATCGATGAACAGCAACATACAAGTTCTTGATATTGATGATGATCGCTCAATTGGGATATGTCTACAGTCTGCACATGGTCAATGTATGTTTATTTTTCAAACATATTTTCCAAGTAGCAACCATAATTATGATTACTTCTTGGAATATATGGAAAAATTATACGATATTGTAAATGTTTACTCTTCACAGGGTGTAGTTTATATTATGGGAGATCTTAATTCTCATTTAAATGGAAATACTTTTATCAAACCTTTAGACAGACGAGGTAATGCATTAAATTCCTTTTTGAAATTTTATGATTATGTCTCAGTTGGTACGTCTTCAATCAATGTTGGTGCAGACTGTACATTTGTCTCATACGATAAGCAATCAAAATCTACTATTGATCACATATTAATACCTGCAAATTTGACAGACTTGATTATATCTTGTAAAACATTTGACGATGATTGTTTGAATGTGTCTAATCACAGACCAATTATGTTAAATTTAAGTATTGAAGGGCTTTTTGCAATAAGGCATGACAATATAAAGATGAACATAAAATGGAAATCACTATCTACGGAGAAATTAAATAGATATGAGTCTACTCTGAATGATCTACTACAAAGTGATATGCATTTATTTGACAATCATAGCAAGAAATGTAACTATAAATTTATGATTAACGATATCTATGTAAACCTCTGTAATTTAGTTAAAGTTGCATCAGAACCCTTACTGTCTAAATCTAATTACAAAGCGTACCTTAAGCCGTTCTGGAATGAAGAGCTTAAGACGCTTCATAAATGTATGAGGAATAAAAGACGTAAGTGGTGCTTGATAGGTAAACCCAGAGATGATACCAATCTTGAGTACATAGAATATAAGGAATCAAAGAGAATGTTCAGGAATAAACATAGGTTTTATGCTGAGCGTTATCTTTCATCCCTTAACGATGAAATTGACAAGACGGCAGAAATTGATCCGTGCACTTTTTGGAAGTTGTATGGTAAACGAAGCTCTTCACGATGTAATGTTTATCAAGGAGCTATGAAATTCAGTAATGAAACCTATCGGGATCCTCGAGATATAACTCAACAATGGGGTTTATATTTCAAAAACTTGTATTCATTTGATTCTAATGACCATAGTGATAATCCTTTTGTACACCATGTTAATGAGACTGTAAATCATATCCGATCTGAGTCTTGTCGATCTCTAGATGATCGGTTTAGTCCCGATGATCTGAGGACGGCAATTCTCAGATTGAATAAGAATAAGGCATGTTCGCATGATAATATTTTTAATGAACATCTCATATTTGGTGGTGAAAGGCTACATTCATGTCTATTGAAACTGTACAATATGATGTATAAGTATTCATTTGTGCCCAAAAGTATGAAATATGGACACATAGTCACATTGTTTAAAGGTGGGAACAAGAGTAAATTAGATCCAAATAATTATAGGGCGATTACATTATCGTCTGCTTTCTTAAAGTTGTATGAAGCATTATTGCTCGATTTAGTCAAATCTGAGTGTGTAGTACCTTTAAGCCCTCTTCAATTTGGTTTTCAGCCAGGCATTAGCTGCCCTATGACTTCCTTTTTGCTTAAAGAGAGCTTATTCTATGCTAAAGATTCTAATAGTAAACTTTACACATGTTTTTTAGACATTCAGAAGGCATTCGATAATGTATGGCACAATGGACTATTTTACAAATTACGCGAAATGGGTATTACCGTATTTACTCTAAAGTCAGTTATTAGTCTTTATGACGAAAATCAATGTTGTGTAGTCTACAATGGACACAGATCGGAATCATTTGATATTGAAGTGGGAACCAGACAAGGAGGGCTGACGTCACCATTTTTCTATCTCTGTTTTATCAATGGCCTTTTAGTTGATTTAGAGAAAAGCATTGCAGGTTTTACCTTATATAACATTAGACTACCATGTATAACTTCTGCTGATGATATGGTTCTTCTTAGTCTCACTAAAAATAGTCTCGACAAACTGTTAGATACTTGCTACGCATACTCAAGAAAATGGATTTTTAAGTACAACCCCAAAAAATGTGCAGTAATTGTTTTTAACGAGAGTAAACGTGCATTTGCTTTATCACAAAGGAAATGGTCGATTGGGCCTGAAAATATCGAAGAAAAAGAGAGTTATACGCATCTTGGAGTATTATGTGATAAATATTTTTCAAACACATCAAGCATTCATGACGCAGTTTTAAAGTTACGTGGGTCTTTTATGAGTCTTTTTAATAGTGGAGTGAATGATAAGTGTCTTCATCCCTTCACTAGTAAAAAGTTATACAATGCCATTGTCTTACCGCGCGGACTGTATGGGTGTGAAACTTGGTTGTCAATATCCGATAGTGAACAATTACAATTAGAACGTTGCCATCGATTTTGTATAAAGAAAATTCAAGGTTTGAGTAAATTTACTAGAACAGATATTGCTTTGGGTATGCTTAAAATGCTGAATATGGAAAGTTACATTGACATACGGAAATTAAATATGTTAGGTCACCTTTGTCGACTACCAACAGAAAATACAATAAAAAAGGTTTTTAACTTCAGGCTATGTGGCCATATTTTATCAAGCAATAACAAAATAGGATATTTTAAAGATATATTTGCTGTCTTGCATAAATACGGTTTAACGCAATATTTGGTCGATTTCTATGAAAAAGGCCGTTTCCCAAGACATTGTCTCTGGAAAAACATTGTTAGAAATAAAATTCAAAGCGTTTTTGAAGAAAAGTGGGTAAGAAATATATATACAGAGCCCGAATTTGAAATGTTTGTAACAATACATCCTGGTTTTTGTGAAAGCATTTTTTGGCACATCTCAAAAAGCAGCTCTAAATATCGTAAATACTGTGATACGATAGTCAGAATATTTTCGATTCTTGGACGTTGCAACGCAGATATTCTTTGTGCCAAGTGTGGACAAATTTATGATGATGTAGTTGTACATTGTCTCATACATTGCAATGCGATAGCGCACATTAGACAAAAAATGTTAGACATGATCCTTTATAAATACGGTACAATTATTGTTAAAGATTATTTTAGTACACTGAGTGATAAAACTAAAGCATGTATTTTTCTAGGAGCTCCGTTGCCGGAATTAGTTTCGAGATTAAAAGTGAATCACCTGGAATTTGTCATATCGTTATTGCATTATGTTCATGACATGTGGACATTATTCAATAATTAAATATGCAAATTTGTAAAGTATTGTGAGACTCTTGGTATAATGCATCAACGCATAACGGCAATAGAACAATACGATACTTTCAAAAGTATAGATTGCAATATATTGCATAGAGATATTATGTAACCAGTATAATGTTTGTATTGTATCTGTCAAAGATTGTTCTTGCACAATCTTTTATTCTTGTCGCTATGACAATGTATAAATGTTTGTATTTATTTTTGTAATGTATGTATATGTATGTATGCGAATCTTCATGTAATGGAGGAAATAAAGATTTGAATGAATGAATGGTTTTAACGTCCCTAATAGAAATGGCTTAGGAAAATATTGAGACAAAAGAAGAAACTGCTGATAACCAGCAGTTTCTCCTTTTGCCTCAATATTTTCTGAGCTAGATTATACTCAAATTCTGCTTGTATTAACATCCATTTTGTTATTTTCAGAAGCTTTTGAGTAGAACCACCCTAAAATTTTGCTGTTTGGGAAAGGGTTATTTACCGTTAACATGGAAATGATGGTCAAATGTACATCATATAACAAGCGATTGCCTGTGGAAAAAGGTCACCGTGAACGTGAACATAGTTAATGAACTGTACAATCATCCGGACTGCTTCAAAAGCGCAGTTTTTGAATTATTCGCAATATAAATTTTCACTTACAGAATCTTGCATGTAAACATAAATGTATAAATTTCACCATACATGCACATTTGACCATTTATAGAAGTTTAAGAAAGACGCAAAGCATAAATGTATTCAATCAAACAACTTTATTACATTAGAAATACATGCAATCTGATTAAAACTTGATATTTACTTTTCAGTAGTATCTGAGACCCAATCATGAGGGGTCATTTTCAATGACCTTTCCCTCTGACCAATAAAAAAGCTTTCAATTTGATTCTGGAAACGTTAATGTAGTGCAGAACTACGCATTTGCACGCGCTAGGTTTCAACCATACACAAGAATTTTGACTAGACCGATGAAAATAGATATTTTCGGAAATCCCGGGGTCAGTGAAGATGACCTCCAACTGGTCAGTCTTTGATGTTACTGCATGAAATAAGATGTGACTTAAATCTGCATATGATCAACTGAATCATATTTCTGACTACCGCAGAACCAGAGTTTCTGTGAGGCTCAGGGGATTCGAATGTACACATAGCCCGAGTTCATTTTCCTAGTATCACACAATTTTGGCTGAATTTCTGCATAAAAGTGAAAGATTCGGCCGTTTGTGCCCCCCGAAGCCCCCTGGATCCGCCTTATTCACATTTACAGTATCTTGTCAAACAAGAATGATATTAACCAATTACCACACAACGACTCTTTTTAAATCCCTTCAAGATAATGACTTTGAAAAACATTGTGGAAAATGAAGAAACTGCTTGTAACAAGCAATTTCTTCATTTCCCACATTTTTTTTCTACACAGAAAGATATAAAAATGCGAGATTCCATTCAATTCATATTGCCGTCTGCAGCATCTTTGAATTTGGACAACTCCAAAATTTTGTTGTTTGGTAATGGGTTAACAAACAAAAGGGTTAATACGCACGGCATAAAGTGTATGAATAACGAGATAAGATATCTATGAAATGAATAATTTTTATTTCAAACCTTTATCAAACAAGAAGAAATAGTTTCAGCAATTTCCCCCGCAATATTTTGTAAGTGAGACATATGCCTAAATACTATTTAATTTCAAAACGTAGTCTAAATTTCGCAGTTTGGGAAAGGATCAATATTAATTATCGATTTTTCATAATTGACGCGATTAGTTATAGCCCGAAAGTTAGACCGGAAGTCGTTTGACCCGTATCAATAGCAAAAACCCCTCGTTTTCACTAGGGATACGGGCCCGTATCTCTAGTGAAACATGGGGGTTTTTGCTAGAGATACGGGTCCGTATCTCTAGCCCCCATAGGCTAGAGATACGGGCCCGTATCTCTAGCCACTTCCTTTTATAAAACTCCAGTCTAAATCCCAGATGAAAGCGTTTACTGAAGAAAGATAAAGCGCTTCATAACCAAGAATAACCGGAAACATCCGTATCCTTGACTACTATGACATTAAATGGATGTTCTGCTAAAAACGCGGGTTTCGGGCTACAACTAAACTGAAGTGTAACTGAATCAGGTAATTTTTTTACTTTTAAGTTTAGGACATTCATAACTAGCTGATAATTCACGGAACACATCTAGTATACCGGTAATACCGGTCCCTTTCACTAGCACGTAGCTGCTGCCCCCCCTTTGTTATCCCCGACGATGAAATCATCGAGGAGGGGGGGGGGGAGGGGCCCCCGGTATTGTTTAACTTTTTACGACGTCCGTCCTTCCATCTGTGTTCCGTCTTTCTTTCTTTCTTCAGGCGTTCCTTTGAATGCGTTTATTTTAAATCGATTGGGAAGCAAGTTTTTTTCAACTTATTTTATCGTAGACTGCCCTGTTTTGGTGACTGCACTAAATCGGTGACCCTCTCTTTTTGTATCCAATTTTCAAAATTAACAGTTCCATCATGTCAAGAGGTCTTACAGTCATCCATTAAAATGAAAATCTGGTCATTTCTGTTGTTAAAATTGGAGAAATTTTAAATAATGACCGATTTACATGCTTGACTTCATTTTCTGTGTAAATTTATCTATGGTTTTCTAAATAGCCTTGTTAATCACCCATTGAAGTGCCCTACAAATGTCCTATTTTCAATTTTGAAACCAACTTGACCACAGTCTTCATTTTTGGAATAAATTTTGATATAGAACTTGCCCAGTAGCTTCTTGTAAGGATGAAATTAAAGGGTCACTGATTCTGGTCCTACTAATTTCATGTGCTAAAAATATGGGGTCAACAAAATTCAAGCTAATTCATAAATGTGGTGATTTTAGAAAGCAACATTGTTAGGATTAAGGGAAAATAAGACAAACTAAAGATGTATTGCATTTTTAAGTCATATTCATGAAAGCTAGTGAAAGAATAAGGAAAAGTTCTTAAGGTCACCGAAACTGGTCAGTCGACTATAATCCCTCTCAATTGAGCTTCCTGGAAATCCACAAGTTCTCGTGCCGAATGTGTTGGCCAATGAGAAGCCAAGAACAACCTCCGCTACCGGGGATCGATCTCAGAACCTCTTGGTCACAAGGCCGACGCTCTACCTCTTGACTACAGACATCACACCTTCCGTCCGAGTTTCGTTTCCACGCTATTACCTGGAAACCGTTGGCTGGATTTCAATGAAACATGTGCCCGGCTAGCTCAGTGGTTAGAACGTCTGACTAGTAATCTGAGGGTTGTGGGTTCGAGTCCCACGTCAGGTGCTCTTTTTCTTATCATATTTAGGCCGCGGCCTTAGCGCAGTTGGTAGTGCATCTGACCCTCATTCGAGAGGTCCCGGGTTCGATACCCGGCCGCGGCTAATACCCTTTCTGACAAAATTGTCACCCACCAATGGGTATGAAATCGTTAACCTAAGTGGGCGAGCAGCTGGAGGCTCGGTAAGGGTGTTGTGGTAGTACTGGTTTGAGAAACAACAGGAATCCATGGGTAGGTGCTCCAGCCGCCGCGATATGACCCTGGTAGTTGAAAACAGCATAAAACCCCAATAAACTCAAACTCTTATCATATTTACTTTAATGGCCATAAGGTAAATCGGTGAGTGTGGGTAGCGGCACCTGGTGGTCCTAGGGACCAGGGAGTGGGAAACTCCCAAGAAATTATTAGGGGGAGGAGTGTAGTGAGGTTGGGTACTAGAATCACGACCATGTCACGACCGGCTAGCTCAGTGGTTAGAGCGTCTGACTAGTAATCCGGGGGTCATGGGTTTGAGTCCCACGTTGGGTGCACTTTTTCTCCTCAAACTCGCTTTACGCATATCGTCGTGGTAAGCTGTTTGGACTATTAGTATAACATCCAATAGTTTCGAAAGTCTTATCTTAAATCTTGTGTTTGCTTATTTGAAAACAGATTTTATAAAATTCTGACCATCTCAATAGATTCTATAACTAAAGTTCCAAACAAAAAATTTGGAAAACTAACTTTGCAAACAGACTAACAAAAAAGATTGGCCAGAATATTCAATGCATGCCATTGCGCAACATCAAGGTGAGGCTCTCATCTTTGTTTTTGCCGCTATTTTTAAGCATTAGGACGACTTAATAAAAATCACACTTTCATGGATAGGGACTTGCTCAACAGCTAAGAATATCATATAAACATTTAATAGCAATCAGCAATAAAATCGCCTTTGGCCATTTACAAAAGAAAAAAGGTATGGCAAAGACATAAATATATAACATATACATATATAAAAGCAAAAGCACATGGGAAAACAAAACAATTCAGACGAAGGAAAGAAAAATATACCGAAACGGTAGAAAGGATCGAATAAAAACGAACATGCATTTATCAAGCGTCTTGAAAACTTTGCTAGGATGGAAAGAGGCTTGGATACAGTTGAATGAAATTTACCCTGACCTTGATTTTCTAGTTTCTGTTCTCTTTTGCAAAGAATATATTGTTTTTTCGTGTATTAACAGCGATAAAGACTAACAGGGGCCCAGTCGCCCATGGCCCCTAATTTTTGGGCTGGGCCCCTGAATCTCTAGAGAAATTGCCCATACCCCTAATGTTAAGTATTGAATATTAGGCAATCTGGGCCCCTAGATCAAAATTGTTAGTCTTTATCCCTGTATTAATCAGTTGTCTCGGGACTCTCCAAATTCTTATGACCATAGACTTAGTTCTTATCAAAAGTATAAGGATGCACATGGAATGGTATCAGCATTCCCACCACATTTTTTGAAGTTGGGTACGTGTACCCACATGCCAAGTAAAACCTGGGTACATGACCCATATATATGGGTACATTGTCGAGGCCATGTATTTTAAGTACATGTCATTTTATATCATATGTATGTTTATTTCTTTAGGGGACGTCAAAACCAGGTCTTGTTTGGGAAAGGGTTAATGAGCAGAGGGCAATTATAGGTAACTCTTTTTGAACTTGATTTAATGTTAGAAGAGTGACGTCCCTTGCTGGTTCACACTATCGAATTGGGCGCGGTCGGTCACTTTTGTTTTGATCTACTGTACATGTACAAGCTACATAAAGTTAAATAGCCATCAATATCCGACAGACAATAAAATAAAATCAAAATTGCAAGCTTACTATTGGGGAAAAACGATCCTATTTTCAACGGACGGCCTGACATTTTTTGCAGATGCAGAAGACAATTCCGATGACGTCATTCACTGATCATGAATGCGGGTTCGACCATTTTAATGCACAACCCGAATGAAAATTATTTGACTGGCTTATACAGCCGACATGCGCTGTTTGTTTAATACTAGAATGGAAAGGTCAAAAATGCCCGTTAACAAGGATGATAGCACGGAGATTTACGGCGGCGAATTAGGTTTTTAGTTTATAATTAGTTTCATGCGCGGATCAAGAGGGGGGGTCAGGGGGTCATGACCCCCCCTGGATTTTGGCGAAAAGAGGGGTTATCAAAAAGATTACTGGTTATTTCCCACATAAGCTGCGTCATTCGTCCCTTTGTGCTACAACAAAGAGTTGTTATATCTAGTCCTTCATGGTATGACATGTATCTGCATGGATCCAGAGGGTGTCAGACCCCCTGACCCCCCCTGGAATTTGGCAAAAAAGGGGTTAAAGATTGGATGATCCCCCCCCCCCCCCCCCCCCCCCCCCCTGGGAAAAATACCTGGATCGGCGCTTGAGTTTCATGCCCAAATTAGCTCCTCGGACCTTACAAAAAACATTGCGTGCATGTACGCAATATGAAATTAAAACTAGCGTGCACTTGTATTTATTTGCGTAAATTACGCGTGTTCTTGCGTGAATGGGAATGCTGATGGTATTCAGACTATTATGTACTTCTGAAAATCACAAGGCTATCAAAAGCATACATTCAGAGTTACTGCCCCTCATTGCTGAAGCTACATACATAAAGAGTAGTATTGCTTTCCGCGCTATTTCTTGGAAACCATAGACTCAATTACAATGAAACCTTGTGGAAAGCTTCACTACAAAGAGGAGATGTGCATATCGTCGGGGTTACCCAGTTCGCAGATTAAATTCAGAGTAACTGCCCCTGATTGGTGAAGTTATACATACAGAGTAATATTTGTTTCCGCGCTATTTCTTGGAAACCATTGACTCTTTTTCAATGAAACTTTGTGGAATGCTTCACTACAAAAAGGAGATGGGCACACCGTCTGGGTTACCCAGTTTGCCAGTTCGACTATTGAATTTAGAGTTACTGCCCCTGATTGGTGAAGCTATATACATACAGAGTATTATTCGTTTTGGCGCTGTTTCTTGGAAACCATTGTCTGGATTTCAATGAAACTTGTGGAAAGCTTCACTACAAAGAGGAGATGGGCAGGGGATGGGCGTTTATTAGAATCACCCCTTTTCCCTAAAATTGTACTTGAAACAAGCAGATATTCAGCTGAGATCTGGGGGATGAGCGTTTATTAGAATTATTACGGTAAACAATTCCTGTAGATACCTTTTTGCTGATTTTTTTTGTGTGTGTTACACAGATTAGGTTTTTATGGGATTTACTTCTGATAAGCCTAAAGTTATGTTAGACATGGCCAAGGACTAGAATTTGTTGGCAGACATTTGGTCTGACAGTACCACATAATCTGAAAGACCGAATAAAATTTTGTCAGACGGCATTCTCATTCACTGTAACGCAGATCAAAATAAGTTTCAGACTGTCAGACTGACAGAAAGGTCCTAGGAAAAATCTGTCAGATAACAGACATGTCTGGTGGTCCAACATCATATATGTGTTGGCAATGATTAAGAAAGATAAGGTTAAAAGTACAGGATCAGCATAATTAGGATTAATCCTTTCAGTTATTTTGTTACAAATTTATGGGAAGAGTCCTGAGACCAACTGGTTCCCAAAACAATGAGTCCAGTAATTGAAATATAGAAGAGTTTCAAAAAATTTGGAAAGACGATGTCGATTACATATTGAAAATGTTAGCATTCTGGGACTCACTAAATATTTTCCAATGAGTCCTGAGAAAAAAATGTGAGTCAGGGACTCAGGACTCGCAGGTAACAAAATCCCTGTCCTTTCATAAATGATGAAAGTTTATACTGGTCCAAATTCAAACATGTTGCAGATGACAATGTCATGTTAACTATATTTACATTTCTACTTTTGGGGTATAAAATATTGTGGGAAATGAAGAAATTGCTTGTCACAAGCAATTTCTTCATTTTCCACAATTTTTTTCCAAAGCCTTTTTCTTTTGGGGAATCAAAAGGAGTAATTGTGTGGGAATGGGTTAAGTTAGATACAAGGCAAAAATAAACAAACTTGTATAACAGATAAAGTGTTTGACCATTTTTGTCAATAATGTCCAAGTCAAGTGGATGATATTTGGCTCGTCTTGAACGTGGGCTTTGACTTTCATTATTAATGAATCATTTCGTGGATGTATTTCCAAGACTTCATAAAATCAGAATTTAGATGGAAAATATTATGAAAATTCAAATACGGTGCTAAATTTCAGCATTACAAGTTTCAAACAGCTGTGAAATCCTATGTCTCTAATGAAACTTGATTAAATTCTTGTCACTGTAACATTCCCAATGTTCCGATTGTACAAAAACATTTACCATCAGGAGCATCAAAGCATGTTTTTTTAACTAAAGGAATTCATGACATTAAAAGTGTTAACCGATTATCAGACTTATAGCTATATAGGGTTGGCCCAATAGCAGACAGCAAACTTTTAGACTAGTCTTTCAAAGAAGTTGCAGAAGACCACTTTCAACTGTTCAGTTCCAATGAAATTTGACTTTTCTTGTTAGCCTTTCTGTGTAGAAAACATTATGGGAATTGGAGAAATTGCTTGTAACAAGCAACTTCTTCATTTGCCAAAATGCTTACAAAAGCCTTTATCTTAAGGATATCCAAAGGTGTCGCTGTGTGGAAATGAGTTAAGCAAGTGAATGGGAAATTTGAGAGCCTTGAGGATGAAATTTACATGTAGTCCTGACAAAATATTGATAAGATATTATATTGAAATTTTGAAGTCTTAAAATGGACTTAAATTGAATTCATTGTTATCAGTTTGTATTTAAAGTGTCATTGGTGATGTGTCAATATAAATCTTACTCTGTCACTCACTCGGAGGGAAATTTTATGTGCTTTTGTTAGTAAGTCCTTGTTTAATCGTGTAACCTTTTATAGAATTATCACTCATATTTAGTATCAAAGTAAAAGATATTATTTTTCAATTGACTCTTTCATGCATTGTTTTTTACCATATATAGTAGTTTCTAGCTGGAAACCCTATACACTGGCTATTAACCTATAATATTCCTATATTACTTTGTTTTTTTTTTAAAGAACACGAAAAAAGACTTCCAAAAAGAAAAAAAGAAGAGATGAAAACATAGTGTCTATCATCTTTTATGCATTTTTTGCAGTTTTTTAATTATGTGATCATTAAATTTTGTTGTTTATTTGATGTAAGAACTTTTTTAATCTATAGGTAATATTTAAAGCTGATTATAGGTTATTATCATACTTGTTTGTATCCAGTATATATGACGTAAATGTCCTTTTCATGTTATGTGTCTCTTTATTGTCAAATCCAAAGAAGCTATTATCATTTCACCTTTTTAAGCCTTTTGTATTATGATACCACTTTTTAGTCTTAATCCTGATCATTAGAAATTGTTGTCTTCCAATGACTGGTTGCTATGCTGTTTTTGATTTTAAAAATCTAGCTTTGAATTAGTTTAGAAAAAATCTGTAATCAAATCTATAGAAGAAACACTTTGTGCATTTCTCTGTGAAAATTTGAATTTTTGTTTGCTTTTGGACATTTCATTGTATTTTGTAATAACTTTGTTAGGATTTATTCTACTTTTTTTAAATTTCCAAAATAGGGAACCATTTTATCCAGCTAGCCGCGAAGTAATTTCGGACAAAAAATAGTATTTCGTAGTTGTTGTTATAAAATCTCGCAACTACGGCTTGATTCAAAGCCGTAGTTACGAGATTTTATAACAACACTAACGGTTTATCAAAGCATAACTGTAAACATAGTCTATTTTTATCATAAAATCCATTGCCATTAACATCATCTTGTGTCCATCTTGGCTTGCCTTCCTTGATATATAGCCTGGCCCCGGTTTCTCGAAAAAACTTAAGTAAGTTCTCATGCTCAAATCTGAGCACCGTGCTCAAATCGCACGAAATCCACGTGAACTTCAATCGAATACCCTTCAACATTGGAGAGTATCCCTTTGAAGTTGAGCATATTCTCATGAGAATATACTTAAGTTTTTTCGAGAAACCAGGGCCAGGAGTCACATCTAAAGTTGGCCTGTGCTATTATAGCCTATAGTCTGTAGTGTTATTGTGAGTAGAGTCAATTACATATAAAATTTTGCCTGCTATTATACCTTTCCAAACAAGACATTCTTAACCCTTTCCCAAATAAGACCTGGTTTTGATGTCCCTATTAGAAAAGGCTTGGGAAAACATTGAAACAAAAGATGAAACTGCTGATAACAAGCAGTTTTTCCTTTTGTCTCAATATTTTCTATGACATATTTTACACAAATTATAGCTTTAACAACTTCCATTTTGACATTTGTTGCAGTTTTTAAAGTGGATCACCCTAAAATTTTGTCGTTTGGTAATGGGTAATAGAAAATGCATGGGAAAAACATTCAGATAACTAATAGTTTTCTCCTCTTGCTGCAATAATTTCAGTACTGGCTTGATCAACTTATTTTTGTCGTCTGCAGCTGCTGTTTTCAAATTTGAAAATAGTAATTATGTTTTTGCTGTTTGGGGACGAAATATATTAACCCATTACCAAACGGCAAAATTATAGACTGGTCCAAATTGAAAGACCCTGCAGACAACAACTTAAAGTGAATGAAATTTTTACATTTTTGGGTCTTTTTGGAATAGAAAACATAGTGGAAAATGAAGAAATTGCTTGTCACAAGCAATTTCTTCATTTTCCACAATGTTTTCCAAAGCCATTTTTTGTGGGGAGTCAAAAAGAGTCACTGAGTGGTACTGGATTAAAAACAAAAGTTCAGATAAGTCTGATTCCTATGAAGTACAAATGCAGCCAGATCTGGTCCTTTGATGCCTTTCAAACTTTGCAAAAAAAAAAAAAAATAATAAATAAATAAATAAAAAAAAAATAAGGGGTATGCATGAAAAGGATTAAAACTGATTTAAGGCCCTAATCTAGTCTTTTTACCAAAATATGGGGTAAAATCAGTATATATAACCTGCCATTAGTCCACATTTTGTAGATTCAATACAATTGAGGAGCTTTTCAAAGGCAAACAAAATTAATGACTTATCAAACATATTGAAGAATTCTATTTTGCAAAAGATCATTTCTAAAACGATTGCTAGATGAAGTGCTTCAAATGTACTTAAGGGAAAGAAATTATTCTAAATGGGCTAAGATTATATTCTTTGCCTTTTGTACATTTTAAGATTCAACTTTATATTCAAGCTCTGCTGATTGATCATTCCTCCTTTATTACTATAACAATACACAAATCATAATGAATGATCACATCTAATGTGCCAATCTCCGAGCAGAGTTGTCGTTCGTTACTCTCACATACATCTCTGCAACGAGCTGACGCCAAGTTTGACAAGAATCTTGTCAAACCGAGGAAAACGCGCATTATTTCTGTTTAACTGTTTCATGTGTAACATAATGATGTAGACAAAGAAATTATGATTCTTGGTATATTTGAAATGCATTATAACTGACGAATTTACCCATATACTTTGGAACTATTTTCTCAAGCCTCCTTACCAATGTCAATGAATTTTGTGCTAAAAATAGACTTGAATTAGGTTTTTGTTTTGATAAAACGTCGGTGTTGTTATAAAATCTCGTATCTACGGCTTAAATAAAGCCCTAGTTGCGAGATTTGATAACAACACTTACGAAATAGTATTGTTTGTCCGAAATTACGTCACGGTTAGCTGGATAAAATCATTCCCTATCACAATGAAATGTACAGAAAAATTAATGCGCCCTTGAATGAATGACATCAATTTAAAAATTTTAAATTATTATCGTTGGAAAATGATATTAAATTTTAAGCAATGTGAAATGTGATATATTTTGGACTTCAGAATAGAAAAATCATTTGTTATTGCCATTTTGATGTGATATAAAGTGACGTAATCTAGCAGATGATGACGCAATACCCTCTTAGCCAACTACAGAGGTGAATGTAATGTGCAAGAGATTGCTAATGTGCATGCAGTCTGATCCTAGCCTAGATAAGAATGCCTGAATTTCCTTCAATTCAAAATTTAATTTCTCTAAGCAGAAACCCAAACATGTGTTAAGAAAATGATAAAAAAAAGTCTATGTAATTGTCTGCAATTCACACCTGTACGTATAGAGACAGAGCCTTACAAGGGATAGAAAGGCAGAGGGATACTAGTACATTTAGAGGAAGCCATGCTATCATGATATTGTATGATGCTTGTTCATGATCAAGAAAAAAATAGAAGAAAAAGCTTTTTTGAAATATAGTCAAATTTCTTGAAAACCAAGTAATGCATTGTATCAGATTATACATCATCGGAAAAGTTGCCTTACTGTGGGGTTTAAAAATAAAAATAAAAAAAAAAAAACAGAAAAAGTGTGACATTGCAGCTAGACTAGAGTTAAATTTCCGATTTGTCTTTGTTAAGACAGGAAAGTGACATTTATCCCCATAGAAAAATTAATCATCAAAGGTATTGTTGATGTGGATAGATCCTCCGGGAATCTGCTCTCATCATGACAGAATATTGACCCCAATGTTGTATCTAATATAAATTGACGGTCTGTATGGTTTATAGTTGGATTATAAGTCTTTAGGATGTGATAGTTGAATTATTTTATTAGCTCGACTTTTCGAAGAAAATGAGAGCTTATACTGTCACCCGGGCGTCGGCGTCAGCGTTGGCGTCGGCGTCTGCGTTGGCGTTGCAACCAAGGTTAAAGTTTTTTCAAACATCAATAACTTCCATACTATCAAAGGGATTCAACCCAAACTTGGAATACTTATTCACCATCACACCCTCTACCTTACTATTAGGGCCCATGACCCTGGGACCACTCTATTTGGAGTTATGCCCCCTTTATACTAAGCAACTTAGAAAGTCGAGCGCGCTGTCTTCGGACAGCTCTTGTTTTATTCCAGCAATAATTCTTTCAAGAATAAAAATGAATGGTTAGGAGCTTCTTTTAACACATTTTAAACACTTTGGAAAATATGGAAGGAAAGGCTTTGGAAAATATGGAAGGAAAGGAAGAAAATGCTGATTACCAACATTTTCCCCCATTTCCTAGATATTTTCCACCCTAATTTTTATTCTCAGATTACACCTGCAACACCACTAAATTAAACTGGCGTTAAATGTTGCTTAACCCATGGCCAGACATAAAAAAATTGAACCGTTCCATTTTGAAAGGTGTTGCAGATGACAAGTTCAAGTTTTTTAGGATCTCACCATTTTTGCTTAGAAAAACATTGCGGAAAATTGCTTGTTACAATTTTATTATTTTCCACAATGTCTTCCATCTCATTTCTCTTGAAGAGAGTCAAAAGGCATCACTTTAGGAATGTGTTAGTTCAATATAAATAAATGATAGATAGATTGAGCCAGGATCTAGAAAAACATCTTTTATGGCATTTGAGAACAACCTGGATCCAGACCAGCCTGTGCATACGCACAGTCTGATCAGGATCCATACTTTCCTCAAAAAGCTTCTTCATGATTTGTAGAAACTTTAAGAGAGCAGCATCGATCTGGATCAGACTGCTCTTAGGTAACATGATAGTTTCAAATGCTCTATAGTGCGTTTTTTCCAGTTCCTGGTTCAATTAGATGTTTAAATTCTGTATTTTTCAGAATGTAGAGTGACTGCCTGAGTGTTCATACAGATACTGCTCTAACATTACGCAATACGTGAACCAGCCCACTATAGAATGCTGGACGTATACACGAGTCTATGGCATTGACAATTGACGAGTATAACGCTCGACCATCCAGTCACAACATGGTATGTATAGCATAAAATTTGATATTATTTTCACCTCCTATGCACGGTGGAGATTTTGCATTATCAGATGGATTCAATACTTGAAATGAAGTTATACAAATAAATCCTACATCTGAGGAAGTTGATGTACATGCAAAAGAAACTCAACGAGCTTATGCATAGCATTGAGGCCTCAAATACTCTATGATATGAAACTTTCTGAATATTGAAGATAGTTATTGCAAAATTTCTTAACCTGAAATGGGGCTTATTTGGCCATGCTTGTTATCTATTCCATATTGCACAATGTTGACCACGCTATGGCCCAACATGAATAGACGATAAAGCGGCCCATACACGATCAATATTATTGACAATATATATTGTCAATACGGTAGTTGGTATTGACAATAATATTGACCGTGAATGGGCAATATTGAAGGATTGTCAATACTATTGACGAATATCTGCGATCACTGAAATATTTTCTTCAATATTTTTAATGGTGTTATGTAACCAATGGTTGATTGTTCTCTAAATTGATATTGTCAACAAGTATCTGGTGTTGTATGCAACACATAAAGTCCCCTACCGGCTTCACATTGACTCAATATGGTAATCAATAATAGATTAAGATGAACAAGTCATCAAAATAATTGTCAAACATATGAAATGTTATGCCCAAAATTTCGGAAATATAATTCAAATGACTTGAATAAAGTTACTGGTTTCATCAAGTTAGCTTGCTTAGTTATTAAGTTATTGCAGGATCCATTTTTTGCCATATTTTCACTATTTCCGTTACCATAGCAACCACACTTTTCGTCAAAGAACAAAGATAAAATGATGTGCATAATCTACACATTGCCATCTAGTCATATACCAAGTCTCATCAAATTAGCTTGCTTACTTATTAACTTATTGCAGGATCCAATATTTTTTGCCATATTTTCACTATTTCCGTAACCATAGCAACAACAATTTTAGTCTAAAAACAAAAATAAAATGATGTGCATAATCTACACATTGCCATATAGTCATATACCAAGTCTCATCAAACTAGCTTGCTTAGTTATTATCTTATCGCAGGACCCCATTTTTGGCCATATTTTCACTATTTCTGTAACCATAGCAACCTCAATTTCAGTCGAAAAACAAAAATAAAATGATGTGCATAATCTACACATTGCCATCTAGTCATATACCAACTTTCATCAAAAACGCTTGCTTAGTTATTAAGTTATCGCGGGATCCAGATTTGAGCGGACAGACGGACGGACAGACGGACGGACGGACGGACGGACGGACAGACGGAGGGCAAACCTATAGTCCCCTCCGGTGTGAACACCGGTAGGGGACTAATAATATTGATCGTGTATAGGTGGCTAGAAAAATATTGTCAATATTATGACTCAATAATATTGTCAATAATATTGATCGTGTATGGACCGCTTAAGATGTAAAAGGTTAATTGACTATGTACATCATTTAATGTGATAATGTGGTTTAATGGAGGGTTGCTCATAAATCTAGATTAAGCTGTACTAGCAAGCTTTCAGTTGTCCATCTGTGATGTATATATGATCAGTGGCGGATCCAGAGGGGGTTTGAGGTGTTCAAACGAACCCCTCTTCTGTAGCCTGGTTATTTCATATTCATGCATAAATTCAGTCAAAATTGTGTAGTACTAGGAGTAGGAAAACGAATCCTCCTATTTGAAAATTTGAACCCCCTTCATAGAAATCCTGGATCTGTGGCAGATGATGATGTTTCTAATTCATATTTATCAATTTACTTTTCCAGCCTAAGAAAAGTGGCAAGAAGGGGAAAAAGTCAGGGAAAAAATCAGGGAAGAAGTCAGGAAAGAAGGGAGGAAAGAAGTCAGCGAAGGGATCAGCGAAGGCAACTAAAGGAGAGAAAGTTGAGGTGGACATTCTGAGTCAAGCTGCCATGGACAACTTATATTATATAGCGCATGATGCCCCACAGGCACTTGATATGAGGGGCTTTGGATGGGAAGGAGAGGGAAAAGGAGGGAAAAAAGGAAAGAAAGGAAAAAAGGGCAAAAAGAAGAAGAAATGATGAGGGAGAGGTTCTTTGATTTTAGAAAATTTTATATTTATTTACAAGATCTAGTGCCTTCATTGTCAAAAACATTGTGTGAATGGATTTGTGAAATATCTGGACTAGGATCTGTGTGCATCAACCAGTCTACAAGTTCCAGTCTAATTCCAAATTAAATAACAAGCAATCTGATAGGTCAAGACAAATATTTCGACTTATCTGATTAGTTGATGACGCAATTTGAAATGATTTGACCCAACATTCAGCAATCATTATAATGTCGCGTTTCTTCAAAAACCTCGAAAAACAAGCTGTAGTTACAAGGTTTTTGAAGAAAAGTAGTGATAATCTATTCTTCAATCTCAAATATACCCATGTTAGACCTTGTTTAAGACTAGAATGTTGACTGGTTGATGACTGGGTCCTGTGTGTCTATGTGTGTGTATGTTTCATGTGTGTAGTACACAGCATTATCTGGTATCAGGAATCACATATAACATGAAAGATCAGCTCCATTTACCATTCATTGAGAGAAACAGACTAAACCTGCATGCTTTCAATCCAGAATCCTGGACTAGGAGTCATGTGTATCTGTCACAGTCCTTGGTGTAGGAAAAAACGGAAGAGACATGTAACAAACATCAAAGTCAACATTAAAAAGGAAGTTGAAGAGAAATGCCATCAGCATTAGCTGATGTGTGTCATTGATCTGACACATGGACAAAGTTGGCTGCCAAAAAGAATGGACCTCTTCAGTCATGTATGATGCCTAAACAAGCATGAACCACCACAAATCATAGATCTGTTCACTTCATTTAGACGCAAGTAACATTTCGTCATATATACTGCCAGAATGTGTCTTAAGTACTGTGACTTCATAGATGAGCTGGGATTTGTGTGTAGGGCTTTTGAGAATACCTGAGAATTGGAGCAGCTTCCATACAAATAACGGATCAGGATCCATGAGGACAGTTTCTTGCAGTTCCTATTGGTAATTGAGAGAACAATATACAGTTTAAAGATCTTTATCAGACTGATTGTATACACAGGCTGATCTAGAATTCCAGATACAAGCTATTCTCAAATGTCATACAGGTCCTTTATTCATAATCCTGTTAAGAATTAACATTGTCTTTGAATACGCTGCTGTTCATGTTGTTAATGAAACGACTGCTGAATTATAGAATGAACCAAAGATTTTTGTACTTGTGATATCTTTATTGAATAGAATATGCATTATAATGACAGCATTATATCAGTTGTTGATTTCAGTGTCTTGTTAATTACATACATGACTTAACCCTTCCCAAACAGAAAAAATAAAAGATTTGTACAATATAAGAAAATGTTCAGACTAAAGGAGAAAATGCTGGTTAATGACATTTTCTTCATTCATCTCAGTGTTTTCATATCATATTTCTAAAAATGACATCAAACAAGGTCTTGTTTGGGACAGGGTTTATATCAAGCCTTGAAATAGAATTGAAAGAAATGAAAATCTTGTACAACTATTGTCTTGTTGCTATGTATTAAAGCTTGGTTAAAGACCAATACTGCTGTAAATTACTGTACAAATTGTGCCAAACTGGTCCTTTTATAGATTTTCACTACTTTGATACATTGTATTAATGTATAAATTATTGAATGTGTGCATAACATTCAGAATTTCTAGGTGTGTGACTGTCTATTCAAAAAGAGATCTGTTCACTTGGAAAGCTTTAAAATCTTTGCTCAACAATACAAATTCTGCAAGCTAGACCACAGCCTGATTGAACAGGTGTCTTTTTGTATCAAAATATATCAAAACTAACTAATATTCTATAGCAAATCTGTGATAATTGACCATTTTAACATCCCATTTGAGTCTGTACCTTGAAAAGGGGCCCTTATAGCATTTGAGAAAACCTTTAGAAAACCTTTTTTCAAGATCAGAATGTGTCAAGACTGGTACATTTTAATGTAGATCCATTCTTCTTACAGCTACTGCAGGTCATGAAGAAGCCATTATCCCTTTCCCAAATGACAAAATCTTAGGGTGGACCTTTTTAAAAGCTGCTGTAGACAACAAAATTGATGTTAAAAAGGAAAGGATTTGTGTAAAATATAGCACAGAAAATATTGAGACAAAAGGAGAAACTGCTGGTTATCAGCAGTTTCTTCTTTTGTCTCAATGTTTTCCCAAGCCTTTTCTATAAGAGACGCCCAAACCAGGTTTTGTTTGGGAAAGGGTTAAAACAATATGGATCTTTTACAGACTGTATGTATGCACTGGCTGATCTGGCTCCATGTTGGTCCCAAATGCCATAATTAGGGACCATTTTCCAGATCCCGACTCGTTTTGTTTTATCATAAACATACACAATTTCAACTTGTTCAGTTATGTTACATAAGCTTTAATTTTATAGTAGGTAATTACACATTCTAGCTTGAATGAATTAAATTTCAAGTAAAATTATCAAAGCATGAAACACAAGGCATTATGTCAATTGATAAGTTACATTTGTAAATCATGTACATATAAAATAATTTTGTTTCCCTTAATGTTTATGGTGCCAGCTAGATTCTACTTATTGCAGTTGTATATTTTTATTATATTTTTTAATTTATTTCATTTTTAAGTCCAGACTCTTAGCAAAAAAACACTAAGTGCGAATAAATATTTTTGCAATTACAAAAGTTTTTCCCCCAAGACCCAAAATTTACCCTTGACATATCCAGACAACAATATGGTAGTCTCTGGAATGGTACTGCATTTTATGGAAACTTGTCTTCTCCCATTTTGCCTGCTTTAGTTACTGGACTGTTTAAGATTCAGTCTAACAAAGGAATACATAATTTGTTAAACCATTGTAAACAGTAGACCTAGTAGACCTGTGATTTTGACATCTTTCATAGGTCAGTTCTGGACAAAAGTCACTGAACATATAAGATTTCTGTTGAAATTCTAAGTAACATGCATAAAAGTTAATGGAATCCAATTTTTTTAAGGACAAAACAAGCATAGTTTTTTTTTCAGGGATAAATATTATGAAATGATACTATGGTACACAAAGAAATGCCACTGACAAGGATTTCTTGTTCCTACCACATTTTCTGAGTATGCCACATTTTTTTCAAACTTTATTTTGTTAGGAAGAATAGAAGCTTTGATAGTTTGGTTATTTATTTTGTCAATTATAGAAACAAGCAGATATAGCTTATACTGATCTAGCATAGTTGTGATATTTATCTGTAGATGCTTGCCATTTATATGTTATATGTTAATTGTATTGAAGTTCTTCTTACATAAGTATAGTGTATGTACCATACTCTCTTATCTGATCTCTCAATTATAGTGACAAAGATGCTTTGTGAAAATTTGGCAGAAATGAACCTATTTAGAACCAATCTACTGGTTCTTATCATGCTTATAACTGCTTGTTACAAGTATGGAGAAAACCAATGACCAACATCAGATTGCCATGCACTGTCTGCCAAACAATTATGTATTTGGTTAGTGCAAAACTATTGTTTTTGTATACACATACAATAGTGTTGCAATACACTCTGAAACAACAGCTTTAGATAACTAATATGACAACTAAAAACTAGTCAGCTCAAAAAAGAGTTAAGGCCGGTCACAAACAATGTTGCGTCCACATCACCTCCAAAAATGTACTGAAAGATTGACCATTTCTGGACATTCCCCGGCCATGATGTTGACACAGAATTGTATATATATGTTACTAGGCCTTTAAGACTTACTTAAAGTTTATTGAAAAAACACTCATTGTCACATAGATTAGCTCACTGCTTCCCTTACTTAATTAACAGGGTTAACTTTAATGTAGATTGTAGAGTTTTAGTTACTAATGTGCCATCTAATATGCATACCTACAGTCATTATAAAGGGTAGTCAACATATTTTATATCGTATTAATCAGAGTAAATTGTTTACATGTATTGTATAGTTATATCTAATGTAAAAATGGGATTGGATCCGTAAAAGCAGCTTTTACAGCTTTGTAGACATCAATGTTTCAAGACAAGGCTCGAGTCAAATTCAGTCTGGTTTGGATCTACTCTTTTAACTTACAGTTGCTATTAAAAATGAAGAAGCTTTTGAAGAATGACATGATTCTTGATCAGACTGTGTGTACATGCAGGCTGATAGAGAACCATTTTAGTCCCAAATGCCTTGACCCATTACTACTCACTGAGGCACAAGATACAGGCTTTGGAAAACATTGTGGAAAATGAAGAAATTGCTTTTCCACAATGTTTTCTATGCAGAAAGATAAAAAATGTAAAATTTCATTCTGTTGACATTGTTTAACGTACCAGCTTTTACCCTATAAAGATGCCGTCTGGTAATGGTAAGGGCCCGATTTCCACATCCCAGCCAATTAATCTTTTCCCAAACTGCAAAATTTAGGGTGATCCACTTCAAAAACTTCCACAAATGACAAACTGGAAGGTATTACAGGTACAATTTGTGTGCAATATGGCATAGAAAATATTGAGACAAAAGGAGAAACTGCTGGTTATCAGCAGTTTCTTCTTTTGTTTCAATGTTTTCCCAAGCCTTTTCTATCAGGGACGTCAAAACCAGGTTTTGTTTGGGAAAGGGTTAAAATATGATGGAGTCAAAGCCTGGTCACATAAACAATTCAATGTCCACATCAAAGCCAGAGTACATAAAAAATTGGTCAGTTGTATGGCATATTTTTGGACGCGATAACGGATGTGATGTGAATGCTGAATTGTATGTGACCAGGCCTTTAATAAAAAGCTGTTCAAAATATGAAGTTGGATTCTATATGATTCTATATGCTGCTGCACTACAAAACTGTTTTGCTCTGATCAACCAAACAACTTACAGAACAGTGAATTCTAATTTGTTTGTTGTAGTTTAACAAAGTTGACATTTGAATCTGCATCAAATTGTAGAAAGTATTATGCACCATGACGAAAGAGTTGTTTATCTTTAACTGATGTATGTAACAATGAATATGAATCAAGGCATATAAAAAAGATGCCTGTGATTGTCTTTATCGGAAAGAACTTTTTTATCTCATTTCTTCAGAAGCCAGGACCTTAACGTAGTCCTGCTTTAATGAAATTCATACGACATTGGAATTATTTGGGTGATGTATTAATATTTGGTAGTGGAACATTCCACCATCGAATGTTTAAGACATTGCCTGAATAGGTTCAGATACATCGTTGGTTGGGAGTCAAAACCTCGTAGCTACAGCTTGAATGCAAGGTTTTGACTTCCCAAGGACGACATAACAAATGTAAATGAAGTCGCACGAAGAATTCTGATGTCGTGTAAATCTCATAAGTGGTGGACTACCTTACAATTTTTATTAGTGTTGTTATGTTATGTATTGTCCGTCCGTTTGTAATATTATGTGATTTTTTATTTGAATTGTAAGAAATCAGGAAAATATTCTAGAAATATAATTATATTTTTTGGTGAATTTTTATGTTATTGTTAATTGATTTTCGTTCTATTTGGTACATTGTGACGTTCTTTGTTATTTAGGGATTTGTAGGGATATAGGTTTTTTACAAGAATACAAAATAAGAAAAATAATACTGTCTTTTGTTGTATTTTTCAAACTGCCTCTTATGCTTTTGATGATATTGAAAACTATAGAAAATGTTGATTACCAGCTTTATAAGCCCCGTATCGAAAGATCGGGGGCATATTGTTTAACTTGTGTCCGTCTGTCTTTCTGTCTGTCCGTTCATCCATCTGTCTGTCTGAAAACTTAACATTTGCCTTTTCTCCAAAAACATTCCACATACAAAGCTCAAATTTGGTATGCAACTTCCTTTTAATGATATCTATCTGTTCCATGCAATTTGACCTTCCTCAAGGTCATCTGTTAACCCTTATCAACCCTTTACTCTAAGAAAACTTAATATTTTACTCTGAAAACTTGACATTTGCCTTTTCTCCAAAAGTATTTGACATACAAAGCTCAAATTTGATATGTAACTTCCTTTAAATAATACCTATCTGTTCCATGCAATTTGACCTTCCTCAAGGTCATATGTTAACCCTAATCAACCCTTTTCTCTATGATAACTTAATATTTGACAAAAATTGCCATTTCGGGGGCATTTGTGTTTCACTAACACATCTAGTTCTCCTTTAGCCTCAACATTTTCTGTGTTATATTATCCACATATATAAGTTTACTGTCATACATTTTGTTGCCTTTACTAGCTTTGAAATTGGAACAAACTGACATTTTCATGTTTGGAAAAGGGTTAAAACTGCCACGTCTCCCAAACAAGAATTTTAGACCTGTTAGTGTTAGAATTGAGATGAATTGTAGGCAGCAACTAAAACGAAAACATCATAAGAAAAATAGAAATGTTGTGAAATAGCAGTGAAAATATTGAGGAAAACTTAGAAATGCTTATCATAATAGAGGTTATTAACATCATGCCAGATATTGTTTAAAAGATTTCATCACAGCAAACAATTGCTATTTAACCCATTTCCAAACATTGATCACGCTTTTTGACACCCTTCAAGATAAAGACTTTTGAAAACATTGTGGAAAATGAAGAAATTGCTTGTGACAAGTAATTGCTTCAATTCCCACAGTGTTTTCAACCCCAAAAACACGACAAAAATGAAATTTTATTCGTTTGAAATTGTCATCTGCAACATCTTTGAATCTGGATCAACCTAAAATTTTGTTGTTTGGTAATGGGATAATGTGTACCCGTCCTTCCTTTCTCTGATGTGTTTGTCCTTTTCCTCTTGACATGCCAGGTCTACTTTTTAGAATCCTCTCTTATGGAAGACTCCAATGAGTACCCACAACGTATGATTTAGAATTGAAATTCTAAAGTGAGAATATCTTAACCCTTCTGAACCAATGGTACTTCGCCTCGCGCAGTTTTGAATTTGGACCGGTATTGAAAACTTGAAACTGTTGGACAAATTGCATGAAACGGATTTAAAGTAAACACTGGGTCAAATAAGCAATAAATAATAATCATCGTTCAAAGTTAACCTTAAACTCGGTTTAGATCTATATCCAACCATAAAACGTTGATGCATGTTTAAAACCTATTCCCGCATAGTGACGCTTTTTTTAATGCCCCTAAGAAAAAGGTATCGGAAAACATGGTGGAAAATGAAGAAATTGCTTGTAACGAGCAATCCCTTCAATACCCACAATGTTTTCGAACCCAAAAGATAAAGATTTTCAAAATTTAATCTACCTGACAATGTCGTCTGTAAGACCTTTCAAATTTGACCAGTCTGCCGCCTGGTAATGGGTTTACCCCATTAGCGGATCCAGACATATTTGCCAGAAGAAGCTCGACCAGGGACGGCGGACTGCGTTAGCGCGTGAAAAATTCCAAAAAACTGTCACTGATAAGCCTTTTCTATTATATTTGACGGGGTGCAGTCCTCCAGGGCCCACCCTTGGATCCTCGCATGAGCATCATTTCATTTTTCTAACTATCAAGAACGCTCGACATACCAATTTTAAGCTGGATTTACTAGACGCTTTCGTCGATATTCTCTGAATGAAATGCGTAACTAGATCGTCTTTGGTTCAACCAATAAGAAAGATAACTTTGTCTCTTATCGTTTAAAAATATACATAGTTGCTCCCCTTTGAATATACCAAGGAAAACGCAGAACTTAACGGTTTCACCATACACATTGTATAGAGATCCGCATCTTCAGCTGTGATATTTTCAAACGTGACCAACCAGTATTTAATTTCTAAAAAAAAGGTCGTTATTTCCATGGAATATACTTTGCACACCCCTAATAGTACACCAATGTTTATGTACAAACCCATCTGGACATAAGTTGGTATGTACGGCTCTTTCAAGAACCTAGGCCAAATGCATTTTAATTCAGATGTAGACTTATCTCAGGCAATCCAGATACATGCTCGTCTAAGTGTGTCCAACTTTACTGTTGCCTCTTATTACATGTATGTATATTACCCTGACCAGTATATGAAATAATATGTTGGTATATATGCACCCGGAATTTTGTTTTCGCACAGAGAACATTTCTGTAGACGAACAGATTTATAAATCTGAATTTGTTTTTAAAAAAAGTGCAACAATTGAGCCATTTTTACGCCATTGGTGTTAAAAATGCTTATTAGAGATCTATTTGTTCTTGTCAAAAACGAGGAAAGTACATTTTTCCAACCGACTAGATATTGTACCTGTCAAAATCCAAACCTGCTGCAGACAACAAATTTAATGTTGTGAACACCATATTGTGGTAAACATTGAGTGAATGGAGAATGTGCAGTTTGTCAGCAATAAGTCTACTGTTTCCTTCATTGCTCTGAGTCTCCAAAGCCTTCTGTATTGATGAGATTAAAACCAGGCGTTGCTTGGGGAATTATAAGTACTGTAAGTGCGTATCACCGTTCAACGCCTAAACCAATTCCAAAACATTGCCGCTTCTTGACGTAGATCTATCACAAGAGAGAGGCTCTGGAAAACACTGTGCAAAATGAAGAAATTGCTTGTAACAAGTGATTTTTTCATTAACCACAATGTTTCCTACACAGGAAGACCAAAAACTGTAAAATTTTATTCGCTTTTAATGATGGTCTGCAACATCTTTGAATTTGAACCAGCCTACAATTTTGTCATCTGGTAAAAGGATAAAAATTAAATTCCAGGTTACTAATTTTCATTTGAAAATTTAACGTTTAAAAGTAAAGGGAAACTTATGAAGTTCACATCAACTCAATTTTATTGGTTTGTAGTTTAACTTCCGGACAACTGTCAATCAATGTTTATTTCCTTAACAACCCTTTACTCATGTAGAATGCGAACTTCATTTTTTCTGTCATAAATTTTGATTTTTTTTCATTTTTCAAAGATCACGTACATCAAAGGACATTGAAAAAGGCCAACAGCTGACAGTGGATGATTTATTACATGACCAAACCTACATCTACATTCTGTATTTCAAATGTCAGTCATCACGATTCTCCCAAAATCAAAATTACAACATAGTCATGCTTACACTTTCCTTTAACGTTAATTAGTTCAAACAACGATGTTGCAGATAACAAAATCGGTAATACAATGGAATGACAGAAAATATGAGACAGACAAGAGCTTCGCAAAGCGGCGCATATACGCCCGAGAGGGGTTTGTCAGTAAAATTGGCCATTTTTATAATTCAAGGGCAGATAATTCAAGAACGAAAGGTGTTATCTGAATTCCGTAAGTGGTGTGCACAACTAGACACCATGGAGATTCATTGTGGTAAGTCAAGGACAATATGTCCATGTAGTTGTAGCATGAAGGTAGCCTGACCCTTGTGAGATACACTCGACAACGGAACTATTCGGGCGACGTCGGAAACATTCGGCGGTGGAACGTTCCACCATCGATTGTTTATGACGTCTCTCGAATAGGTTCGGATCTATGTAACAAATGTTAACGACGTCGCACGAAAAACTGCGACGTCGTGTGAACCTCATCAGGGTGGACTACCTTACAATGTGATAATATGTATTCAACACAAACCAGTTGTTTGATTTATAAAATATACTTTATTTCATGTAAAATAATAATTCGGGCATTTCATACAGTAAACCAGAAATCACAAATGTAAACAGTAATTACCGGAACCACAGTTAAGAAAAGGTATCTAATAGGCTTTACAAATAGCTAAACGCTGCTTTTCAACGAAAACCTCGTATCTACAGCTTGTTTAAAGCTGTAGATACGAGGTTTTCGTAGAAAAGCGGAGAAAATATTATCCAATGTTCAACAAACCCAGTGCTGTGTGTAATCATTGGAATCCGTCTCGTCAAGACGACTCTAGCAAGTACCCATAACATAGGGTTTGGATTTGAAATGAAAGGTTTAGAATGCCTTTACACCACTTATGTTGCTCTTTATATGTTGTAAAATGTAAACACGAATAAGCACATACTTTTCTTACCAAACGGGACTCGTAGACAATATCAATCAAATAACATTTTAACGTTTTCCCAAACAACAAAATTGTAGAATGATCAGTCTCGAAATACTTTGCAATCGACATAACATAGCATTTGATACAGGAAACGTAAACTAAACAAGTTATCACAAAGAAGTCATTTAAGGAAAAGGAGAAAATACTAGTTGTGAGCATCTTCTTCCTTTCCTTCTATGATTCTTTATTTATCAACAGCACGTAAGGACACCAAAGCCAATCATTGCTTGGGACAGGCTTAAGCCAACTTACTCTTACTTATGCTTCAACATGGTGAGTAAGAAATATCTTCAATATTCAGCGACTTTGCTCTGAAATGCGATTGTCTAAAAGTTCCGAGACAATGGAAATATAAATGTGATCGAAAATGGGTACTATATTTACATTAGTCAATTTACATTGAGACAAAAGAAAGTGCTGATAACCAGTATTTTCTTCTTTTTTTTGTCGAGACATTTTTTTCGCAAAAATGTAAACGATTTTTTTCTTTATTGACTTTTTGTCAATTGCTGCAAGCTTAAAATTGGACCAGCGTAAAACTTTGTTGTATGAGACATCCTTAAAGTGACATTTCACATTTGTTTCATTTTTTAAAAGTATGTCTTCATGCAAAGACTGTTTATTCTAATGTGTAGAAATGCTATCAGTTTTTTGAAGTTGTTATTTATAAGCGAAAAATGCACCTTTAAAGTTGAGACAGAAATGACATATTCTATTTAAATCTGAATTGTTGTCGACAACAATTTGTCTAATTTTAGCACAAAAATATATTTCCCGTAAACGGTTCAATATTTTGACTTGAAACTTTCAGAATTTGCATAAGAAAATATCCTCTTTCAGATAGAATAAAAGTAAAATTAATGTAATAATAATTGTGAAATGTCACTTTAAATGTCATACATGTTTACTCTTTTTCATATATTAAAACAACTGGTACGTATTATTTTTCGTTCTTTTTCAAGGAAAATGCGTTTTTTATCGTCAAATTCCAAATCTTGCAGGTATGTATGCTTATAACATATGAGCCGGGATCTGGAAAAACGTCATTTATAGCATTTTCCAGAATTGAGTTTCAAGATCAGCCTGTTGTCAAATGGAGTCCAATATGCATCTATGCTGCCATTTTAAAGTTACTACAGGTCACGAAGAAGCTATTAGAGAACAACATGGATCTTGATTAGACTGTGCGTATGCTCATATGTTCAACGTAAGAGAATGGTCGAAATAAATGTTAAATAAACAAGAGGCCCAGGAGGGCCTGAATCGCTCCACTGGCTAAAGTGGAAGAATTATCCCATGATTTCTTGTAAGCCTTACACAGCCAAATCTTGAAATTTGTGAATAAATTTTAAAGAGAGACTCAAAGAACATTTTTGCAAAGTCTGGTTCCAATTGGCCTAATGGTTGATTTTTAAAGAATTTTCTTATGATTTCTCTAAGTCTGATAAGCCCCTTTCTCCCTGCCACGGCCACATTTTTGACAAATATAAAAATTTGTGAACAAATTTTAAAAATAATGACTCAAAGAACATTCCTGCAAAGTCTGTTTCAAATTGGCCCTATGGTTGATTTTTAAAGAATTTTCTTATGATTTCTATAAGTCTGATAAGCCCCTTTCTCCCTGCCACGTCCACATTTTTTGACAAATGTAAAAATTTGTGAACAAATTTTGAAAAGAATGACTCAATGCACAATCCAGCCAGGTTTGGTTCAAATTGGCCCAATGGTTGATTTTTAAAGAATTTTCTTATGATTTCTTTAAGTCTGATAAGCCCCTTTCTCCTTGCCACAGCCACATTTTTTGACAAATGTAAAAATTTGTGAACAAAGTTTGAAAAGGGTCACTCAAGGCACATTCCTGCCAGGTTTGGTTCAAATTGGCCCTATGGTTGATTTTTAAAGAATTTTCTTATGATTTCTCTAAGTCTGATAAGCCCCGCCCTGCCACGCCCACATTTTTTTGACGAATCAAAAATGTGCGAACAAGTTTTGAAAAGGGTCACTCAAGGAACATTCCTGCCAAGTTTGGTCAAAATTGGCCCACTGGTATAAGAGGAGAAGATGTTTAAAGAAAAAGTTAACGGACGGACGCACGCACGGACGGACGCACGGACGCACGACGGACACAACGCCATGACAATAGCTCGCTGGCCTTCGGCCAGTGGAGCTAAAAAGAAATTTTCATGGATTTCATTACCTAACGAAAATCAATCTGATAAAAAGAAAGCACATTAATTTGTCCATATACAGCTCTAAAATTACAAGTACTTCTAGTCAAAATAAACATAAAATAACAATTATTGCAATCGTGGAAATCAACATAAAATATTCAACAATCATGTAAGTGCGGATGTAAAATTGTAAACACAACAATTCGGCGAATTTCGAATGTAATAACATTATTTTCATCGTCTAAAATATTGCTAAACAAATCATCTTATGAATGACAATAAGCTATACAATTTGACATCGAGATTAGACTCCTAGGTTAACCATAGCAGAATTTGAGACCGTCAAACTTGAGAGCCGTTTCAAACGAAAAATTCAATGAAAAAATATGCAAAGTAAAATTTATATTTCAACGGCATTGAAAATATAAAAGAAAACTAAGATAGTTCTGTTTTCATTACAAGTGTTTCTCAAAGCATTTCAATTGGAGATGTCAAAATCGGGGCCTTGTATTGGGATGCGTTTGAGTTACAATACTCAAAACTTGTTTGACTGTGTATACCAAAAGAAGGTCAAATTAAATGGCGGCACCAGAAATAAACAAAATAAAACCAAACAAACATAATCATAACAACATTACATCAACAGTTATCTTCTCTTATCGATGTTTATCTGTTCTAAAAACCCACATTTGTTAATTCAGTAGCATAAGGACCATTATGTTCTTCAGACATCTTAATTCAAAAAGGCACATTTTCTAGTTTAACAAGCACGTAACAAACTTCACGAGACTCCATACAAATTCAAAGTACAATGAATAAACAACTCAAATATTTTCGTTCCGCATTTTGGAAGAGCGAATTTATCAACCCTATAATGCACTACTTTTTGTCACAGCCAAACCAAAATTTTTCGGTCTTAGCGAATTCTTATAAACCGTACATATTTTTTGGATAACTAGTTGGCAATACTTGGATAGGCAAGAAAAACGTGTGGATTGACCATAGGGGCCGACAATAACTGCGTCTACTTAACAGTGTTCTCCCCAGCCTAATAAGCTGTATCGGCCCCACTACAGTTTCATGTAAATCAATGTAATGCCCCTACAGCTTCATAATTACCATACAGCTTAATTTCTTAAAATGGTCACCAAATAGGGACACTTAGAGGTATTTCATGTCAAAAATTTATACATAATGCATTATCATAAACCAAATTGTAATGATTATGTATAAAAACATTATGGGGAAACTTCTTTTCCCTGCATGTTCTTATTCACAAACAATTGCATGAACACAATGCATTTCAAGGTTTACCAATACCTAAAATTTGCCACTACAGCTTCAAATTATTCTGTGGAGAACCCTTACTAACTACTATAAGCAAAAAAATTCTGATAACTTTAATAAATTGAAAACCATAGATTTGATAAAGTTTTCATCTTTGGGTGCCGACATTAAAATACCGGAAATTAGCGAGTCCTCACGAACCACATCGTAGGATGATTGTCAAATTCCATGCAGGCTTATCAGATAGAATGTTAGTTTATCTGTATATTCTCAGACTCGTGCAAGAATGCACAGAACACGTCTGCTGTTACGCTTCACGAATTTTCTACTTTACATCTTAGATTCCCGGTTATATAACCTTCTGTCAAATATGTCTTACGTCATGAGAAAAGTGTTTTGTTGAAAACGCGATATATTTAGACCTTTGTCAGATCAGCTTGTGCCATTAATGTCCATTTGTCTTCAATTAAAGACATTGCATGCGATATACGAGGCGCCATACAATATTTTCTTTCAAAGTTTGGAGAAAACTGTCAACAAAGACAAGACGATCATTTTTGGTAAAAGTTTCGAAACAGAATGATTTCAAAACAAACAAAAGAAAAAAATCCTCTATTCAGATCGTTTGAAGCGCGCTTGTATTTCAATGACATGTAAACTAAAGATTTTTTTCTTATAGCGGCACAACTATATTTCTTGTAGTTAGCCATCCATTTCCCCAAGCAAACCCTGGATTTGGCGTAAATTAGCGAGAAAAAACTGAAAAGCATTAAAAGAAAACGCTAAAATCAGCATTTCTCCTTCTCTTTGATACTTTCCATACTATTAAATGTACAAAAAATCACATCAAGAAACACTTATCATTATGTATTTAGATCGCTTTAATTTTTTTGTGGTTTGTCATAGGGTTCCAGTCTTTGTCAATGCGAACATTTTAGCTGTTGAATTTGAAAATTTCTGCATACAATAGAATGGATGTTCAAAGATACTATTTATGTTAAACATAGCACAGAAAATATTGAGACAAAAGAAAATGATAATCATCAGTATTTTCGTATTTCATTTCATTGTTTTCCTAATATTTTGTTCTATTAAGCACGCCAAGTCATGTCTTGTTTGGTAAAGGATTTAGCGCTATAAGAACACCATGTCTACTTTCATCGTAGATAGTGAATTTCGATTGATGTTGATAACAGTACAAAGCTCCACTTGTTTTTTAGTTCACTTCATTACGTTATCCGGGTTTAAAAGCACCAAAATTGAGATTTCAAAGACGAGATTATCTAGTATTACACGTTCGGAAATTCCGAGCAAATTTATACATTTTCAGCATTCTTTATATGCCGTTTGCACGCTCATTGCAAATAGAATTTCCGGGCAAAATTCCTTTCAGAACAATCATCAATTCCCTTTAGTTAACTTACCGGGCGACATAAATTTCGATGTTGAAAGTTTGAAAAAAAAGTTTGAAGTTAGCTGAGGCATCAGTTGTTTAGAAAAATCAAGAGAAAGGAGTTTTTCTGGATAGTTTGATTCTTATAACCGCATGGCTGTAAAGCCGCGTGGAAAGTATTTCACGCATGGCGTCATGATTCCCTATCTTGGGGGACACTAGTTACGCAGGGCTATTTCATAGCATTTTAAATGGATTTCATGGAGAAAATCTTAAGAGTATTTAGCTGAGGTATGAAATGAAGCTATTTGTTTATTATTGCTTTTTTTTGTATTTACCAAGACACAAAAACTCCTGATTTAGCGTCATAAGACGGGTATAGTGTGTGTAGGGGACGAGACAACAGGCGTATTGACACCCTCAATAGCGCTGAAATTCGGCAGCGACAACTGACCGTTCACGATGGGGAACTGGAATGCCGTGGAGGTAGGGTGGGGACGCGGACTGATCGTCGTGATGGGGCTGAGCGAGCTCCAGAAGTGGAGCGGGGTCCGGGGACCGCCTACAGAGGGACTGGCAAACAAAAATGGCGTCTGAAGTAAGTGACTGGATGCAAGTTTTGGACTGAGCAATGGAATCGGATTTGCGGGAGTGATAGTTGTCGGCGCGGGTGGGGTGACGTTTATTGTTAATGGATTAGGTTTGGGCTTTGCCACGGACGAAACTGATGTACTTGAGACCTTATCGTGCTGAGAACTACTATGTAAATTCAACGGAGAATAGGAAGTAGGGATACTCGGACTTTGTCGTAAACTAGTCACGTGAGATGACGTCATGATATCGACATGTTCAATGGGCGGCTCCTGTTTGACAGTGGACCGTATGTGAGATTCTTCAGTTTTTGTCCATTTTAACCCTGTAGCCGTTTCTGCAGACGACCGTATGGACGCCGCGTTGTACTTACTAAAGTACGGTAGCACCTGATGACCCTGACCTTGCGACTGACCTTGACCATGACCTAATATCTTCTCCATCTTCTGCTTAAACGGAATCTTAGTCTCTGTCTTCACGATTTCGGGGAAAGACACAAATTTATACATAAACTTCTGCCCCATCACTTTCTTGATGATGTTTTTCTCATAATAATATCTGAGAGCGCGGCTGAGTTTGTCATAGTTCATGGAGGGTTTGTTTTTCCTCCTCCCCCACAGGTTGGCCACCTCCTCCGGATTGATTAGTTTAAATTCGCCATCATTGTCCGTCCACTGTATAATCTCGGTATGTTGATTACTGACCAGTAGCTCCAGCAGAAACTGCCATAATGTTATATTCGTGTCCATACCTGCAAATATACAAACTTCACGTCTTTAAATTTAAACCATTCCCACACATTGGCGCTTGTTAGCGCCCCAAAAGATAACGGCTTTGGAAAACATTGTGGCAAATGAAGAAATTGCTTGTGACAAGCAATTTCTTCATTTACCTAAATGTTTTCTTCCCAAAAAGACCAAAAAATGTTAAATTATCTTTCACTTGATATTGTTGTCGGCCACATCTTTCAATTTTTGACTAGTCTAAAATTTTGCAATTCGGTAGATCTAACGGGATAAAATTTCAAAGACGACCAAATTTATCGAAGACCCGATTTTGACGTCCCTGATAGAAAAGGCTAATCCAATTTATATGAACACCATTTTGATTTCTTCAGCAGGTTTCAGATTGAAGCAGTGTAAAAAAATTTGGGACAAGTTGCTATATCATGATACATCGTTAATCATTGTGCACGGTGAATCTGTGGTTTATTTATACAGATAGATAACCCGGCATGCCTAGACGAGAAGTCGCGTTCATGCAACGTCTGTCTTCACTTATCTGTCAGCCTTTAATAAACCAAATTATAAACTGATTAACACTTCTCACAAACAAGGTCTGCGATTGACGTTCCTCTTCGAAAATTTTTGAAAAAGCATTGAGGTAAACTAGAAGAAAATGCTATTTTCTTCTTTTTCCTCGATGCTTTTAAGATACGAAAATTTGAACATTTCGTGGCTCTTATTTTTGTCGTTTGTGGCAGCTTCCAATTCGGAATGGTCTACAATTTTGTCGTGTAGGAAAGGGTTAAAGTAACGGTAGTTAGTTAATAACGACGAGACAGTCGCACGACATGACGGCATCGAACGATCTTACAAAATTACAGATATATAAGTGGTTTTGATATGAAAATGAAGCAGATGAGCTTCGCCAGGGGGAAATGAGACCTCCTTGGAACCCATTCTGGAAATTGATTACACTGTCTTAAAACTGGGAATTAGCCTAATGCACGTAATTCTCTGACATTTTTGTACAAAGGTTGTCAACGCCATTTGGACAAGACATATCAAAGAACAACACAACCGCCATCTTCGCTAGCCAAGGTTGAACTCAGGTTTGTATTCATCCTTTGCGGATTTTGGCGAATTTTGTTTTTGGTACAGTACCTAGCGGTTGCCCCGCTGGTTGCTATAAAATAGAAACCAACCAAACGTCGCGTTCTAAATGATTTATCGTAATTTCATACATTATGCGAGTTTACGCCTTGCATCACATTCTCTTACGCGTTATGTCACGGTGAATAATCACGTGATACAATACTTTCAGAAAATCTTCAATAATTTTGTAAATACTCGACCGATTTGAATTCGGTTTGAAGCAGACAATGTGGACAGACGTCACGCATTAGATGGACGCGGTTGATTTTTGAAAAATCAACTGATAAAAAGTTATTGAAGATAAACCAAAATTTTGGTTTATCTTCAATAACTTTTTATCAGTTGATTTTTCAAAATTCCAACACGTCTAGCTTATTCCTGGCATTTCTCACCTTCTCTGTTTCAAACCGAATTCAAATTAGTCAAGTATTAAAGAAGATAATGAAGATTATCGGAAATTCTGAGTCACGTGATTATACGCCGTGTTGCTTTTTTGTCGAGTTGTCACAGCTGTAGAAATTAGTCGAACACATTTTTTTATTGAAAAATAAGTTGTAGTAAACTCCTAAGAATGAAATTGCTCTTCTGCATTTTTTTCTAAATTTGATGCAGATACGACATATTTCTCCCCTCTTTGCCACAAATTGTTTAGCCTACATATAGTTTAGAATACATATGACGTACTAAATGGGTCAAAAGTCTAGAAAGAGCGTGCACGCATAAAATATACGGGTCGACGCATAAATTTTATGCGTCGACGCGTATACTTACGCGTCGACGCATAAAATTTGTGCGAGCAGTTGAAAATATATGCGTCGACGCGTAAATTTTACGCGAGCAGTAGTAAAAAATGTGAAACCGAGGCTGGCCAATGGGAGAGGCGGTTACAAACCTTTCCCTTTATACCATAAAATTGATGGATGAAACGAAGGATCTGATTGGTTAATAGATAAAATACGCGTCGACGCGTATATTTACGCGAGCAGTTGAACATTTACGCGTCGACGCATAAATTTTCAACTGCTTGCGTAAATTTTATGCGTCGACGCGTAAATATACGCGTCGACACATAAAATTTACGCGTCGACGCGTAAAATTTTATGCGTGCACGCTCTAAATAGACTTTTGACCCATTTGGAACGCCATATATAACAGCCTGGTGTATCGAACGATTGGATTGGAAGCGATGAGATCCAATCGCGTCCAATGAAAATGCTTATTAGCCTACAATGCCATGAAAATCGGACTGACATTTAAGTTTAGTAAACCGTAGTACTTGAGGGATTTCGTCAATTGATTACAATCGTCATTTTCCGACAAACATTTGATTGGAAGTATTTCAGATCTTAGATTTTGAAAAAAAAATCAACATATTGCAAATTTGCAACCACATACATTTAACAGGAGTTTGCTGTATTTACAGAGTTTCATGACACTGCAGAATGAAGCGAATGACGCACATGCCATAAAAATTTAATGTTCTGGAAAAATAAAGACCTGCTTTAACCCTTTCCCAAATGGCAAAATTCAAGGGTGATCCACTTCAAAACTGCTACAAATGACAAAATGGATGTTGTTAAAGATAGGATTTGTGTAAAATATGGCATAGAAAATATTGAGACAAAAGGAGAAACTGCTGGTTATCAGCAGTTTCTTCTTTTGTTTCAATGTTTTCCCAAGCCTATTCAATTAAGGACGTCAAAACCAGGTCTTGTTTGGGAAAGGGTTAAACAGCTGTTTCACCCTGCATAATAAAGCTGCACGAAATCCCGTCGATCGTGTGAACAAACGATTAGAGATATCATGAGAATAAGAATAACCGGATTTTTGTATGTTTCTGTATGGTCATGCAGCAGTTACCATTTCTGGTTCAAACCCGATGTTTGAAGAAACAAGACATCTAACATAACAACAGAGAATAATATTCACCAGCACTTCTAAACCGATTTTTTTAAATCTAAATCGCTGCGTAATATTTCATAGGTAGATCTATACGAGGAAAAGAACTTTTGGTGAGTGCCACATCTGGTTCTATACCATTTTGTAATGCAAATTTCATCAGTTGAATGTATCTGTAATGTCAAATTCTCCATTCCAAGTACCACATTTAATATTTTTAAAACAGAAACTGCTGAATGATTCCAACAGTTTTAAAACTTATATAAAGACAAATTCCGAATGTGAGATGTACATGTACTTGTGTTAAAGCATGAAAATCGCAGACAGAAAAGAAGAAAAAGCTGGCAACCGTCACCTTCTTTTCTGACAGTGCTATTCAAAGCTGTCTTGATAGTTTTGTCTTATTTGGGAAAGGTATAGAATTATTCAAGGTAAGGTATATATGTTACTTATGTATCTACAGTCGTTGTAAATGCAAAACCTCGCATCTCTTTTTTTGCAGATTTTACAGGGAAGGAAAATATGTGATAACCTTTCCTAAACTGAAAGGTTTTACTTGAAATTTGGACATATTATTAAAAAATAATGTGTCATTATTACTGATCACTAAATATATCTTAAAACCTGCAAGAGTTGTCCTAGCTGGGCACACAATGTGTCGACATGAGGTTTTGCATTTACACCGACGATGTGTCAAAATTAGACACAACAAAATAAAAACTTACTTTTTATCGGTATATGTCTGGAGCTTCTGTCCGGCTCGGTCTGCTCATGGTACTCTGATAGTACTGGGGAGGGTATGTTCATGGGCTGGAGACCGGGCTCTGGAAGTAATGGATAAAATATAAACCTGTGACAACGACAATATGGGGGCGGGCTCAACCCATCCGGGTTTATAGGTATCATATTGTCTGTTATTGTATCCCGGTCTATAATCGGCGTCATTACATAATCTTATAGTCACTACCAAACTCTCCCAACATAAGTCAACATATCTCTGTACTGTACTAGATCTAATTATTTGTCTTGTTGTATTAATAATCCAACTTGTTGCAACCACTTTTCTTAACTAAACGTTAAATGTTCGAATCTCACATGCACTTGATAAATTTTGGTATAGATCCAGATCAAAATATGTACGACGCCTTGTTCCCTGGACGATATTAATCGCGTGTGTCCGGTACCGGCTATTTCTTGAATGAATTCCTAACGAACCGGACAATAAAACCGCATCACAAACGTTCTTCTTTGAAATCTATCTAGTAATCAAGTTCAACATCAGATGTAATTTTCATTTACATGTTATTAAAACCGTTCATAACTCAACATAATGCACAAGGATGCTGCATAGATTGCAACCGTGAGCTCCACGAAAGTCACTAAGCATCGTCAAGATTCAAATACTCAAAATTCAAACAATGCATACATAATTATATAACGTTTTGCATTGACAAAAGCATATCACGTGCATAGATTTAGTAATTAAATCCAATTTTCAAAAGAGCGATATATTTTCACTTGAGCAAGTCACCGTAAGTAATGCACTTTGTGTAAATGATGCACTTTGTCTCGTTTGTGTGGACCAGAAAAAAACACAAACAAAGAAAACCACAAAGTACACAGTGTTGTTTGACATACACCAGTACGGAATCTACTACGTGCGTAAAAACGTAGGTTCCAAAATAGCACCCAGTTGGCAGCATTCTCGTAATATTATCCAAGTCTATTTATAGTTACAAGAACCGGATTTTGATTGGATAACAAATCCAACGGACGGTGGGAATTTTGGGAAAGCGACATACAAAGCTATAAGTGAGTGCAATACGAATCTAAGTGCCCGTACAACGTACGGGCACTTAGATTCGTATTGCGGCCACTTAATAAGCGATTAATGAGGGCAAAAAGCTTGTAAGCTGAAATAAAATGTATCAGCCATTAAAATAGTCTTACAATAATGGAGAGAAAGGAATGTATCATGGAAGAACGCATGTCTGGGATGCTGGTGAAAAAGGTCAAAATCGTGACGCGGGGTCGAGGTATCAAATATTTGAGGCGATGGAATGCTAGCTTGAAACTTATATTTCAACACTTTATCCTTCAAAACTATGCATTTAACCCTTTTGATGCATGCATTATTGTTTGTATAAAAATGCCATACTGGCAGGTTTAGATTTTTTCTTTTGGGGAAAATAAATGCAGATTGGCCATTGAGCATGGCGTAGTTACAGTAACGTAATCTCTTAAGAACCTGCACAAGGGCAGGTTTCAATAAAACATAAAAGCATTGTATATAATGAAAGGTACATGTACACTTTAGTACCCGGGTGATAAAATAATCATTCCAATTTAGATTTTTTGTTAAAAGTTATTTCCGTACAGACAATATGAAATAACCATTGAATGCATTCCGGAAGGTGATAGATACAAGATTAATGCATTAATCATTTAACCCCATGTGATCGGCATGACAATGGGAACCTATTTTGAATCAAATATCTTCCCTACCCGGATGATTAAAATGTGTTACCAATACGTCATTGCATGTAGTTCAACCAATTGACGTTTATTTATTTTCGCCCAAATTCACAATACTGTAATTCAGTTAAGATCTCGATAAAATTAATGCCACGAGAGAGCATCTCTGGCAGGTTATATATCGGGACATATACAGACACGTATTAATACATGGACGGATCTAGAGGGGGTCGGGGGTCCGGAGCCCCCTGGCATTGGCCGAAAATTAGTTTTTGACTGTATAAATTTAGTGTAACGTTACATATTTATTGCATTTTAAGCCATAATTAAATTTTGAGCTTGGACCCCTCCCCCCTTTTGGAAAAAAATCTTGTGCTTGGACCCCCCCCCCCCCCCCCCCCCCCCCTGGAAAAAAACCCTGGACCCGCCATTGTAATGGATATTCAGGAAGCATTTATTGACATTGAAACCATTGGTACAAAATGAGAAATGCCATCAAGACGAGTAAAAGTAAAGAAATGTCAATCCTGATATCATAATAATAATAATAATAATAATAATAATAATAATAATAATAATAATAACTTTATTTAGAGAAGGTAGCATATTAAGACATATCAATAGTCTGCTGCCTACATTATTTGGCACAATTGTAATAAGTAATTTGTATCGTGTTCTAATTATTGTCGAATTAGTTTCCAGTATAGCCATTTCCAAAACAATCACTGTTTGACGGCATTGTTCGACTGTTTGTCTAGTTCAGGTTTTTTTTATGTCAGTTTCAACAATATATCAGTTAAATTACGACGAAGTTCGTTGTCTTATGCAAGACCATATTATTAAGACACAGACTTCAAACCCTAAAGGTAGACTGTAGTCCGCCTATAATGGGACTCACGTGACGTCGGAATTATTCGAGCGACGTCGTAAATATTCGGCGGTGGAATGTCCCATTGCCGAATAATTACGGCGTCGCCCGAATAGGTTCGGATACGTAACGATTTTACGACGTCTTTTGAAAAAACTATGACGATGCGTGTAATCTCATTAGGGGTGGACTACCTTAAACTAGAAATCTATCACTGAAGGTGATAAAAATACCCCCGCCACCACCTTTGTTCGGACAAGCGTTTTTGTTGATTCAGGAGCCATACTCAGAAATTGTCAATCCGATTTTATTGAAATTTGGTCCAATCAGGGGCCATAACTCAAAAAATATCGGTCTGATTTCCATGAATTTTGCATCTTGCATATATACAGGTCCGAATGCATACCTGTGCCAAGTATGAAGCAAATCGGACAGTAACTAAATGAGGAGTTGTCCGGACAATCAAGGGCCATAACTGAGAAAGTAATGGTCAGATTTTCGCGAAATTTGCGTCTTGCACATCTACAGGTCACAATGAACACTTGTGCCAAGAATGAACTAAATCGGTCCACAAGTGCAGGAGGGGTTATCCGGACAAGCATTTTTTGGTCAAATCAGGGGCCATAACCCAGATATTATCAGTGCGGTTTTCGTGAAATTTGCGTCTTGCACATCTACAGGTCCTAATGCACACCTGTGCCAAGTATGAAGCAAATCGGACAGTAACTGTAGGAGGAGTTGGCCGGACGAGCATTTTTGGTCAAATCAGGGGCCATAACTCAAAAAGTATCGGTCCGATTTCTGAAAATTTGCGTCTTGCACATCTACAGGTCACGATGAACACTTGTGCCAAGTATGAACTAAATCGGTCCACAAGTGTAGGAGGAGTTGGCCGGACGAGCATTTTTGGTCAAATCAGGGGCCATAACTCAAAAAGTATCGGTCCGATTTCTGTGAAATTTGCGTCTTGCACATCTACAGGTCACGATGAACACTTGTGCCAAGTATGAACTAAATCGGTCAACAAGTGTAGGAGGAGTTGTCCGGACAACGTTTTGGAGACAGACCAACCGACCAACCAACCAACCAACCACTGGACCGACAGACTGATTCCAGTATACCTCCTCCAAACTTCGTTTGCGGGGGTATAACTAGTAACTGCTAGGACAAGCCTGGTGTAGCTCTATGAGTAATGAGATAGACATTTGACACTGACGGCTGGGGTTACTCGAGTTACGTGTCTGCATTTTACATAGTCTTTGTGCAGTCATGCAAGATGCTCAAAAAAGCATTAACAAGAGGGCCATGATGGCCCTAGATCGCTCACCTGAAATTTCTTGCCTTGTTGAAATAAACATTTTGACCTGTATAGCAGCAAATTAAGAATTTTGCAATAAAGCCCCTTTTCCTTAGTTTTTCAAAAGAATGAAACAAAATTCAGCCTTTTCAAAATTGTTTGCTCTTTAACCCTTTTTCTGATGCCACTGCACTAAGAGCTTTGATATTAATCAAATTCTTATAACAACTTTGAAAAGCCCTTCACCCAAAGATCATTCATGTGAAGTTTTAAAGGGGGAATAACACTTAACATCTTGCAAATTTTCCGAGAACTTCATACAAAAAAAATAAATATATATTATTAAAATATGGTCTTTAAATTGCATATATGCCAAATCTTAGCTTTCTACCTTGTGTATTGGCTTAGATGTCGACGGATTTAAAACCCCATGATTTTTTGTCGGGGGGATACAAATTATAATAATAAAACATATGGGGTTTTAAATCCGTCAACATCCTAGCCAATACACAAGATAGAAAGCTAAGATTTGGCATAGATGCAATTTAAAGGCCATATTTTCATAATATATATTTATTTTTTGCATGAAGTTCTCTGAAAATTTGTAAGATGTTAAGTGTTATTCCCCCTTTAAGAATATTGGCCCACTACATGTAGTAAGCCAGAAGATTTTTAAAAGATTTGGCTATTTTCCCCTTTTCTCATGCCGCGGAAGTCAAAGGCTTTGATGGAATCAAAGTCTCTCAAAAACTTTGAAAGCCCTTCACCAAAGGATCATTCATGAAAAGTTTCAAGAATATTGGCCAACTAGTTGAAGGCAGAAGATTTTTACAAGATTTGGCTATTTTCCCCTTTTCTCATGCCGCGGCAGCCAGAGTCTTTGATGGAATCAAATTCTTTTAACAACTTTGAAAGCCCTTCACCCAAGGATCATTCATGTGAAGTTTCCAGAATATTGGCTTGCTAATTAGGCAGAAGAAGATTTTTAAAATATTTGGCTATTTTCCCCTTTTCTGATGCCGCGGCAGCCAGAGTCTTTCATGGAATGAAATTCTTTTAACAACTTTGAAAGCCCTTCACTCAAGGATCATTCATGTGAAATTTCAAGAATATTGGCTGACTGGTTAGGCAGAAGAAGATTTTAAAAAGATTCGGCTATTTCCGCTTTTCTCATGCCGCGGCAGCCAAAGTCTTTGATGGAATCAAATTCTTTTAACAACTTTGAAAACCCTTCACTCAAGGATCATTCATGTGAAGTTTCAAGAATATTAGCCAACTGGTTAGGCAGAAGAAGATTTTTAAAAAGAGTTGGCTATTTTCCCCTTTTCTCATGCCGCGGCAGCCAGAGTCTTTGATGGAATCAAATTCTTTTAACAACTTTGAAAGCCCTTCACCCAAGGATCATTCCTGCCAAGTTTCAAGAAAATTGGTCTACTGGTTTGGGAGGAGAAGATCTTTAAAGAAATTGTGGACGGACGGACGGCCGGACGGACGGACGGACGGACGACGGACAACGACCGATCACAATACCTCACCTTGAGCACTTTGTGCTCAGGTGAGCTAAAAAGGATTATACCTGTCCAATTTCTTTCAAGAAAAGTAAATAGTCTCAATAACAGGGATTGTATGGAAAAGGATAGGGGGGTACGCCGCTTTCAACTGCCATGGTCATATCGCGGCGGCTGGAGCACCTTACCATAGATTCCTGTTGTTTCATATACCAGTACTACCACAACACCCTGACCGAGCCTCCAGCTACTCTCCCACATAGGTTCACGATATCAATCCGGTTTGAAAGGAGTTGCAGACAAAATACTTGATATCAAAGAAGAAAGTGTGTGTGTGTATTAGAGCTTCGAAAATATTGAGGCAAATGGAGGAAATGCTGATAATCAGCATTTTCTTCTTTTGTCTCAATGTTTTCCAAATTCTTTTCTTTTACAGGCGTCAAAAAGCGTCATCGTTTGGAATGTTTCTTATGCTGAAACAATGCCATGACCATTACGACAAAAGTACCCATTGAATTGATTTTTCATATGTTTTCAATGCAACATTTTAAATGCCAATTAACCCCTATTATCACAAAAGAAAAACGTTTACGATCGTGGGTGGATCGTTCTCAGATCTTTTACTAACTACATGGAACGCGGATGTTACAAATAATTGTCATTCTAAAACGACGTAATTACAAGTCAGGTATGCTTTAGTTACACGATTTTGACAATCACCTGCGTGAAAGCCTTCCTGGGTATGCCCTAGTCCTACCCATGCGAAACTCTCGTAATCGCTTCCTAGTCTAAATATCACTGCCGGGTAGCTCGACACTTTCCTAAACGACAAAATGGCAATGAATTTTGTGCTATATATAGATCAGGTTTACGGTATAATGTTTGATAAACCGTCGGTGTCGTTATAAAATCTTGTAACAACGGCTTGAGTCAAGCCGTAGTTACGCGATTCTATAACAGCACCTACGAAATACTATTCTTTGTCCGAAATTACGTCACGGTTTACTTGATAAAATCGAATACTATTATGAACTGGCCCGAATTGACAGATCCTGTAGAAGACAAAATAGATGTAACTGAAAATGTGTACAATTCAGAACATAAAACTCCTTGATGGAACATCAGAAAATGCTGAGAAGCAACACGTTCTTAATTTCTGTCGACGTCTTCTAATCTATAGTATTAGAATGAATGTTAATAAAAATATTTGAGAAAATACTTTTACGTATAGATTCTACCAGAACATAATGACTTTCACTAAAATTACTTGAATAGGGGTTAATGCCACATTCAACAGTTTTCGTCAGAATCGGCTGGAGCACATATCTATGGATTCCTGGCATTTCCACACCAGTACTACCACAATATTGAATCCAAGCCTCCAGATGGTCTCTCATTTAGAAAAATCACATCCACTGGCGAGAGACAAATGCTTCTTGTTAAATGTAAGAAAGGATATTCGCCGATTCCGGGTTCGAACTCACGATCCCTGGATTGATTGACTCTGACGTGAACGACTAAGCTCTCCGGGCTCGTCTAAAAACTTACAATACTACATGAAACAAGCCTTGGCATACATTTTTATGAATTTAATGAGACAAAAGAAGAAAATGTTGATTACCAACACAATAAACTATTTTCTCTGTGTTTTCTGTACATAGATGTACACAAATTCTATTTACTATGTCGTCCATTTCATCGACACCCGCGGCTTTTAAAAATCGCGCAATATTTTTGTTGCCGTCTATGGAAAGGGACCAAGAGAAAATGCTCAGCACATATTGCCTAGCCTACTGATCGGGGAATATTAGCCTAAACCTTTCTCAAAACAGCATAAATTTTGTTCCAATTGGAATTCTGCTGCAAACGACATAATAGAGGTTGATGGCGACTGATAGGCTATAGCTTTGCATACAATATAGGCCCTAGCACAGAAAATCGTATTAGAATTTCGTCGCTTTTCAAGGAAAACCTCGTAACTGCAGCATAAAACAAGCTGCGGTTACGAGGTTTTTGTTGAAAAGCACCGATTTTCTTCTTGCCTCTGTTTTCTCAATTCTATTTACTTAGGGACTCAAAACCATCTGTTGGTTTGTACAGGGCAAATCAATCAATCAATCAATCAATCAAACAAACAATAAATAAATCAATCAATCAATCAATCAATCAAATGCATTTTCATAAACTGTAAAACATGGAATCTTTGGAGACGAAGTGGTTTTAACGCCCCCAATAGCCAATATACATTCCTCGCCTTTTTTCCCATTTATGTGTACCGATTGAAATGATTTATATTTTTAAAAAGATAAAATGTTTTAACAAATATATTGCTATATTGATAAATGAATTATAAATACATTAAGTTTTGAAATATATATCGAGTGACATTCTAAACAATCGCTTACCTCCTTCCAATGCTAACAAAAATTCTTCCATTTAGATCAATTCCTTTTCCCGACATGCAAAATATCACAAGAGTTTTTTTTCCTTCTACTTATGTATGTCCACTTTTTGAGATTTCTTGATAATATTTGTGAATATTTTTTAAACTGTTTTTATGTCCACTTTTCGCGATTTCTTGTTAATCTTTGCCATCAATAATCGATAGGTTAAATGTTAAATTTCCCCACGAACAAAACTTTTACAACTTCGACCAATCAGATCCCTCGATACTCCGCAAGTCCATTGTCACAGATAACACGATTGAACAGGTATTGTACCTATATACCTTCCTCAATTTTGTCGATTTCCAAAACGGCAATAATTCGGACTCTTCCCATTTGAAAGCCTTTGCAGACGATAGAATTAATATCAGTGGAAACAGAAGTGATGTTCTAGCAAAGAAAATATTAAGACAAAAGGATAAAATGCTGATAAGCCTATCAGCATTTCGTCGCCTTTAAACGAAAACCTCGTAACTGCAGGTGAAATCAACCTGCAGTTACGAGGTTTTTGTTGAAATGCGTCAATTTTTCTTCTTTTGAGAGTTTTTAAAATCTTTTCAATCAGAAGCATGGGTAATATTTCTATACTAATTTGTTGGCGGCCAAGTAAAAGGGCACTGCCCATAATGTGATCTTGCATCTAGTAAAAATCATCACAGATCGGTGTTAATATCCCTTATACATTAAAGCTTGAGAAAAATTTAGATAAAAGAAAATGAGGTTTTTCTCCGATCGTCTCCTTATTTCCATATCTATATTGTACACAATTTCTATCTTCATCAACATCCGAATTTTTCAAAATTGGAACAGTTAATTTTATATTCAAAATTTTCAGTGATTGTTGAAAATATGTATAAATATCTTTATTTTATCAACATTCATTTTGTTGTCTGAAGCAGCTCGTCAATTTGTTCAGACTTAATTTTGTCATTATCTTAAATCTACACTTCCAAATCTGTCGAAAATAACGTCACTGTAAAACTATTCTGTATTTTTTTGTACACGTATTTGAAAACTTTTCTCGTTTACAAGCGAGAGTTAAATATCCACAAGAAGGTTAAATTTGCCTTGACATATTACAATTAACAATTTTAACTTTGAAAGGCTATCGACGTTTACTTCCATAGTAAACCAATCAAACAGTTCACCTTTGACATTGGAGGTTAAAAATACGCGGAAGTAATAAGACTATTTAAAATCCTTGTCCAAAAACATTTGCCAATCAAACTGGTTTGTTTTTGTTTATTTTTGTACCTTTTATTACGGTGATACATGTACCCTTTGTGTTTTTTATTATTTTTACCTCGACTCCTAAATGGACAGATTTTGCGACCATTTACAGGGGTGAAAAATTAATGAAAAACACGCAAGTATATTTTTTAAGTACAAAGGATAGATGCTCTGGTAAAATGGGTTTTATAGCATGTTCGAGTACCACGTCTCCATATACCAGCATATGAGTAAACGCAGTCTAATCAGGCTTATCTGGCCCTATGCTGGTATCAAATTGCATTAAGGTAGAATACCCGTAATGAGGCGATTTTAAAATTCATTAAAACATAGCATATTTTTCGATCGTCGTCGTTACGTAGCCGAACTTATTCGGGTGCGGTCGTAAACATTCCGCGGTGGAAAGTTCCACCGCCGAATGTTTTCGACCTCGCCCGAATAATTCCGACGTCGCGCGAATCTCACTATGAGTAGACTATCTTCAGGACCTTGGTTATTTACAGACCCCGGCTCAAAAAGCTAATAAGTAAACTATGACTACTAACTGACCAGTTGGTCTATTCATTCTGATACTTGTAAAATATTGCTGCATTTTTTCACTGCTTCTTTTGCAGGCCCGTAGGAAGCAGTTTTATATTGAGGTGGCTAAAGCCCCAATGTCTGAATATTGGGGGGTCTAAATTGGACTTTTCCTAAATTTTCAGAGTGAGATAAGGAAAATTCGGCATTTTTGATCAACTTTGGGAGGATGGGGCTTAGCCCCTTGCTCCCTGTTCGTACGGGCCTGTTTTGAATCATTATGATAGTTAAAGGAACCCATTCTGGTTATTCGAAAATAGGGTAGATGGTTTCTGTTCACCGAAAATTGATATTAAGTAGGCTACATTTTTATTATAAAGCGTGGATCCAGATAATTTATCCTAAAGGGGGTTGGAAGGTGGTTCCACTTAGCCTTACGGTGTAAAAGGACGCAGAATGGTCGTAGCAAATAATTGTCTCGTAAATTTTTGGCTACGTCCATTCTTCGTCATGTTGGCGCCCACCAAAGAAGTAGTTTGCACGTGCGTGCAACGCACGAGTATGCCTAATTTTCAGAAGACCGCTAGTTAACAGGATCACGTCCGACCGGTTGTAAGCGAGGCTGTTAAAACTTGGTACCTGGGTCATGATTCCTATCTGTCTAAATTATCTGGCAAGGTCCTTCTCATTGTGCAAATTTAGAATTGCTATATCGAATTTTAAAGAGAAAGACACTAAAAAAATAAGAGGTACACACAAACTTGTAGAAAAAATAGGCGAACATTGATCAATGGGAAATAACTCTTGACTAACTAATCAATTGTTGGGAAGATTTTCGTAACATTTATTTCTCACCTAACCTCCAACATACAGGGAGAAAAATACTTCTACTTTGCTTTAACCAACTGCTTTGCATTTTGACCAATTCTAAAGAAGTTAGCCTACATCTAATCGTAGAATTTAGCTTTACAGAGGGGGAGAATGATCTACAAAAACGATACACCAGTATCCTTTTGGTTAATCAGTTTTCTCGGACGAAATTCGCTATTTGATATGTTGATGTCGCTCATTTACATGAGCGACATCAACATATCAAAGAGCAAGTTTCATCAGAGAAAACTCGGATTGCGTTTTGGTGTATATTGCCTACTGGAATTTTTATGGGTGCTCACAACATAGGGTTTAAAATCGCAATAACAAACGTAAGCTAGTCTACCAGTAACAGGTAAAAACGGGGTTATATGGGTTTAGAAAACCTTGCATGAAAAGAAGAAACTGCATATGACAAACATTTTCTCCTTTTCCTTCAAGAGTTTCAATACAATGACATGGAACTTTTTACATCGTACAGGGATTTTCTAAGCATTTGTTTTATTTGAAACTCCATTCATTTTGAGATAGGTATATTTCTTTTGTTTGGAAAAAGGTCCAACTGTCTCCCTCTGAGGCTCTCGGTGTTTTCAAATGATTGCCTAATACATAGGGGTTGAAATTGAACTATATATTTCGAATACCACCTATAAACCATCTTATAGCCTACAACGCTTGCTGCGACAAAAACAACAATTTCATTTTGAAAAACAACAATATCAGTTTGTCCATGGAGGAGAAACATGCTAATTTAAGGAAGGTAACATATTGAATTAGCGCTTGGCGTGTGGGATTCCATGACAATAATATCAATGATGGGCCGGGGAATAGAAAAGAGCCCCGTGGTATTGTCGACCATTATGAAACAAGGGGCCACATTCAACACTTTTAAATCGAGTGTCTAAATCCAACTTGCATTACTATCCATCTGATTGGACAAGATGCATCGACCAATCAGATTGATTATTGTGTAATTCTAAATGTAAATTGAGAATCAGACTAGTTGGTGAATACCACACCATATCAACTATATGCCCAAGTGCTTACAAATAAGTATCATTGCTTCTTTTTTAGAGTTTCTTCGAGTAAAGATGGGGTTATAAGAGAATTACATGGAAACTGTCCAAACTATGTAAACAATGTTCAAGCGCGGATCCAGGATTGGTTTCCCAGTAGGGCCCCGTTTTCCACATCTTCGCAAGCCAATGGTTATACCTCCACTTTGTTCCTTATGAACGTTAGGAACAAAGTGGAAGTAGAACCCTTCCTTGGCTTGCGAAGATGCGTTTTCCAACGGAAGTCGTCACTAAATTGGCGCATAAAACCGAGGGGGCCGGGGTCTCCGCATTCCATGTACGCAGTCTGATCATGATCCATGTCACACGGTCAACGTCTTTATAAGGTAGTCTGAACATTTACTGGTCGTCCCAGTCACCCTATCATCGACAACTTGCTTTGATTAAACCGTTCCCAAACGGCATTTTTTTACTATTCTGCTTTGAAAGATGCTGCAGAAAATAAAACGGCTCTTGGTTACGAACGGGTGCATGCAGTATTGCACAGAAAATATTGATGCAAAAGAAGAAAATTCTGATTATCAGCGTTTTCCAGCTTCGATAGTGTGGGACCAAAACATAGAAGTAAATATCAAGTTATATACCGGTACATGTGATAACAGAGCAACAGAAAATATGGGGGTCATATGTCCCCATAGATGACCTGGCACAGTATCTCTAGCTGTAAGCTGAAGATGCTCTCCCAGATTGATTATCATGAGCTATAAAGACATAATAAATGTGCTGTTTTCTAATCAAAATCCTATAGCGAACGAACGGTCGTACGTGATTCTGCGTGCGGTATGCGTCTAAAATGTACGATTAGTCGTGCGATGCACGCACACGCAACCTACGATTTTGGTGGACGCAACCACGACGCAGACTACATGCAGTAAAGAATTCACTAGACAATTCTTTGCTGCGACCATTCTGCGTCTTTTAGAACGCCAGGGGCACGCAAGACAGAAGTACGGAGCACGTACGACAGGCGTGCATGTGACGCAAGGAACGATATACTGAAATTCCAGAAAATTTACAAAGAATGCGTACTTTTCTCGAAAGAGATTCATACTTTTGACCTGCTTTGAATGTACATATTTTGAGGTGCTCTTACAACCCGTCGTGCGTCTTTATAAATCGTGCGATTTTGCAGAGTTTTAAAACGTACGATTTACAAAGACGCACGACGGGTTGTAAGAGAGACTTATGTTGTGGACACACCACACTAATACCACTGAATACCCAAAACATAGGGTCCGATACACAATCAATAAAATATTGTATTTTCAATCATTGACTAAGAAGCCAGTCTACAATTTCCAGTCTATTTTTTTATTATTTTCGGACTGACTAATTTGAGGCATCACTTTATCCATTTTTGGATAAATCACTACGCGGTGCGCATAACTCCAAAATCCTGTCGCCAAAAAGTAGCAAGCAGAAAATTGAAATAAAAACAACATTTGCAGCAAAATAAAGTTTGATTTTCGTCTCAATTTTATCGAATAAAATAATTAATTCAAATCGGATTATTAATTTTACTTTATACAAGCATGTGAAGCAAATGTGCCGCGTGACAGGAAGTACCACGTGTATGCACTTTACGGGCGCTGACATCTTGAAAGTAGTTAACCCAGAATGCCCACCATAGATAGATGATAATCGACGGGTGGCGACATCTATTGGTAGATATTGATTTTCAATAGCCAATACCCATCTATGATCTTGTCTTCAGCTCTTCCCTTGCATCAGAATGGGCTTTGGTTTTACTAGTCAAATAAAAGTGTACACCAGCACTACTTTAGTTCGTTCACCCTCATGGTGGGGTCTTAAAGCAAGTTAGCACCAATTATCAACCATGTGATTGTTGTCTTAGCGGGGATACACACGAACAATAAACACGGTGACAATATCTACCAATAGATGTCGCCACCTGTCGATTACCATCTATCTCTGGTGGGCATTCTGGGTTAACTACTTTCAAGATGTCAGCGCCCATAAAATGCATACACGTGGTACTTCCTCATGACTTCCTGTCACGCGGCATATTTGCTTCATATGCTTGCATAGAGTAAAATGAATAATCTAATTTGAATTAATTATTTTATTAGATGAAATTGAGACGAAAATCAAACTTTATTTTGTTGCAAATGTTGTTTTATTTCAATTTTCTGCTTGCTACTTTTTGGCGACAGGATTTTGGAGTTATGCGCACCGCGTAGTGATTTTTATCCAAAAATGGATAAAGTGATGCGTCAAATGAGTCAGTCCAAAAATAAAAAAAAATAGACTGGAAATATTGTAGACTGGCTGCTTAGTCAATGAACACGGTGGGGATTGTGCATGATGGGATGGATAACGACTACCGACAATAGGGAACGATTTTATCAAGTAAACCGTGAAGTAATTTCGGACAAATAAATAGTATTTCGTTGGTGTTGTTATAAAATCTCGTAACTACGGCTTGAATCAAACCATAGTTACGAGATGTTATAACAACACCGACGGTTTATCAAAACATAACGGTAAACCCAGTCTATTTTTTGCACAAAATTTGATACCAACTCGCCTCGCTTCAGGTAAGACATTTTGCAATAACTCTGTTATTTCTGTATCAATTTTCAAGCGGTTTGCTGCATGTACCCCGCCTTATCGAGCTCTTTCATCGGATGTATGACATATTAGATAACTCCTGATACTTTTTCCGAAATATTGTCCCAACCGACCAGAAAGCGGAATGGTAACGACTACGGCCAAATCAACCACGCTTCAGGTAAGAATCTGTGTAATAACTTTCTTATTTCTGCGTCAATTTTCATGCGGTTTGTTGCATGTACTCCGTCTTACTGAGCTCTTTTCTCAGACGTATTATCTATCTGGAACTTTCCTGTACTTTTCTCAAAAACTGATCCCAACCGACTAGACAAGAGGGCCGTTGGCCCTAGGTCGCTCACCTGAAATTGTTGAGAATTAGTCAAATTTCTCCTTTTCTGGTGCCATGGCAACCAGAGTTTTCAGTCAATTTCAATTCTTTTAGCAATTCTTTAAGAGGACCTCCTAAGGAATATTTTTGCCAAGTTTAGTTGAAATTAGCCTGGTAGTTTAGGAGGAGATGTCGTTCAAAGATAGTATTGAGAATCAGTCAAATTTCTCCTTTTCTGTTCCTATGGCAACCAGAGTTTTTTTATGGATTTCAATTCTTTTAGCAATTCTATAAGAGGGTCATCTAAGGAACATTCCTGCCAAGTTTGGTTGAAATTGGCCTGGTAGTTTAGGAGGAGATGTCGTTCAAAGATAGTATTGAGATTCATTCACATTTCTCCTTTTCGGTTGCCATGGCAACCAGAGGTTTTTTTTATGGATTTCAATTCTTTTAGCAATTCTGAAAGGGGGTCACCTAATGAACATTCCTGCCAAGTTTTGTTGAAATTGGCCAAGTAGTTTAGGAGGAGATGTCGTTCAAAGATAGTATTGAGATTCAGTCAAATTTATCCTTTTCTGTTGTCATGGCAACCAGAGTTTTTTATGGATTTCAATTCTTTTAGCAATTCTGAAAGGGGGTCACCTAAGGAACATTCCTGTCAAGTTTGGTTGAAATTGGCCATGTAGTTTCAGAGGAGATGTCGTTCAAAGATAATATTGAGATTCAGTCAAATTTCTCCTTTTCTGTTGCCATGGCAACCAGAGTTTTTTATGGATTTCAATTCTTTTAGCAATTTTGAAAGGGGGTCACCTAAGGAACATTCCTGCCAAGTTTGGTTGAAATTGGCCCAGTAATTTCGGAGGAGATGTTGTTCAAAGATAATATTGAGATTCAGTCAAATTTCTCCTTTTCTGTTGCCATGGCAACCAGAGTTTTTCATGGATTTCAATTCTTTTAGCAATTCTGAAAGGGGGTCACCTAAGGAACATTCCTGCCAAGTTTGGTTGAAATTGGCCAAGTAGTTTAGGGGGAGATGTCATTTAAAGAAATTGTTGACGGACGACGCACGACGGACGACGCACGACGGACGGACGCCGGACAAAAGGTGATCACAATAGCTCACTTGAGCACCTTGTGCTCAGGTGAGCTAAAAAAGGGCCTGATTTTTTTTGTCGTTTTTCTGGTCGGTTGGGATCAATTTTTGGACAAAGTACAAAGATTCTACAAACAAGTCATATATCCGAGGAAAGAACTCACTAATGCGGGGTACATGCAACAAACCGCTTGAAAATTGGAGCAGAAATAAGAAAATTATTGCACAATTTCTTACCTGAAGCGAGGCAAATTTTGTCCGTATACTCCATATTCGTTATCCATCCCATCATGCACAATCCCCACCGTGATAAACACTGCCTACAGAACAATTATCGCGACAAGCCAGGGAGGTTACCTACTCTGAGCTCCCTGATGTACATGTGGGATAGTTTTTCAAATGTCTTTTCAAATGTCAAATAACATCTGTCTGGACATAGCGCAGTTGATTCTAACATCAAACCTAAGTAACTTTAGCTTTGATCATAATTTCATTTTACTTATGTGTTATGACTTATGAACAGGTTCTAATTTCTACTAGGGGTGAATTTTGTGGTAAGAATAGACTGCACCTTTATGCTTTGATAAACCGTCGGTGTTGTTAAAGAACCTCGTAACTACGACTTGAATCAAGCCGTGGTTGCGAGATCTTTAACAGCACCCGTGATATACTTTTGTGTGTTGTTTGTCCGTAATTACATTACTGTTTACTAGATAAAATCAATCCCTATGTTATGTCCAATAGATTTCTAGAATTTAATCAGTGAATATCTCACTTTAATTTTTCTATAAATTTGGTTAGCAATAACAAATTATACTGATTAATTACATACTACATGGAAGACTTAATAGCGCCACATTGATTCCCTATCTTAGAGAAAGATGTTTAAATGGAATGAAAGTCTGGGAACTTGATTTTCATCCCTTCTAAACAAACTATCCACTTACTAATTTAAATTATATCTGATTTCATTAATGCTGCTTTCTGTACGAAACCTTGTAAACAAGTGGATGTGTCGGTTCAGAGCTGATGTAAGTGTATATGCTACTGAATGTATGCCCACTTTCCACAGCCCTGCACAGATACCTCGAACATAAACAATGATAAATTAATCAATACTATTTTCAAACCACATTCTCACCATTGATGCTTCTAATACAAACATATATATTTATCATCTATCATGTTTATTTAATGTTTTATTAATGTTTTCCTATTTCTACTCTTTTCTTGTAATTTCCAATAGAAATCTTTTTGTCAGCTGGAAGATGTTGAAGCGGTGCACTAGTCAAATGCTTAAATATCCGAAAATTCCGATATTCGCACGTCAAACTGTTTGTTACGTTTTTTATCCACCATAGGTATTGAAATTTGCGCTTGGCGCGCGACTATCGGAATATTTCACTCAAAAACGCATGGCTGCAATAAACGTGTACACTTCATTGTCAACATAATGGGAATTTTGTTAAACTATTGTTACTTTATCTTTAGGTCGGGCAAATTACTACTTAAATGTACAGCAAACAATCTACTATCAATTATAGTTGCTTCGTTTACTCATTTTCTTTTGCATATTTTACTGATATTATCTGGAGATATAGAGACTAACCCCGGTCCAGATCGAGATCCTGCATCCACAACTATTTCAAACAGCATTTCCATCGTTCATTTAAACATTCGCAGTATACGCAATAAGTTAGATTTTATCTCAAATTCGTTGTCTGATTTCGATATTATGTGTTTTACAGAGTGCCATTTAGATAATAACGTACCTGACGCAGACTTGACTGTGGACACACATGACGGAGTAATGTATAGACAGGACCTTACTGCACATTCTGGTGGTCTTATAACATATGTTTCTAATTCGCTTTATTCTAAGAGAAGACTTGACTTAGAACTTTGTTCTATCCATTCAATCTGGGTCGAGGTTACATTTAGAGCAACAACCTTCCTACTTTGCAATATTTACAGATCACCAAAATCACCAGTCGTTTTCTGGGACAATTTCAATACGTCGCTCGAGAGAGCCCTCGAGTCAAATAAAAATATCATTATTGTTGGAGACTTAAATCAAGACCTCTTGGACCCGACCGAAAGACATTTAACAAATTCAATATCTCTAAATAACCTAACCAATGTGATCACAAGACCGACCCGAGTGACAGCACATACTGCGACCTTAATAGACCCAATTTTGGTTACAGATACAATTAATGTAATCCAGTCAGATACTATTGACACCAATAACGACATTAGTGATCATAAAGCTACTACTGTAATGATAAAGTTCAACAGTTTATCATCGACATGCACAAAAAGAAAAGTCTAGTATTACGACAGAGCTGACTTTGTGGAGTTTAACAGATTGATAGAAGCAGAAAATTGGGACTTCATCGATTTAGAGTCAGTTAATGACGGATGCGACAGATTTACATGTAGGTTACTCGAATTGATGTCCCAATGTATCCCTTCTAAAGAAGTCACTATTAGACCCAACGACAGACCATGGTACGATTCCGAAATACGACGCCTCAGTAGACAACGAGACAGACAAAAGAAGATTGTGACTAAACATGGACGGAGATCAGACTGGGACAAATACAAGACACTTCGTAATCGAGTTAACAATTTGAAAAAAAGTAGCAAAACAACGGTACTTCAGCAATCTAGATGAATGTCTGTCCGATTTTCGATTTCAAAATCCTGGAAAATATTGGAAACATATAAAAACATTGATTAATATGAATAAAAAATCTGAAAAAATACCAATTCTAAAAAGTACTGACAACAATTTAGAGACTATTTACTACACGGATGATGAAAAGGCTGAATGTTTAAATACTTTCTTTTCATCTATTTCAAATGTTGACGATTCGCATGTGTCCTTACCACGTTTTGATTTAAAAACTAATAGTAGTCTTAACAACATATTTATCTCAGCTAATGAAATTGAAAACCTTATAAATACCCTTAATATTAACAAAGCTGTAGGTCCAGATCTTATAAGCCACAGGCTCCTTAAGAATATTAAACATAGTATAGCTATACCATTATCTAAACTTTTTAATAAATCGCTTAACGAACAGGTCTTTCTTAGAAAATGGAAAGAATCAGTAGTCAATCCATTATTCAAAAAGGGTGACAAATCTTGCGCTTCTAATTATCGTCCAATTTCACTTCTAAGTTGTATCGGAAAGCTTATGGAGAGATGTGTCTATAAACATGTGTATAATTATTTTCACTCCAATAGTTTAAGGTAGAATACGCCTAATGGCAACTTTAGAAATTGGGGTGACAAACACTTCTGCCTGATAGTACATTATATTAGATATATATGTGTGCAATATGACAGAAATTCGTCCAGAGGTTTACTAGAAACTTGATTTTTCCTTATCCCACCCCCAACTAACAAAATTCCAATATGGCGGCCACCACTCAAAGCAAAAAAGTATCTGAATTTTAGACATAAACACATTGAATGTGTTTAGATTTTGGTTTTTATTATCAAAAACATGTTTACCCATCGTCTGATGTGAAATGATATGACCTTTGTGCGCATATGAGAGATATTTTGTTAAATTACTGCGTGCTTATTTAAAAATAAAGCCTCTTTATTTCCTAGTTTGAAATTTATGCCTCTGAAACAAATGTTGACAGTGCCAGAAATAAGTTCGCGCACTCTCAAAACCCGATATCAAAATTATTCTTATATGTGTAGGAACACGATAAAATCCACATATGCACATTTTATCCGTCAAAAATTTAAAATATATAAAGGTAATTCTTAGTACATGCTTTCGAACGCACTATTTCTTTCCCAAAAGACGTCAATGCCCCAAATGAAGGATACCGTAGCCCATATCTAATTATATGCTTATAACTAAAACCCAAACGTTGTATTAGACTTTCAGAAGTTGGCAAATGATAACATATCAGTTGTGATTTCGTATGACTTTCACCATTTTAACCCTTTACCTAGTAACCAATTGAACATCGCTATTTGTAAAAAGTAATGCAAATTCTAAAGACAAAATTGTACTTATTTTTTTTATAGTTTATAACAGCTTCCTTATACCACTTCTTCTGGATTGCATATTGAATCTAAGGACTAAAATGGAAAAAGAATCTGAAAGAAAGGATCAAATCACGGATCAAACCACGTTACAATTAACTGACAACGAGTTTGCACATTTAAATAAGGATCGTCGGCGAAGAAGTGATGAAAATCGAGTGCGAAAGTCTGAACAATGATGATCTGATCCACGCGTCGTTCTCAAACGATAAGCGTTTGATAACCGCATCATAGATTTCATTAGAGTACATGTATGAGTCTTCTACTGTAGGGTTTCTCGTTATATTGAACCAACCGGTATCAAGGGAAGAAACGGCTATTATACATACTACAATTAGTTTCCTAAATAGGCAAAATCAAAGTTTCTAATAACTTACAAACTGATGATATCAATCAAAATCATATAAAATTACACGAAAAATGTCTCTGAAAAATTGCTGTTAAACGGAGAATCATATCAGAAAAAGATATTCGGGTGTATTCGGGGAATTTCATTTACAAAGGGAAGTAATATTTAGCAATACTGTTGCTATATTTAGCAATATTGCTGCTAAAAATAGATACGGAAATTGTCGGCATTTGTCGGAAATGTGCGACAATAGTAAATATCCATTAGAATTATTCTACCTTAATATACAGAAACCAGTCAGGTTTTTTATCTGGTCATTCTACTGTCCACCAATTGCTCGAGATATATCACCAAATTGTTTCGTCTTTAGATTCAAAACAGAACTTGTGTATGATATTTTGTGATATATCAAAAGCTTTTGATAGAGTCTGGCATAAAGGACTTTTGTTTAAACTAAAACAACTAGGTATACAAGACCCACTACTGGAATGGTTTAGAGACTACTTGACGGGTCGGCAACAGTCAGTCATAGTCAACTCGTCAAGGTCAAGTCTAAGGTCAATTAACGCGGGCGTTCCTCAAGGCTCAGTTCTCGGTCCATTGCTCTTTCTCGTTTACGTAAATGACATTTCTGAGAACCTCATAAGTATTTCACGATTGTTCGCCGATGACACATCCTTGGCATGCTCTGCGACACATTTAGCCGACATTGAAGGCATTTTAAACCATGATTTAGTTATCATTTCTCAGTGGGCCAAGCAATGGCTTGTAACATTTAACCCGGCTAAAACCGTGGCTATGAATTTTTCAAATAGAGACAATATTCAATATCCAAACCTTTATTTCGATAATGTAAAGCTTAACTTTGTTGACAGCCACAAACACTTAGGATTAACTCTGAGTAGTAATGGTAAGTGGCACGAACATATCAAAAACTTGTTTAATTCAGCTTCAAAACTATTATGAATGATGAGATGTTTAAAATTTAGGCTAAAGCGAGACTCCTTAAATCAAATCTATATATCGTTCTTACGCCCGGTATTAGAATATGCATCTGTAATTTGGGATAATTGTACTGTTCGAGAAAAAGAAACCCTAGAAAAACTCCAAATCGAGGCTGCTAGAATTGTTACAGGACTTACGAGATCAACATCTTTAAATAATATTTATAAGGAAATTGGATGGCTTACTTTAGAGAATAGACGAAAATACCAAAAACTCATATTAATCTTTAAGATTCTAAATGGTTTAACTCCTACTTATCTTCAAGATATTTTTCCTGGACATGTTCACAATAGAACTCAATACAGATTACGTAACGCAGACCATATGGATTTAATTGCTTGCCGAACCCAACTTTTTGCCTCTTCCTTTATTCCATCTGCAGTTACCCTTTGGAATGATCTACCAGCAGACATTCAAGCAATACGATCTCTATCATTGTTTAAATCGCGCATTCTACAAATGCATTCCGTTCCTAGTGTTCCCAAACATTTTCATGTAGGTGAGCGAAGGTTATCAGTATTTCACACTCGGATAAGGAATAAATGTAGCGATTTACAAAATGATCTATTTCTTAATCATATCTCTCCAGATGCAAATTGCAACTGTGGACACACTATTGAAGACGCTGAACATTTCTTATTTCGCTGTCCTTTGTATATTAACTCGAGACTACGATTTTTCCATTCGCTGCACAGATTTCATCCTTTAAACGAAAAATTATTACTTTTTGGGTCCGAAACTCTCACATTTGACGACAATTCTTTCATTTTTAAAACTGTGCAAAATTATATAAAGGAAACAAATAGATTTGGATAATTTTCTCATCAACGTTTAGTAAACCCTTCTAATCTCTCAGCTGACAAGAAAGGCATCTATTCTTTTTTTTCTCTCTCTCTTCAGAAGAAAGAGCAATACATATTTAACACCATCTGCAATTATGTATCATTACCGGAATATCATTGTCAAATATTACAACTAAGAATAAAGTAGTTTGTAAGTATTCATACATGTATAACTGTTGAACTGTATGCACACAAGTGCGTACAGCTCAATAGGGATACAATGTGTGAACAACTAATGACTCTAGACCAGGTTTGTTATAAGGGAATGGCCGTATCTAAGTTGTTAGAACTTGTGGCCAGACCCTTTTGCCAACTGTTGATTATTCATTTGTTGAAAAATATGCACATGTATGTACACTTTGATGGCAATAAAATATGTTTAAACTAATCTGTCTGGACAAAACAATATAATAATTTACTATTTACTATAATATTTATTATAGTACATGTATTTTGGAACGTCTTTACCCTCTATTATCTGTTGATCTGCGTCCCATTCCTAACAAGAGCTGTCCGAAGACAGCGCGCTCGACTTTCTAAGTTGCTTAGTATAAAGGGGACATAACTCCAAATATAGTGGAGCCAGGGTAATGGGCCCTGGTAGTAAAGTAGAGGGTGTGATGGTGAATAAGTATTCCAAGTTTGGGTTGAATCCCTTTGATAGTATGGAAGTTATTGATGTTTGAAAAAACTTTAACCTTTGTTGCAACGCCGACGCCAACGCCAACGCCGACGCCCGGGTGACAGTATAAGCTCTCATTTTCTTCGAAAAGTCGAGCTAAAAATGGCATTGTATCAATTGACGTCACTTGCTAACCGAAAAAGATTGGAGAAAAGTTATATAGAGACAGAAAATAAGAGAGAGAATGCTGATTACCAGCTCCATTTTCATTTTGTCTCAATATTTCCTATCCTGCACTGAACGCAAATCCTATGATCAACGACGTTGTGCGTCGTGTAAAACAGGGCAACGTAACTGACATAGCCTATGTAAGAAAGAAAGGAACATGTATATATATTATGTATGTACAGTTTGACCAAAGTTTCGTACGAAGTTTATGACATTGTAAAAGTTGAACGATGGGAAGGCGATGTAGGTCTAGTAGCTAGAAGTAAAATATAAACAAGAGCCGTCATAGACGGATTATGCTCCCCGAATAAGTGTTTGTCACAAAATAAAAACTATCATACATTAAGCCCCCTTTTCCCATGACAGATTTTTGTACACACATTATTTATAGAATATGGTCTAGGACATCTCATTTAACACATAAACACAAAAATTCATTAAATTCTGCCCATTAGATGAAGAGGAATTAGAGAAAAACTAATTTTGACATTAAGGCCCCCTTTTCCATGACGCAGCCTCAAATTACAAAACGGAGAAAAAAGTTCGTAGGGATTATCCCAGGGAGTTCACATGTGAAGTTTCATTAAATTTGGTCCAAGGGTTGCTGAGATCTGGCTTTGGACGGACGGACGGACGGATGGACGGACAGCGTGACGACTATATGCTCCCCCGAATTTTTTTCGGGGAGCGTAATTAAAAGAATAGATCTTATGAAATAAAAGAACACTTGAAGACTTAAAACTTTCTTTCAACATTTCCTTAAATAACGACATTGTAGACTTGCCGAAAATGAGATGTGCGTGGGCGGCTAAATAACTATTAAGGCGAAAGGGGAAATGCTACGAAAACGGAAATAAGATTGTGTTGATCACACTCTTTTCTTCTTTTTTCCTGGTTCATTCTGAATTACAGATAATTGTTCATGAAGGAAATTAAGTTCCACACATTTGCTTATCTTTGGCGTACCTGTAAGAAAGTGTGTCTGCTTAAGTAAACACTTACATACGAGAATATATCACTAAAAACGAATATTTGCTGCTTCCCAATTAATGTTTTTATGATTTAAAGTACAATAATTTTGACGCAGAGTGCTATGTACATAGCACTTTTGAAAATCAACTAGCATAGAAGAGTGAGTCATTCTATGTCGGAACAGGTAGGCCTATACTATATGAGGTAGAATGACTACTGTTAAATGTACTTAAGACATTTCATTTTGAGCAAGCTAGTGAGACGTACAGATAATGACTTTTCAAAATGTAATAGCCTACATGCACAGACCCATAGGTGAAACCCATGTTGTCCAGGAGGGCTGCATGGGCCGGTGAAAAAACCCTCTAAAATCACTTTGATAGGCCCATGGGTTGATCTAGAGGGGGGGGGGGGGGGGGGTCGGAGGGGTCCGGACCCCCCCCCCCCCCCTGGCATTGGCCGAAAATTAAATTTTGACTATAATTATAAATTTAGTGAAACATTACATTTTATTACATTTAAAGCCATAATTAGAGCTTGGACCCCCCCCCCCCCCCCAACTGTAAAAAAATCTTGGGCTTGGACCCCCCCCCCCCCCCCCCCCTGGAAAAAATCCTGGATACGCACTTGAGGCCTACGCCTTTTTCTTCCAAATTCGGATTGGGGATTATCTCCAAGGCCTCACGATGCCCCCATACATAGATCCATTCATTCAAACATCCTTTTTTGCGCATCCTACACATTGTTGGTAGGCCTACTCATTTTAATTGATCCATACAAGCAATTCAGATGAGTAGCCTGTAGACCTGTAATTTAATATTATAACACTTTCTGGACGCTGCAACTCCCTCTTAGTCTGTTGTTCTGCAAAACATTTCCGACATGGTCAGGCCACGGAACTAGATCGACAGTGCAAAATACCGTCACTTTTCGCCAAAAACCTCGTAACTGCAGCTTGTTTTAAGCTGCAGTTACGAGGTTTTTGTTGAAAAGCGACATTCCATTATAGGCTATTATTCTAGGTCGATCATCTCTCATCGATCGACGAGGATGTTTACATCATAGAAAAAGGGACAGTCATACTTAACCCTTTCCTAAACGAACATGGCTTTCGAAAACATCGAGAGAAAGGGAGCAAATGCTGAAAATAAAGAATATAGGCCACAAGTGACAAGGGGAAGGATCTATGGCTATTCATTGTCTACATTTCGAAATCTAACCATTTGACCTACTTTCAAAATTGCAAGCATGCACTGTCATAAACATGTTTTTATCATAAATACTTGACCTACATTGTCTACCTACGATTATCAACAGTAATTACTCATTGAATGAATGAATGAATGAGTTTAATACACATTTACGACAAAAGTAGTAATTACCTATCTACACGTTTTGGCAGGTTCCCGATCGATTATTTGCTATGTAATCGTTGTCAAGCACCGTATCATTCACGTGGTTAAATGTATATGCAATACAAACACTAATTAGACAATTAAACCGCTTTATTTTCCTTTATCTCTCAATATTATTTCACTCCCGGAAGTTATCCATTGACCATGAGGGAAACCACTTAATGACGTCACGATCTTTCCATATATAGAAAAAGCCTATCCTACTATGCATGAGAAAAATGTGGCTATTGACCAATCAGCGAACAGGGAAGTCATTCGTACCCTAAACTTTTCACACCATGTTTTTCTGGTAATTATTTGACCATTTTCGTGGTAGAAACATACATGTAAAAGGGGAAATTATTCAATCGGGATTTTTTTTTGATTAAGAATCCAGTATTTTGACCCTTTCTCAAACGAAAAGATAATTGACTCGGCCAATTTGAAAGCTGCTGCAGACGACAAAGTTGGTGTAGCTAGAAAGAAGATTTTTGTGTACTATGAAGCACAAACAACATTGAGATGAAAGGGGAAATGCTAATTACACGATGGGATTGTGAATCATGGGATGGATGGATAGCAACAGTTTGTTGCATGTATCCCGCCTTACTGAGCTCTTTCCTCAGACGTTGATCTAGATCTAGATATGGCTTATTTGACAACTTATTCTAGGCCTATAGCCTACTTTCCAGCAAAATTGATACCAACCGACCAGAATTCACCCATCCAATGACGCACAATCTCCACTGCGAATTACATTTGTCAGCACTTTTCCTCGATGTTTTGTCACAGATCTACCTTTTTTCTATTATGGGCCCTGTTTGGAAAAGGGTTAAGCTGTAGATCCGTCATTTTTGTGCCATTCTCCTTTTCCCAGATTGCCTACTATGTGTGGGTAGTCATAGGCAGGTTACATTATTGTGGGGGGATGTTTAAGTGAATGGAACCCGATCGAGCTTAGCGTTGCTAGGGGGATGTGGGGCATGCCCATCAAGAAAATTTTGAATTCTACGAAGCCATTTCCTGCAATCTGGGCACTTTCAGACACCATTGTATATCTGGACCTTTCTTGAAGGAAAGTATGGCGTATTATTGGGGGGGGGGGCAAAGGATATGCTGACCCCCCCACCTTCTAGATTATTCGGGGGCCTGCCCCCCCCCCCCCCCCCATTTCCCACGCAAGTGGTAGTTAAAACTAAACTTAAACTTAAACTTAAACTGTTTATATTTGATTAAACGCCTATTTTTACGACAGTTCATATTCAATGGCGTTTTACAAAAATGATTAAATATATATTGCTGATGGGGGTCAAAACCTCATAACTACAGATTGGAAAAGCTGGAGGTACGAGATTTTGACATCCCACCTACGATATATCTATACACAAAACATAGTGTTAAAAAGATAAGTCATATTTTCTGTTCACCCTTTCCCGAGTAAGACTAGGTTTTTTCGTCCAAAGTAGGTTATGAATAATGATGGAAAATATTGAGAGAAAAGAAGAATTCGCCGATATTTAACAATTTCCCTTTCCCCTTAAAATTTTCTATGCTATAATTTGCACTTTATATACTATGTGTGTAATTATTTTGTCGTCTACAACTGGTTTAAAGGCGAACATTTCAAAATTGTGTCTTTCGGACAAGGGTTAAAACAGAGAATTAAAATTTGTGAAATAATGAGTTTTCAACTGTTTCTTGAAACTTTCGATTGTTTCACATGATTTCAAACTGACTGGCAGGTTATTCCAAAGTCTCGGTCCTATTGTGCCGAAGCTTCTGTCACTGAACGTCTGTTATTAAAGGGAACTTGATAACATTTGTCATTGGAATGTGACGATCTCAGTTCACGCCCGCTGGGTTTGGCCAAAAGCAGATCCGTTAAATATGTCGGAGCACGTCCAGTGGAGCACTTGTGCATAAACGTTAAGATTTTAAACGTTATTCTGGCCTTAATTGGTAGCCAGTGTAAGTCGTACAGAGCCTGCCTGGAACAGTCCATCTTTCTACGGTTCAACACAAGTTTGGCGCACATATTTTGTATCCTCTGTAGTTTACATAATTCAGTTTGAGCGATTCCGTGTAAAATTCCATTGCAGTAGTCCAGATGGGAAATGACCAATGATAGCACAAGGATCTCAGTGGCTTCCTTCGTCAGATACTTCCGAATGCATTTGATTCTGAAATAGTTCAACATTGCCACCCTGCATTTTCTTTTCACATGTTCCTTAAAGTTAAGAGATTCGTCCAAGAATGCGCCTAAATACCTGATACAATTCTGCAATTTAATTTGATCACCTGCAACATCAATTGATCTAGTGTAACACTTTTGCAATTGTTTTCGACTACCAAACATGATAAATTCAGTCTTTGATGCATTCATTTTGAGTTTGTTTTGATTCATCCAGTCATTAATTACAAGTGCACATTGCTCAAGATCTTTCACAGCCACTTTTTCACGGTCATTTTCGGGATTTGTAATTCTTTGATCTTCCTTGGATGGTTTAAAACGTGTATTTGCTATATGGTCGTCCGCAAACCCATACACAGAAATTGATGGTGAAATCACGTCAAATATAGTACCCGCATAGGTTAGAAAAAGCCAGGGACCAAGACAACTACCTTGGGGAACACTACACTGCAGAGTACGCGGTGATGACAACGTTGACTCGACACTCACACGACAGCTACGCGGACGCAAGTAGGAGTCTATCCAGTGTAGAGCTGTACCACAGACTCCATACTGGCTTTGAAGAACATCTATCAAAGGCAGATTTCTTTTTGTAAACGTAACCCTTTCTCGAACTACAAAATTATAGACATGTCCAAATTCAAAGGATTTGCAGACGACAAAGACAATGCTAACAAAGAATCGATATTTTGACTCAACCATTTCTCTCAAACGTTTTCATACAGACTCTTTGGAGACATAACAATGAGAAATTGATGATCCTTTCCAAACAAAATAAGATTTTGAAGATTCTATAGAGAAAGGTCTTTGGAAAACATTTAGAGAAAAGAAGAATTCAGATATATCTAAAACAATGACTATAGAATCTACAGATGACTTTGTGAATCATCGACCCCGGTTAGTATGGACTAAAAGAAGGTATTTCTTACCGCAGCGGCTGAAGCACATAACCATTGATTCTTGCAGTTTCTTTCACCGGTACTACCATCAGGCTCGTAGGAACAGGGGTCGGGCTAAGCCTGTCCCCCAACATGCTATATTTCCGTACAACGCTGAAAATTTAGGGAAAATCCAATTTAACCCCACCAATATTCAGACACTGGCCCGGACAGGGGCCTAAGCCCCCCCCCCCATATGAAATTGCTTTCTACGGGCTTGACACCATCAGTCTCTAGCTGCTCATTCCACCTATATTTACGATTATAGACTTATTGGTGGGAGACAAATTTCAGAAAGAAAATTCATCCGAGACCGCGGGAATCGAACCCTGTCTGGGCCAATGATTGCCTGTGCGCTACCATAACATAACATAACATATGTTTATTTCGTATTTCTAGGCCACCGGCCCATTATACAAACATGTATCAGAACAAAGATATATACAAGAGTGACATAATACAATGTAGTTAACAATATAGAATATTTTCATATACGACTCTTATAAAAGTTCTCTACAGATATGATTATTCATTATGCATACATATTATACTGTAGACAATATTTGGAGGAAGAATCCTATAGAGTGTAAATGACCTCGATAAATGAAAATTATCATTTCTATAGGTGTTCGTTATGATCTAGATCTATTGGAGAAAAAGAACAAAACGTTGGTTGTTATTTTCCTCCCTTTTCAATGATGTTTTGATAACTCGTCATATCCTTTTCAATAAGATAATCATGTTCCATAAATAAGAATGAAACATTTTAATACACTATACATTTTGCAAAACTAAATCATAAGCTTAATGTCGTTTGATACGATATGTATAACTGAATCGATATAAGAGACCGAATTATTACTCATTTTGAGTAAGATTCGAAATTGAAATTTTCCTGAGTTTAAATGCTTCTACTAAGTACTTTGCAAAACATTTTATGTTTACTTCTTTGGTGTCAGACATGATCCTTTTGAACAAATTTAGCGTCGGATATGCATTTTTCCATTCGTATGTGAAATACATATTTCTCAATTCATCATATAAGGGGCAAGTAATTACAAAATGAAATTCGTCTTCTATAGTGAAGACATTTCGTTTCAGACACCACTCACAAAATCTTAAGTTGTAGTCAATATTATTATGCCTGCCTATTTCTACGTTTAAATGGTGACTTGAACATCTAAAGTTAGCTAGAGTACGGCGATTTAGATATGGCATGTCAATCAAAAGATATCGTTCTACGTCAAGTAAGGAATAGAAGTTTTTGTAGTATTTGGTTTTAGAGGAGTTGTTGATTTTTTCGCGAATCATCTGATAAGAGCAATCTTTCAATCGTTGTTTAAAAACTTTCAAAAAAGCGTTGGAATCACCTACACTGTTAGAAAACCAAACATATCCAAAACCGTATTCAAATAACATCTCTTTAATCTTTGAAGCCCATGTAACCCTCCCATTCTCGTCTAAATTCCTTAGCATATCATAACATTGTTTGGGGTACCTATCAATAGGCATTTCTGTTAACTTGATCCAATATTTGATACATTGTGACATATAACTAACTGCAAGAGGATATCTTCCGCATTCTGACAGTGCTAAAAAGTCCGAGGTATTTTTATTTAAAGAACAAATGCGTTTGCAAAAATCAATGTGTACTTTTTCAATAGATTGACTGTATTCATAACCCCAAATGTCAGATGCAAAACAAAGTATGGGTTTAACCATAGAGTCGAAGAGTTTGAAATAATCAATTATGCTGAAATAACCAAACTTTTTTTTGTGATCTGTAGATGCTAAAACATGCTTTTCTGGCTTGTGATGCTTGATTATTTTTATGCATTGTCCAGCATAATCTAGATGTAAATAAAGCTCCAAGGTATTTATAACTTGTAACTGTTTCAACTTCTTTACCATTGTAGAACCATTTTTCATTAGCCTTCAATACACCACCTTTCCTAAAAACAATGATCTTAGTTTTATCCAAGTTTAAACTCATTCCAACAGATTCGCAAAAAGTATGTATAGTGTTTAACTGATGTTGGAGGTTAAATACTGTATCTGCTACGCATGATACATCGTCTGCGAAAAGCAATGCTAAAATCTCTTCAATGTCAGTTGAAATAAAAATTCCTCGATTACATTTTTGTCTCAGGTATTCTATTAGATCGTTGATGAATAGATCAAAAATTATCGGTGAGCTTCCACATCCTTGTCTGGTTCCCCTCTTACATGATATTGATTCCATTAATAAATTGTTTATTCTTATTTTACAGTTAAGTTTTCTGTACATATCTTTGAATATTCGGATAAATTTTCCTGTAATGCTTTTCCTTTGTAAAGAATCCCAGAGTCTTTCATGGTCGATAAAATCAAATGCTTTTTTGAAATCTATAAATAAACAGTAAAATCTTCCCCTCTTTTTAGATATATATTTTTGTGTTAATGATTGTAAGGTAAATATATTATCAATGATACTATAATTTTTCCTAAAGCCGGCTTGAGCTTCATTTAAGACATTGTTCCTTTCGGTCCATAAGGATAATCTATTTGTTAGTATGTTTATAAAAACTTTACACAGGCTATTGATCAAAGAAATTCCTCTGTAATTATTTGGGTTGTTTGAAGGACCACTTTTATGTAAAGGAACAACAATACTGGTACACCAATCTATAGGAAAGTGTCCTGCGTCGTATATCTTATTGAAAAAATCTGTTAAAAACGGTAAAATAATGTCAGATGTGTATTTGTATAATTCGATGCACAAACCATCAGGTCCAACTGATTTATTTGATTTAATCATTTTAATACTTTGTTGAACTTCTTCTGGTAAGATACTTCTGTTCAAGTCGTCATCGTTACAGTTGTGGACTATATTTGAAAGTAAATCGTTGTCATGGTTAACGTTTGTTGCACTATATAAACCAGTGAAATGCTCAACCCAATCTTTGTTACTAACGGATGCCGATTTGTCAGGTTTCTTTTTAGAAATGCGAATTAAACTCCAAAAGGATTTAGCATTTTTACGCGAATTTACTAGCTTTATTCTATTTTCGCGCTCAAAATTCAAACGGGTTTTTCTGCACTTAGCTTTAAAATGGTTTCGCACTATTTTGAAACGTAAAAAATCATTGTTTTCATTTGTCATTCGATACTTTTTTAACGATTGCATTTTATTACATTTTAATTGTTGGCATTCGATATTCCACCAATCTGGATTTAAGCAACTATCGTTATCATTTGATTTAAATTTTTTCTTCATATTATAAGCAGAATTGTAATAGCATGATTGAAACATTGAAAGCTCGCGATCAATATCTCTATCGGTTACAGACGCCGTAGTGCGAAAATTATTGAAGTTTGCAACGAATTTTTCAAGAAATGTGTCTTTCAAACCTTCGTTCCATTTATATTGTTGATGGATGTCAAAACGTAAATGTTCATGGTTAATATATTCATCCTCATTTGATAAAGTATTGTTATTAAATTCTATTGTACATGTGATGGGGAAATGGTCCGAGAACTCATCAGCTTCAACATGAAACATTGTAACTTTATAGAACAAAGAAGTCGATGCTAGAAAATAATCAACTAAACTTTTACCGTCATTTGAAAAACATGTATATTCACAACTACGTCATGACTGCGGTCTGAAATCATAAGGTAATGAAATGATCGAGACAAGATTTGCTGATAGTCAACATCTCCATTCTTCTGAATATTTGTAACCCAGAAATATTTGACGAGTGACCGACCACTGCTCTACCATTTGGAAGATTTACATCTATTGGCGAGACAAACAGGTCGTTACAGGTCAGTAGGAAGTAATTTTATAGGGGGACTGTAGCCCCTGTCCGTGCCAGTGTCTGAATATTTGAGGAGCTGAATCGGATTTCCCCAAATTTTTCAGTGTGAACTAAGAAAATTCGGCATCTTTGGCCAACTTTTGTGTGTGCGTGTGTGTGTGTGGGGGGGTAGTGCATGTTGGGCTGTCCCATCTATTTACTAACAACTTTTTTGCAAACTCCCTAACAGTCGTTGTGTCGTAGATATAATTATAAGGTATCTGTTTACCACTTCTCAAACAATACCTGTTTTGATGCCACTCATAGAACATGCTTAGAAAATCATTGTGACAAAAGAAGAAAATGCTAATAACCATTTCTTTCTCCTTTAGTCTCGAAATTTTCAGTACACTATTGTACACAAATCCTAACGTGTAATTTGTCGTCTGAAGCAGCTTAGAAATTTGACTGGTCTAAATATTTGCAGTTTTTTGTGAAACGTTTAATCTGTGACATAAATTGTCAGAGATCTCTCATCTACACATAATCTTCACAACGATGTTTGACAACTTAAGCAGACAAAGTAGAAATTGATATAAGATTTGTGTGCAACACACCACAGAAAATACAGGTCCTAAGTAAAAGAAAATACCGAATACATGTATATCATTTTCTTCTTTTTCCTCAATGTTTTCTCAAGTTTTTCTATTAGACACATCAAAAATTTGTTTGAGAAAGGGTTAATTGACTGTGGTGATTCGCCAACAAGAGTTGTCCGCGGACAACGTAGCTCGCCTATACGGGGGCTTGTCACAAAAACAGCTTATTTTTTAAAAGTAGGTCAAACTCCAAGGTCAAGGTCACTATGTCAAAGGTCATGGTCGCAAATGAAAGGTCTTGTCGAGATGTATCCCTGTATGAACTATCAAGGCTGTATCTCTAATAGTGCCTGAGATATGGGCCAGGTTAAAGTTTTTCAAAAGTAGGTCAAACTCCAAGGTCAAGGTTACTAGGTCAAAGGTCATGGTCCTAAATGAAAGGTCTTGTCGAGATGTACCCATGTATGAAATATCAAGGCTGTATCTCTAATAGTGTCTGAGATATAGGCCAGGTTAAAGTTTTTCAAAAGTAGGTCAAACTCCAAGGTCAAGGTCACTAGGTCAAAGGTCATGGTCCCAAATGAAAGGTCTTGTCGAGATGTATCTATGTATGAAATATCAAGGCTGTATCTCTAATAGTGCCTGAGATATAGGCCAGGTTAAAGTTTTTCAAGTGAAGACGGGACGGGACGCGACGCCGACACTAGGGTTGTGACATTAGCTCCCCGGACATAAAGTCCTGGCTCGCTAATAAATCGAATTGAAAACAGCTATTGAATAACACATGAAAATGAATGATGTCGCCAAAAATCGGGTCTTGTTTTGTTCTTCGTAAAATGGAAAACATTGAGCGAAAAGATAAATGCATTTTCTTTGCATCTCAGTCTTATCGAATTTGTTTAAGGATGTTTAATCCAAAGGTCATTCGGGATACGGGTACTCTCTTACGAACAGAGCGCATTCTCCCTACATTCCATTTCGATAGAATATTTGATGGTTTAATCAATAGACCTCGGCATGGAGAGTAGGATACGGGATAATGGGGGAAAGGATAGTAACACAAGAAACACATTATTGATTCGACTTAGAACTTTATTTCATTCTAAGAAAAAAACATACATGATCTTATAATACAAAATGATGCAGCTGACTTTTTAATGAAGTTTGTGAATGAATAAAAACATCTGTCATGTGGTGTAATATATTCCTTTAGGTTTATTAAATATTGATGGATAAGTGTAAAGTTATTGTACATGCAAGTGAGTCAAGATCTGGAAAATATACCTCATAACATTTGAGACCAACATGTATCCAAATCAGCATGTGCAATGTGCATACGCAGTCTGATCCAGATCCATATTGTTCACTTATAGTTACTTTATTAGCTGTGGCATCTGTAAGCAAGCAGAATGCATGCCTATTAGACTTTTTTCAGGCTCATCTGGAAACTTGATTTTCTAAAATGATCGCTTTGTCCAGATCCCAACTGATGAGTTCATATGCGTTTACAATAATTTTACAGATATCCAGATAACTTTTCATTGATTTTTTCGATTTTTCTCTCACTATTCGAACATATATATATACATAAATACTTAACTCTGTGTCATTTATTTACAATTAAAATTTAATCGAATAATATATCTTCATGTGTATACAGTATGACTACCAGATTTTTTTCAATGATAAAAAGTTGGTTGCTTTTCTAAACTGTAAATCGCAAACGATTAAAGATAAGCTTCATGTTTCTTTTTTATTAGTATTCTGTAAAACTGTTTTCACTGACATTAAGGGATTTAAAATCAGATACTATAGATCTATCTCTACTAGAGAAAACTGTTTTCTAACCAGAATATGAATGAGAATGTAAATAGCCATTGCTACAGTTTTGAAACTAGCTCTCTAAAACCCTGTCCATCTGAAATACTACGATTGAAACTACAAGTGATGGTAAACGGTTTCAACAAAACAGGAAACAATAGTTTATGTAATTTGAAAATCCTATTTAACACTTGCAATGAGTCTTTCTATGTTACAACCAATTCTATTCCAATGTAACCCTGAATATATCTATTCTATTTCAATTTAGACCACTTTGCTAACACCTTGCATGGAGGTCTCTAGAATAGACCAATACCAAAATTACTTTGTTGCAAAGCTTTTTGTTATCACTTAAATGATATTTTGATGAGCTATCTAAAAGTTATAGCAAAACAAAAGTCAGGGTTAGTATTCAATATTTGACAATTTGTAGTCCTGCCCTAATACTTTCATTTATCCATTCAAACTGATAGGGACGTCCAAGATAGTTTTGCACATTTGGCAGTGTACTCTTGGTCAACCATGCTGGCGACGTAATTCACATTGTACTCAGCAGCTAAGCTATGCAACAAGGTTTTCCTGTAAACACTATGGTGGTTTGAATGATAGAAATTTCATCACCACACAGATGACAGAAGGGTTAAAATCAGTCTAGATTGGTTTCACACTTGATAAGATTCTGGTATATCTGTGCTTAGAAGAGTAGCGTACTCATTCCTCCCATCTCACTCTGTTCCTTTACGAAGATCTCAAAGTACTGATAGATAATTGTGACAGCCAACAAAATACCGGTTCCACTACCAATTGCCCCTGAAAAACAGAGAGAATATTCCACTAATTTTCTGCATCCTGTGCAATAAATAAATCAACCAATCATTCAAATGATTAGTCTGTAAACCCCTCCTTTACATATGCTTAATAATATCTAGGATTGGACTGTATAGAGTTTTACGTCCAACTCAACAGCTCAGGTCATATGGAGATGGGACCTCGGTTAAAAGTCTCATCCGAAAGACTGGAGAAGCGGGGGATCAAACCAGCCACCCCTGTGTTACAAGTCCAGTGCGTTACCACTGCACCATCTCTGCCCCTAATAACATGTAAGACCATTTTGGTTCACTAATATGCATTTAAACTTATCCTTGGTATTTTTAATTCTACATCAAGAACTTCTAAATCCTATAATCAAAATTAGCCCATTCAAATGTAATGGCGCCTTTCAACGTCCCAATAAAAGCTTGTGAAAACATTGTGGAAAATGAAGAAATTGCTTGTACCAAGCAATTTCTTCATTTGCCACGATGTTTTCTACCCAAAAAGACAAAAACATGTACAATTTCATTTAGAAAACAAGGTGTCAAACTGTCACAAGATATGCCCGTAACACTGCTTTATGTCAACAGGGGGAGCGGGTTGGTAAAAGTTTCATGGTCCTAGCTATTATACTTTTCGAGATATGCCCTGGACGATTCAAGTATGAAAACAACAAAGGGCAATAACTCAAAATATAGGCTAGGTAGAGTTAAAATTCTTGTGCACTGCACTCCTCCTAAGTGAGATCTATACACCCATGAAGTTTCATGATCCTAGCTATAATACTTTTAGAGATATACTCCGGACAAGATTCAAGTTTGAAAAACAACAAAGGGCAATAACTCAAAAAATAAGCCAGGTAGAGTTATGGTTCTTGTGCACTGCACTCCCCCTTGGTGAGATCTATACACCCATGAAGTTTCATGATCCTAGCTATTATACTTTTAGAGATATACTCCGGACAAGATTCAAGTATGAAAAACAACAAAGGGCAATAAAACTCAAAAAATAAGCCAGGTAGAGTTATGGTTCTTATGCACTGCACTCCCCCTTGGTGAGATCTATACACCCATGAAGTTTCATGATCCTAGCTATTATACTTTTAGAGATATACTCCGGAAAAGATTCAAGTATGAAAAACAACAAAGGGCAATAACTCAAAAAATAAGCCAGGTAGAGTTATGGTTCTTATGCACTGCACTCCCCCTTGGTGAGATCTATACACCCATGAAGTTTCATGATCCTAGCTATTATACTTTTAGAGATATACTCCGGACAAGATTCAAGTTTGAAAAACAACAAAGGGCAATAACTCAAAAAATAAGCCAGGTAGAGTTATGGTTCTTGTACACTGCACTCCCCCTTGGTGAGATCTATACACCCATGAAGTTTCATGATCCTAGCTATTACACTTTTAGAGATATACTCCGGAAAAGATTCAAGTATGAAAAACAACAAAGGGCAATAACTCAAAAAATAAGCCAGGTAGAGTTATGGTTCTTATGCACTGCACTCCCCCTTGGTGAGATCTATACACCCATGAAGTTTCATGATCCTAGCTATTATACTTTTAGAGATATACTCCGGACAAGATTCAAGTTTGAAAAACAACAAAGGGCAATAACTCAAAAAATAAGCCAGGTAGAGTTATGGTTCTTGTACACTGCACTCCCCCTTGGCGAGATCTATACACCCATAAAGTTTCATGATCCTAGCTATTATACTTTTAGAGATATACTCCGGACAAGATTCAAGTATGAAAAACAACAAAGGGCAATAACTCAAAAAATAAGTTAGGTAGAGTTATGGTTCTTGTGCACTGCACTCCCCCTTGGTGAGATCTATACACTCATGAAGTTTCATGATCCTAGCTATTATACTTTTAGAGATATACTCCGGACAAGATTCAAGTATGAAAAACAACAAAGGGCAATAACTCAAAAAATAAGCCAGGTAGAGTTATGGTTCTTATGCACTGCACTCCCCCTTGGTGAGATCTATACACCCATGAAGTTTCATGATCCTAGCTATTATACTTTTAGAGATATACTCCGGAAAAGATTCAAGTATGAAAAACAACAAAGGGCAATAACTCAAAAAATAAGCCAGGTAGAGTTATGGTTCTTATGCACTGCACTCCCCCTTTGTGAGATCTATACACCCATGAAGTTTCATGATCCTAGCTATTATACTTTTAGAGATATACTCCGGACAAGATTCAAGTTTGAAAAACAACAAAGGGCAATAACTCAAAAAACTAGAACTGTCGCAAAGCGGACAAATACCCCCCACTAGCGCGTTGTCACTGAAAAAGTGCTAAAGTTCAAAGTGGCATAACTCTGAAACTACTGCCTGGATCAAGATGAAAATTGCAGGTGCACAACTTCATATGATAGGAAACAACCTGCTAAAATTTCAGCAAAATCGGTCAAAAACTGTGGGAGGAGAAGAGGACACAAAATTATGTCCACGGACGGACGGACGGACGGACGGACGGACAGACGGACAGACGGACGGACAACCTGAATCCAGTATACCCCCCCATAACTTTGTTGTGGGGGGTATAATAAGTTAGGTAGAGTCACGGTTGTTGTGCACTGCACCCCCCCTTGGTGAGATCTATACACCCATGAAGTTTCATGATCCTAGCTATTATACTTTTAGAGATATACTCCGGACAAGATTCAAGTATGAAAAACAACAAAGGGCAATAACTCAAAAAATAAGCCAGGTAGAGTTATGGTTCTTATGCACTGCACTCCCCCTTGGCGAGATCTATACACCCATGAAGTTTCATGATCCTAGCTATTATACTTTTAGAGATATACTCCGGACAAGATTCAAGTTTGAAAAACAACAAAGGGCAATAACTCAAAAAATAAGCCAGGTAGAGTTATGGTTCTTGTGCACTGCACTCCGTAATGATGAGAAGAATATAACTGCCAAGTTTAAAGTCAATCGGACTTAAGGTGACAGAGTTATGCTCCGGACAAAGAAGTGGACGCCGCCGGACGCCCGGACGCCGGACATCACGGGTGATCCCATAATACGTCCCGTCTTCGACGGGCGTATAATTACCATCAGCAACATCTTTGAATTTGGACAAGTCTAATTGTTTGCTGTCTGGTAATAGGTGAATAAGGTACTAATTGTTGAAGTTCCTTACCCATAAAGTCTGCCATGACTGACAATGCTCCGATACACAAACCACCGAATGCAGCAGCAGTGGGGATGTAACGATTTAATTCTTTAATCATGGACGTATCTCGATGACCTCTCATTACCATCTGTTGGTCTTTAAGCTGTTTAGCGACCTGGTAATAAATATGGTACAATATGTAGTATATGTTATAAAGAAATTTTAGTTTCTGAACAACCTTTTATTATTTATTATTGCGCAATGCATCCTAACATCACTGCAAAACTCTTTTACAAGTACATCTCAGCAGTAGAAATATGTCAACATACTTTAAAGGGATGACAAATGACAGACTTGCGCGATTTTTTTAAACTTAATTGTTGTATCTAGAGCACCTTAGTAAGGGTTTTTCTGACATTTTTTGCATCCATGTAAAACATCCAATCAGGCACATGATACATCCTCTTATGAGAGAAATTTTAATCAATGAAGAGACATTTTGTGCACATCATAATTCAAAGTTGATTTTGAGGGAAAAAGGACAAAACACTTGGTATCAAATACATAAAACCGTTTAATAAACCTATCCAATAAGGCATGCCAGGACAAAGTATTCTTTGGGAAAGGATGGATGGCAAGATTTAAGTACAATGTCAGGAATTTACAAGGTTTTAATACAAACTATGCCTACATGAGAAAAATATCATTCAATATGTACTTACATCCTTTGCACTTGAGCCTGATACTTCAATCCATGTTTTTGAGAAGAAAGCACAGGATCCCAACATAAATATGATATAGATGACTGCATGTATAGGATCCTCTACCACATGTGAGAGCGTTTCAGGTGGAGACATGTAGTAACATAAACCTCCTATAGGATAACTCCTGGCTGGACCTCCACCACTCACGTCCTACAAGAAATATACAGGGCTCCAGGTAAAAGGGAGGTGATGACTTTTCAAAATGCAATAATTCTATTATTGGTCATCAAACCCTATGTTGTAGGTATTCATGTGTATCGTCTAGTTGAGACAATTCAAATGAGTACCCACAACATAGAGTTTGGAATTCAAATAACAAAGTTAGAATGCCTTCACCACCACTTATCTGTAGCTCTTAATTTTATAGTAAACACCACAAATAAAACATTGCAAGTCTGTATGTAGAAATGGGTTCAAAATATCGTCTGAGAGAAAGGAGTAGCAGACAATTTTACCATCGTACCAATAACCCTTGACTACAACTCATTTATTACAACTGGTACAAGTGTGCAACTGGTCAAATAATACAGAAATGGAGATTATGTGAATACTATTTTTTTTTTTTTGATGATCTACATCTCAGGCATAAGTACATGTACTTTAGAAGTTTGAAGAAAGTAATGTTGAGTAGGGTTGATATTGCTTATTCATATCAAAAACATCAATATAAATTTTTTTTCAAGTAATTTTTTTACTTTTCTGTTTCATTATATTTTTATCCATGTCTTCGACTCTTGGGTCAATACAAGCAATGTAGATTTAATCAGACTTACCGCCCACACTCCTAAAAGGTTGATGAGGAAATTTCCTTGAAATTTAGCAGCTAACATCTGTAAAAGAAAGATCAGGATTTAATTAAGTACTTTGTGATATCATTCTTGTGAACATCTTGGTAAAAAGATATCATTTGATTTGAATAAACATAGGAAGTTAAATTATTTTCCATGACAATTTTAGAAACTTAGAAAGTATCCAAATAATTGTTTAAGTTGTAGTGTACACACAGTTCAAAGTTTCCCTTATTCAAACATTCCCTGGTTTTGACGTCTTTAATAGAAAGAGTTTATGACTTTAGTAGAAATAGTTTAAATGTCTTTAGTAGAAATAGTTTAAGAAAACATTGAGAACACCGTACCTGAGAAATAACATATAAATTAGAAACGAGTGCACTCTGTAAGATAATTGGTATGTTTGAAGTGTAGAAGAGCTTGATTGGGTATGAGCTGTACTGTCCACGATAACGAGCTGACTTGATGGGAAGATCCACACGGAATCCCTGAAATAAACATGTAAGTCATTTTGTATCACAATGTACTTTTATTATACATGTACAAGTGAAATAAACTATCCTATCCATGAAATGTAAATATTTGTATTTCAGAAATAAGATCTTTGTGGCAATCATTTTGGTCTTAAAGTTTCTTTATTTTTCCTATATCATTTTTTTTTCACCAAATTTGTGTTATATAGCATAATGCAAAGTATTTTGAATAGCAATAAAAGAACAATAGCAATGCGGCTTGGAAGGCAGGTTTTCAACAAGAGCTTCGCAGAGCGGCGCATATACGCCCGAGAGGGGCTTGTCAGTAAAATTGGCAATATTTTCAATTCAAGGGCAGATAATTCAAACATGAAAAGTTATCAAAATATTGTTTGCACAACAAGAGACCAAAGAGATTCATTTTGGCTAGTTTGATTAAATTCTGTTTGAAACTGTAGAAGTAGCACACAGGAGAAAATGGGCATATTTGAAAAAATGGGCATTTTTCCTTAAATTCAAGGGCAGATAATTCAAGAACGAAAACAGTTATCTAAATTCCGTAAGCGATGTGCACAACTAGACACCATGGAGATTCATTGTAGCAAGTTTGATCAAATTCTGATCAAAACTGTAGGAGGAGTTGCGCACACAAGAAAATGGGCATTTTTTTAATTCAAGGGCAGATAATTCAAGAACGAAAAGAGTTATCTGAATTCCGTAAGCGAGGTGCACAACTAGACACAATGGAGATTCATTGTGGTAAGTTTGATCAAATTCCGATCAAAACTGTAGGAGGAGTTGCGCACACAAGAAATTGCTAACGGACGGACAGACGGACGGACAGACAGACAGACGGACGGACGAGCGGGGCCATAACATAATACGACCCTTCTGGCGTATAAAAATTACGAATTTTTTAACCACGAAAATTATACTAACCTGGAAATAAATAACAACACCAAACACGAAAACTGTAGCTAACAAGTTCATCAAATTGGGTAAATTTTGTCTGTAAAATGCTTCTCTGAGTGCTCGTACTTTGTCTGCTTTAGTTGCCAGTAAGTGGAATAAGGCAATAATCGCTCCTTCAAATTCAGTACCTGCAATCGAAGCGAATCAAAATTTACACACAGATAAACAAACAGCAAAACTTTCACAGACAGAATAAAAATGTTTATTTACAATTTTTATACACAACATACATTTTTGAACAAGTACATGTATATTATATTTGAAAGCAACAGGAAAATTTCTGACCATACACGCTCTGACAATAAATGATATCCCAAATAGTAGTATTACATCGAGTGGTTCAAATAATTCTCAAGTCATAAGCTTAGTTTTGCTTCAAACTGCATTTAAATTATAGTGAACTGAATACATTTGCAAATTCCATTTAAAAGTGTGAGGGAAAAGAGCAAAGTTATGGTTGTATAAATGTCTATATGCACTAATAAAATTTTGCACAAACCCTTCAAGATGGTTTTAAAATCAAACTACTCGTTTTTAGCAATTTTGTTAATACTACATCTTTAACACATTACCAAACCACAGAATTTTAGACTTACATTCTAAATTCAAAGATATTACTGATGAAAATTTCAATTAAAAGAAGTGTTACATCTTTTGGTCTTCTTTTTTAGAAAACAAAAATGAGGGAAACAAAGAAATTGCTGGTCACAAGCAATTTTCTTTATTTTCCACAATGTTTTCCAAAGTCTAGACTATCTTATCAGGCATCAAAGAATATCATAGTATGGAAAATGATAAACAAGAGGTTTGCAGAACATTGAGGTGGACGAGACTCACCTCTGCCAGTATTGACTGTAGCCGGACTAAACGCCTTCCATACAATAGTTTCACAAATATTTGTGGCTATAAACAGAGAGATACCAGAACCCAGACCATAGCCTTTCTGTAACAACTCGTCCAACAATAACACTATCAAACCAGCCACAAATAACTGAAAATAAAATAACATTGTTTTAGAAAATTTTAACTTTTTCAATATTTCAAATATAAACATTACATTCCTTGACAAAGTATTGAGGCTCCAAATATACATTATTATCGCCCCACTTTACTTATGATTCAGTTAATTTTTAATATTGTCAATATGATATAAATGTCTATTTCATATTTTTATACAACATTGCCAAATATCATATGAGGAAGTTGTTTGGGAAATACAGAACTAGTCTCAATGTGCCTATTTCAATTATATTTACATATCAGGCTTTATGTCATTTTCAACATTTATTCAATTAAATCTTGAGTCATCATTTATATTAGAACTGCCAGCTCAAATTAATCCTTTCCCTGGGTTGGTCCAAATGCAACAGGGTTCAGACGACAAAATCTGTAAGAATGAAAAGGCTTTCATGTTCCGGTGCTTCAACAGACATCACTGTATGTGTAAGGATTATCATGCTTGCATGTGTTACCTGTATGATGATGAGCAGACAAACACCGGCCCCGACCTCGGACGGATCTCCGTACATGCCTGTCATGACGTACACAATAGCTTGACCAACAGTGATCACCATACCAAACACTGAAATATACATTGACATCGTGCAAATAGTACATAACTTCAAACATAGACAATTATTACAGCAGTATTAAATTCTTAAGTATTTTTCAATTTCCTTGGAAATTATATACTGCTGAATAATTCTCTGGTTATTAGCTCACCTGAGCACGAAGTGCTCAAGGTGAGCTATTGTGGTCACTCAATGTCCGTCGTCCGTCCGTCCGTCCGTCTGTCCGTCCGTCTGTCAACAATTTGGTGTTAACACTCTAGCATCCACAAAAGTTGGCCAATCTTAATCAAACTTGGTCAAAGCAAGTATGGTCATAAGTTCTCGGATGAGTTCGATTATGGGCCTGATCGGACTTGGAAGTCTGGAGTTATTTGCCCTTGAACGTAAAAAATAGCTAGTTTTGACTTTGTTAACACTCTAGCATCTACAATTATTGATCAATCAAGACAAAACTTGAACATAATGTTGGAGACCATAAGATCTCGGATGAGTTCAATTTTCAGTCTGATCTGACCAGAAAGACGAGAGTTATGTGCCCTTGAATTTGAAAAATTGCCATTTTTGGCAGTTTTCGACCTTGTTTACACTCTAGAATCTACAATTATGAATCAATCAAGACAAAATTTGGTTACAATGTTGGGGACCATAAGATCTCGGATGAGTTTGATTTTCAGTCTGATCTGATCAGAATGTCGAGAGTTATGTGCCCTTGAACTTGACAAAATTGCCGTTTTTGACTGTTTTCGACCTTGTTAACACTCTAGAATCTACAATTATCAATCAATCAAGACAAAATTTGGACACAAGGTTTTGGATCATAAGATCTTGGATGAATTTGATTTTCAGTCTGATCTAATCAGAAAGTCCAGAGTTATGTGCCCTTGAACTTGACAAAGTTGCCGTTTTTGACTGTTTTCGACCTTGTTTACACTCTAGAATCTACAATTATTGATCAATCAAGACAAAATTTGGACACGATGTTGGGGACCATAAGATCTTGGATGAGTATGATTTTCAGTCTGATCTGATCAGAAAGTCGAGAGTTATGTGCCCTTGAACTTGACAAAATTGCCGTTTTTGACTGTTTTCGACCTTGTTAACACTCTAGAATCTACAATTATCAATCAATCAAGACAAAATTTGGACACAATGTTTGGGATCATATGATCTTGGATGACTTTGATTTTCAGTCTGATCTAATCAGAAAGTCCAGAGTTATGTGCCCTTGAACTTGACAAAGTTGCCGTTTTTGACTGTTTTCGACCTTGTTTACACTCTAGAATCTACAATTATTGACTAATCAAGACAAATTTTGGACACAATGTTGGAGACCATAATATCTTTAATTAGTTTGATTTTCAGTCTGATCTTACCAGAAAGACGAGAGTTATGTGCCCTTGAATTTGATAAAATTGCCATTTTCGGCTGTTTTTGACCTTGTTTGCACTCTAGAATCTACAATTATTAATCAATCAAGACAAAACTTGGACCCAATGTTGGGGATCATAAGATCTCGGATGAGTTTGATTTTCAGTCTGATCTGATCAGAAAGTGGAGAGTTATGTGCCCTTGGATTTGATAGAATTGCCATTTTCGGCTGTTTTCGACCTGTTTTACACTCTAGACTCTACAATTAGTAATTAATAAAGACAAAACTTGTACACAATGTTGGGGACCATTAAGATCTCAGATGAGTTCGATTTTCAGACTGATCTGATCAGGAAGTCAAGAGTTATGTGCCCTTGAATTTGAAAAAAACCCTGCTTTTTCGGCTGCTTTCGACATTGTTTATACTCTAGAATCTACAATTATTTATCAATCAAGACAAAACTTGGACACAGTTGGGCACCATAAGATCTCGTATAAGCTGGATTTTCACAACGCTATTGACCATAAGTTCGTTCTCAGTCTTAAAGTCATAAATATTAATTGAATTGAACAAAAGTGTTGCTCATATCATTTTGGTTCAGGTGAGCGATATAAGACCATCATGGTCCTCTTGTTTAAAAATCTGTTGTGCAGATAAAAGGACTTCTTGGTTCAATGAAATTTCTTTGAAGGAATCGGAGTCAGAGGTCACCCAAGGATTAACCCTCAGAAATTTGACTGAAATGCATGCAGTAGTTTTTGAGATTTTCATGGAAAAAGTTTACCGATGGATGAACACTAGAAAGACACCACCATCACAATAGCCTGCTCGCTGGCCTGAAAAGATCACTTTTACAGTGCTTCTACATCTTGCTACAATCAACTTACATTTTTGTGCACCGTTGAACAGAGCTCTGTCTTTTGGAGTATCACCAACTTCGATGATTTTAGCTCCAGCTAACAGCTGCATAATGAGACCTGAGGTTACTATAGGTGAAATACCCAGCTCCATCAGTGTACCTGAAATCAAGGAGAATTGGACAATTAACTAATTACCAGACAGCAAAATTATAGACTGCTCCAAAATCAAAGATATTGCAGATAACAACTTAAGAGAAAGCAAAATTGTAAGATTTTTGGTCTTTTGGGTAGAAAAAATTGCTTGTCACAAGCAATTTCTTCATTTTCCACAATGTTTTCCATAGCATTTTTATTGTGGGATGTCAAAAGAGTCAATGTGTTGGAATGGCTTAATAAACTGTAATGTACATTTGGAACAAAATGGCAAAATTATACAATAACTAAGAATAGAAGTTATATTTCTCCTAAATTAACTTGGGACATCTGCATAATGTAACGACGCCCTCTTTGGCAATGTTTTCTGAGGACAGACTAATGGATAGACGAAAATAATTTAGTTTCAGGGTAAATATTGGTGCACTATACCCATGTTCACTAAGTATACATGCTGAAAAAATATCTCAAAGACAGATTTTATATTTGACATTTAAATATGACTTAAATTCACTCTGACTTTTCATTGCCTGTTGCCATGTTATAAAGGTTTTAAAGTTTCTCAAAAACATGCCATATAAAAACTCAAATTACAAAGCTTTTCATATGAATCATAGCAACCATTATATTTTGCTGTTTGAGAAAGGGTTTACAAATATTTCAGTGTAACCTACCTCTACTTGAAGCGAGAATGACTCTCTGCCAGTAGAAGGGATCTGCGGAGTCTGATGACATGATACCAAACAGTGGGATCTGACAGCACACCAGAAAGATGAATAATGTTATAGCTGTCCATAGTACCTTCTCACGGAACTGGATCTGTAATATCACATGAAAGGTATTTTGTCAATATATATCATCTAAAATATATTTCATACTGCCATTACCAATCACATAATTTTATGGAATAAACCTTTTCAAGGATTCGGCTCAACTATTTAAACATAGAAATCGCTTCAACTCACAAAAACATCTGAATTTAAACAAGCTGCATGATAAACTGCTAATGAACAAATAGTGTGATTGTAATTTTAGACCAACAAGTCTTACCTTTCTGTCTGGTTTAGCAATTTCTGGCAAGACTGCACAGAAGGGCTTGATGAATTCCAAAAACTTGACTGAAATGATATAAAACATCATGATCATCAGAAAAAAAATGAAGTTGAAGCCTATGTCATGGACTCTTGTAAAAATCAAAAGGCATATTAAAAGACTGAACACAACGCCATTTAAACATATTTACATGAGGATTCCTGCAAACTAAACCATGTAAAATATTTTGAGAAAAGGAGGAATTGTTGGTTGTCACTTGTCGGCATTATTCACAAGTCTTGTTTCGAAGATGAAGAAGTCAACCTTATTCAGTCTTGTCACATTAAAATATTGCTTCAAGACTAGTTTACAAAATTAGGTAAAAACGCCTTGATTTAACACGAAAACATGAATCTTCTGTCTTACTCCACCCATCTGTCCAACATTGTTTACAAACCGACGTGGCATCAGAGCCACACCGGCAATCGTAAATAATTCATATAAATACAAAATATATCTTGACGAAACCAAGCCAAAATACAAACACAGATACTTACTGCCCATTTTGTTCGTTGCTTCAATCAGAAGCTGTCTTTATAACGTAGCCAGTCAAATAATTTGAAAGAGACAGCAGCTGGACACGGCTGGAAATCTAAACGGAAGTCAAGTTAAAGATCGGTCACGTGACTTGTACGTGTTCAATTTTTTGACACTCTGTAACTTTTTCTCATTTGGTTGCCGTTTTAAACAGAGGTTTAATTCGAGCATCCACTAGAGAAAAAGAAGCATGGGAACGACACAGTCTTACACAAATAAATTTCCATGAAAAAATAAAATAAGAAACACGACCACTTTTTAGACTGGAATTTTGTGAAATAACATTATTAGTCTGGATTGTAAAACAAGTGCTATTGGCTGCCTAAGGGATTGTTCTTATCATAAAAGAAGGGGAAACATAGACGCATCGCCCAAGGGCCGATATTGTACCATTATTTATCTTTTACCTAGTTGTCAAATTTAATGAATTATAGATCGTTGATTTTTATCTTTTTCAATTTTCATTCTAGATAAATGAAACATTTTTGAAGATTTCAAGAAATGGCCTAGATCTAGATAGGTAAATTATACAACGTGATGAAATTTGATAATCTATATACAGTTTTGACACTCGTTATGTCGACATCGGATAAGTCGAACATCTGTTTAATTCGAGGTGGAAACTGGTACCGTCATCATAATTATTTAGCCTACGGAAAATAATCAATGTTAGTCTAATAGCCATTGAAATTTTAAGATGTAGCAGGAAAAGGAGAGAACTTGCCCCTTTCGACCAGAAATTCCTGTTCTTTTTCTTCTATTTTTCGAATTATAAACGTACTTGATGACAAAAAATTGGACAAGTATCATTTTAATCGTAAATAAACAAAAATCTAAATCGACACAAAGAGTTTCAACTATATTATAAACACTGCCTAAAATCCCCTTCGGATAATACTGACAAGCGCTAAATATGCTGGGTTGTTTTCTTGTTCTTTTCTATCTCCCTAAAAAAAGACTAGTAGGGCCTATATAAATTTTAATTTGATCACAAAAAACAGTCATTTTTTTTTATCTAGTTCTGACTAAGGGGAGTTGAAGACGACATTAGCGACAGTAAAAGTGGAAATTGATAAGGGTAAAGGAGGAAGCACCACCAGTTATTATTTTCTTCTTTACCAAAGCTTTTCTCTCATAGGCACACCAATATCAGGTTTATCAATTTGCGGATAAAATTATGCTAAAAAAACTAAAGAGACCAAAAATTTACAATACTATGTACAGTCGAAACTCGTTGCAAGGTTCTCTGCAGAATAATTTGAAGCCGTAGCGGCAAATTATTTATGAAATGGTAAACCTTGAAACGCGATATTTTCATGCAAATAAAACATAATGGGAAAAGAAGAACTTGCTCAATTTGAGCAATTCCTTCTTTTCCCACAATGTTTTATTCAGAATTAATACATTTTCATTTATAAGAATGCATAATTTATCAGTTTTGACATGAAAATACCTCTAAATGTCTCTTTTTGTGACCATTTTGAAGACATTTTAAAAGCTGTAGGGATAATTTTGACACTGTAGAGGCATTGTCCTAATTTACATTAAGCTGCAATGGGGCCGATACAGCTTATTGTGCTGGGTAGAACACTGTGTTGTATTTCTAAGCCGTAGGGAACAATCACGGTACGGAAACTACAGAGACAGAGCCAATGGCTCTGCCGCTTAAATCCTCTGGGGCGCTTCCGGCCATGCGTGGCTCTGTCTCTGGGATCACTATTTTTTGACAAAAACAGGTGAGTGTTCAACTTTGTTGTTCAATTATTTTCTTTTGGTGCATAAAATCGAAAAACCGGGAATGTCATTCTCCCCATTGATCATTCATCTGCCCGTTCTTATTCTGTGGGCTTTAAAGTCGGCTGAGTTTTCACAGGGTTATTGTCGTCGTGAGAACTCAGATCCAGGTATTGCATTTTGTGATTGATTAAAATTTTGGACCTAGCACGCAGAGCCAGGGACAGAGCCAATCGTCAGAGACAGAGCCAGCCGCCAGAGACAGAGCCACTAATAGAAATTGCTCAAATTTTATTATTGCCAATCATTTCTAAGGTTTTGTGACATGGAAAAGAGATGTCTAATCTAAGCGTATCCATCGATTAGTATATAACATGTTTTGGCTGCGGCAATTGGCTTTTTACTGTTGGAATGTACATGAATACAAGATGTAAACAAGAAAAAAATCACAGAGGGTCGACTCACGACGACATTAACCCTGTGAAAACCCTGCCGACTTAAAAGCCCACAGAATAAGAACAAACAGACACATGGTCTTAGGGGAGCATGACATTCCCGGTTTTTCGATTTTAAGCACCAAGAGAAAATAATGGAACAACAAAGTTGAACACTCAACTGTTTTTGTAAAAAAAAAAAAAAAAAAAAAAAAAAAGTAGTCCCAGAGACAGGGCCACGCATGGCCGGAAGCGCCCCAGAGGATTTAAGCGGCAGAGCCATTGGCTCTGTCTCTGTAGTTTCCATACCGTGACCATGTCATATTACCTCTAGATATCCGGAGTTTGACTCGTTGGATTTATGCTCAGTTTCGATCAAAATTATATAAATTCATTTTTATAGGCCATCAAGTACGTTTATAAATAATTCAAATATATAGTAGAAAATGGGAAAAAAGTCCGAAAGAATAATGTCTGTCCTTTTCTTACTATATTTCAAAGGCTATATTTGCTTAAAGATGTTTAACATTTTTATATCAATTGATGATGACGGGACCAGATTTTCACTTCGACTACCACATAAATTCGACTTATCCGACGTCGATATAATGAGTATCAACTGTATTAGACAACATAATGGACCTTGATCCTCCTGTTTGTATACGCAGAATCAAATTTTGAAAAGAGTCACTCAAAGAACATTTCTGCCAAGTTTGGTTCAAGTTGGCCTATTGTTTTTTTTTAAAGATTTTTCGTATGATTTCTCTAAGTCCTGTATGCCACGCCCTGCCACGCCCACATTTTTTGACGAATCGAAAATTCGCAAACGTGGTTTGGAAAGAGTCACCAGAGGAATAGTCCTGACAAGTTTGGTCAAGATTGGCCTAATGGTTTAGGAGGAGACGTTGGACGGACGGGCGGACGGACGAATGGACAAAAAGCGACCACAATAGCTCACCTTGAGCACTCCGTGCTCAGACGAGTTAATAAAAGTAAAACAAGCCTTTTATGGGTTCAAGACCCCCCTCCCTGGATCCGCGGTACCCAGATCCAGGTATTGAATTTTGAAAATGAACACGCTGTATGATAGAAACAAATCTAGATTCAGAAAATTATCTCTGAGTAAAACGTTTTGACTATAGTCAGTATGTGCAGTCCGACCAGACTGACAAGAGCCGATATGATATTCACACTAAAAATATGACCCATTTTGACGCAACCGGTCATGTATACTCAGTTCCAAAAGAAAGTGTGCACTTTTGAGTTTTACTTTTACCTTAATTTTCACAAATTTAATGGCAATTTAGTGAGTAAAAGTGATAATCATACTTCAGACTAGACCTTAAAGAAATTTAGCATCAAAACAGATGTCGATAGAATTGCTCATATTGCATAGACAGAGTCAGATCAGTTGATGGTGTTGAGATTTGCACTCCTTACAGTTTTTCCTGTAGATAGAGTTACAAGCTTATATGTCGTTTTAGGGTTTGGTCAGGCCATTCCAAGCCATTTCCAAGTTAAAGCTTGAACTTTCTTGTAGACGTTACGTGTACGTCAACGTTAGTAATCGCTACGTTAGTAGTCTAGCGAATTGCCGTCGAACGGTACGTGCAATAACGTTCTAAAGCGAATTCATTTGCCTTAAAGATGTCATACAAATGACCAGCTGCTATTAGAACATAAATACCGTACGAATTCAAATTTTCGGAAGGTTTTTGTTTTCACCAGATTCGGTCTTGCTCACCAACGTTAATTGCAATTCGTTTCACGCCAATGCACAATGTACAAATATAATGAACATGTGTTTTTATGCTACGATATGCCAAAAGGAGTGCAGCGAGTGTAATTTCTGATCGATAACTCATCCAGCACGTGAGGCATACGTAAAACACTAAAAATGCAAAATCGCAATCAAGCCGAAAATTCGTGCGTGCTATGTAATTTCTTCATCAATATATACTGAACAAAAGTGAAAACGCTACACTGGAAGATGTCTTATTTCTGGAAAAGTATCAAATTAATAGCATGAATTATATTTTGACGTTATTTCCCAGGCTTTCAGCAATCGTTTTGTCGAAATTTCATTGCCTTGTCTCCTTTAATGTCAGAGTTACAGCCATAAATGCGTTTAGAGCTAATTTCATCAAATGCCGCATATGCGCATGCGCAGAAAACTCTTCATTATTTTTTCGGAATTGGTCATATACAGGTTGCCAAAAAACACTTAACATCTCACTTATTTCTTGTAGCAAACTCTTAAACAAGGTCTAATATGTCGATTTTGTGAATTACATCCCTTTGACATAAACAAATAGGGAATTTAAAATGTTTGGTATTCACAAATTTATCACGGTTTTCGATTGGGTTTTTTGCAACATCATGCAGGCCTTACAGAGAATTTTTGAACCCTTTCTTCGACTAAGTTTGTTCCCAGATGTCCATGCAATAGCAATTTGAATTTCCTATGGGGATTACATTGTAAAATTTTCAAGCTTTGGAACATGATGGAAAAACTGCTTTTTAAACACCATTTTCTAAACGCTGAAACACTTTTATGCAAGTTTCTTTACATTTCCTGACTGGTAACTTGTCATACTACCATTCCGTGCAGTCCGGCATGGTTTGCATTCTACTGCTTGGATTTCTTGAAGGTTTAAATTGTGTAAAATTTCTGTTCAAATTGTACACCTGAAAAACGGACCCCTGTCACATTAAAAGGGTCCGTATTTCATCCTCGTAATTAAGATCCACAGAACTTTTAGTTCTTGGCTTAGCCAAGTCAATGAACAATGCGAAACACTTTCATTTGATTTTTTAATTGTTTTATGTAGAAGAAATATGACAAGCAAAGTAGGTGAAGCGTTTTCACTTTTGTTCAGTATAATTATATCGTTTGTCAATAGTCTTGAGATCGAGATGCGTCGTACAAAATTTCCTTGTGGTAGACGGTCTTTTCGAGATATTCAAAATTTAAAAGTGCACACTTTCTTTTGGAACTGAGTATATATTTTATGCCTCCGGTTCGAAAGATCGGGGGCATATTTTTTTTTACTCGTGTCCGTCCGTCTGTCTGTCCAAAAACTTAAAAAGCTCAACATTTGCCATTTCTCCAAAAGTAGGATATTCAACATAGGCCTACAAAGCTCAAATTTGGTATGTAACATTCTTTTAATATTATCTATCTGTTCCATGCAATTTGACCTTCCTCAAGGTCATCTGTTAACCCTTATCAACACTTTGCACAAAAACTTAACATTTTAAAAAATGACCATATCTGGGTCATTCGTGTTTCACAAACACATCTTGTTTTGTTACACTTTTTTCTTTTCCCTATAATAGAATTGGATTATATTTTTTCTGTCGAAAGTAGACTACGGGTTATTACAGGTTCAAAAATGAAATAAAAATGGATAGTCATCGACATTGTTTGGATTGTATCGGCAATCGTATGATATACCCCCTACAGGTTAAAAAGAGACATTTTCTTGCAACTGACAAAGATAACGAAAGTACTCACAAAATGTTGTAGACGTTTGCTTTACCTCGAAAATGGCTTCAAATTGATGTTATACATGTATCAAAAACAGAAAATCTAAAATGTGCGATGTCAAGAATGCGTTGGTGTATTAAAGAGAACATTCACACATTTAGTTAGATCAACGAAGCAGAAGCGGTTTATCTCAAAAGCTGCACCTTTTGTAAAACATTACCAGTTCTACATATTAGAATTTGATAAAACTCCCTCAATGAGTTGTATGTGTGCTTGCACTTACCACTGTTTTGCGTCATTTCATTCATGTATTTGATGAAAAATGCTGCAATTCACCTATAACTGCGATGACCTATACATTTTCTTCTCGAATTATTACCAGGACATATTGCTTTACAATGAGGGAGTTTTATCAAATTCTATTTTGTAGAACTTGAAATATTCATGAAAATATGCAAATTTTGACATAAAACGCTTCAGCTTCGATGACCCAACTGAACACGTGACAATAATTATCATTTTCTGAATCTAGAATACTTTTTGTAAGTTGCTTTAACTTTATTTTCGAAATGTTTTTTTTTTTTTTTTTTTTTTTGCTGATCCGATAAAAATGTTATTGGTGAACACCTTTTCTGATCACTGCATGCGCGATTTAAGATTATCCACCACATCCAAACAAAGCTCTGATATTTTCCACCTTCTCTGTTTCAAACTAAATTCAAATCGGTCAAGAAATTGTAGAATTATTGAAGACGTTATGCAGAGGGGTGTGTGTCAGGGGGTTCGGACCCCCCGGCATTGGTGGAAAAATCAAATTTTGACCATAATTAACGTTAGTGCAATGTTACACATCACTGCTTTTCAACGAAAACATCGTAACTGCAGCTTAAAATAAGCTGCAGTTACGAAGTTTTCGTTGAAAAACAACTATTTTATACCACACTTTAAGCCATCATAGACACCCCCCCTTGAAAAAATCCTGTGTCCGCCCTTGCATGCTATATTGGTTTTACGAGGTTTCCAAGATGGTCCCGTTTCGCGCGACGGGTCGCGAACATCTTTCTAGAATAACAGACTGTATATTTTTTTAAATAAAAATAACAATTACAAATAAAGCCTACATTCATAACAGGTTGGGGTTAATCTTTCAAAATGACTTAATTGATGCAGCAAAATCATGTATTCTACATCTGGCCTACATGCAGCTCTTAGGTCCTGCACGAATGACGTTTATGAAAGCAACGTGGGCAAATGAGACTATGCTTGGCTAGTTAAATTAACTTTTTCTTCTTTCCTCGCAACATGTTTCAATCCTCTCTGTCTATCTATCTGTCTATCTATCTATCTATCTATCTATCTATCTATCTATCTATCTATCTATCTATCTATCTATCTATCTATCTACTATCTACTATCTATCTATCTATCTATCTATCTATCTATCTATCTATCTATCTATCTATCTATCTATCTATCTATCTATCTATCTATCTATCTATCTATCTATCTATACTGCCTAACTCCCCTTTCGGGTATTACTGGCAGGTATTACACGGCTTAACCAATGATTGCTTTGGAAGAAATTTGTACTTTAATGTTTATTCACTTGTTGTAGACTTGTTTAGAAAAACTCCAACCATGAAGGACTAAATATAACAACTGGTCTGTGTAAAACTCCGCACATGCGTTGTAGATCTAGATCTACTCTATGCTAGTATAGATCGATGGATAGATGGAAAGGAGAAAAAATGCTGAATTAGGCCTATATCTAGATCTTGCATTTTCTTTTTATAGATCTAGATCAAGATCTATAATTTACTCATAAAGTTCATCGTCTAAACTTTAAAGTAGAGCTAGTCACTTTTTCGGGGATGGGTTAAAAAGGTTGATTGAATCAGGCCCGAGGGAAGCAATTTCATATTGGATGGGATATAGGGGCCTAACCCCTGTGTCTGAATATTGGATTGCTATTTTGGATTTTCCCTATTTTTTTTTCAGTGTAAAAAGGAAACTTTTGCATTTTTGACCAACTTTGGGGGAGGAGCTAAGCCCCCTAGCCCCTGTTCCTACGGACCTGACTTAGGAAGAGGAAAGTCCCTAAATGATCCTAGAATCATAATTATTTGATTTTCCCGCCAAATATTTAAATAAGGCCAAACCCGCGCATGCGCATCCGTAAGGGAAAATATCCGGGTTGTGTGAAGGTAAAAACAATGGCTGAAACGATTTATTGAAAAAGTTTTATCGCTTTTGATTGATGAGAGACAGATTTCCTTCCTGATTGAACAAGGTAACGGCGAAATATACACTCAAAATAAGAAAGTAGACCACGTTTTATGTTAGAACTGGGTCACCATCCCTCTCGCTCTCACTGCGCAGGTCTCAAATCACTTGTGGGAGTACGCAAGCCCAAGCGCAGCCGCACTGCCAAGATTTCAAGAGTCTTTGCGTCTGCGCATGTTGCAGACGATTCAAACGAAGCACGTGCAGAACGCTTTGATAAGCGTCCGTCTGCTCGATGGGCTCTTTAGAAATTAATTGATTTGATGTTTAAGTTTGATATTTTTTGCTGTCAAACAAATATGGCGGATAATAATCGATCTGCCCCTTTACCCTACCTGAACCCTTTGCACAAAAAATCAGAATGAAAGGGACAGATTTAAATCTAGATCTAGATATCTAGTTAGATTCTATAACAAGATGTTTTCATACTAGATTTAGATTCTAACTCCTTTTTAGAACTAGATTCTAGATCAATCTAGACTTACGAATGAAAAGTTCATAAAAGAGAAGTCTAGACTAGATCTAGATCTAGATCTAGAGCAACGTCGGGTTATTTCGACCATCGGGAATTATCGACCATTTACTGTTTTGATTACCATTTCCTTCATATGATCTCATTAGATTTCATTATAACTTAAAAATCCGACACAGTAGATCTTTACCAAGTATTATGTCTACATTTCTACCCAAAATCAGGCGTTCTTCAAGAAATTTTAACCATTCATTGCAAGAGGCACATGAACATTGTTTACAAAATGGCCGTCTTATCCGATGAGTTAAGAGCTATGTTCATTGAAGAAATGGATTTTTATGACATAGCGCTTTGTATTTTTCCATTTTATTTACCAAAACAAGTGCCAAATTGAATTTCTCACCTCTTTAACTTTGTCTGATGACTGTATAAGCTGTCTGACGTAAGATACATGGGTGGTCGGTAACTGCCACAAACATTTACGGAGTGCGGGTGTTACCGACCAAAGAAGTGCCCTTCTTCCTGTAACTATGTTCAGAGGTCGGTAACACACACAATTGAAAGGCATTTTTTGAATATGGCTGACAGTCTATGATGTTAGATCAAAAGTCAACACAATTCATCTTCCACATGGTTTGAACCTCCAATGGTCGATAATACCCCACACTCTTCTGATCAGTCATTGTTGTTAAGATTATTACTAAACGACCTCCCTAGAAGTAATCAATCATTTGTAAAAGCAATGACCTCTGCATAGAGATGACGGATCGTACACCCGTACATCAACTTTCAAACTATAAATAACATTTTGGGTAAGTGGTCGATAACTGCCACACTGGTCGATAATAGACTGCTCAAGGTCATATTACAAAAACGTTGGTACTTAATTACATTTCAAAGATATATGGTCGGTAACACACGCAATCGAAAGCCAATATTTGAATCTCGGTGACAGTCAACGATGTTAGGAGGACAGTCAGCCGGTTTCACCCGTAACATGATTTGAACCTTAAGTGGTCGATAATACCCGACGTTGCTCTACTAGATCTAGTAGATCTACTAGAGATATAGAATCTAGATCTAATCCCTTTTTGTCGAAATATTGAGAGAAAAGAAGAAATCAGCACTTTCGCCTTTCCCTAAATAGATCTAGATCCTAGATCTAAATTCTATTTGGTGTGCTTAGCTAGATCTAGATCCTGAAAGAGGAGTTAGGCAGCAGCGGCGTACCTGGGGCCAAAATTGAAGTACTCCCTTACCAAAGAGAAGCAGGGGGTCTGGGGCGCAGACCCCCAGCGGGGTGAAGGGACAGAGTCCCATTATGGGGTTCAGGGGGGGGGGGGGCGAAGCCCTCGAGAATCATAAACCACATGAGTGAACATTTTAAAGTAAGACTTAACATTTTTCCTTGGTTTATCAACATTCATGTGAACATAGGGTAACAGGAGTATATGTTACTTCGGTAAGAACGACTTTAATTCAATGGACATGTTATACTAGTACTAGATCTAGTCTTTGGTTTTAACACCATTTTTAGGCCATAGAAAAAAACAACATTTTTTCAAATTCGAGGTACTCCCGGGAGTATGGGAGTATGCCTGGATACGCGCCTGGGCAGTATTATATCAGAGACATAGATAAAAATGTTAATAAATGTCTCTGATTATATAGATCTAGACCTAGATCTATAATGTAGATCTAGATCTATAACATTTTATCTAGATCTATGTATTTTCTATATTTGGCATCTAAATTGTCTTAAATTCACTCTTAACCTTTTCCCAAAAGAGACCTTGTTTCAATGTCCCTATTTCTAAGGATAAAAAAGTCTCGGGGGGAAAAACATTAAGGCAAAAGAAGAAAATCCTGATAGAATCTATCAGTAGATATATTATCTCCTTTTGCCTCAATATTTTCTGGGCAGTATTTGATAGATCTAGAGCACTCTATTCACAAATTCGTTCTTTGTGATTTTGTCATCATCAGACTTGTAAGCTGCTTTCAGATTAGAATGGTCTATTTGGGTTATTTAGGAAAGGGTTTATGGTAAAAAATGATTAATTGTTCATAAGAAGTATTCACTTATCCAAATGGGAGGGGTGGCGGGATAGTCTCCCTTATACTGTTTTAGGAAATTTGTCTGGATCTGTGCTTGCTCTCCCCCACCGTGCTCAAATTTTGCCAAAAAGGGGTTAAAGACTAAAGACCCTATTGTACAAGTAGTAGTCTAGTAGACCTACATGTAATTGTTTTTCAGGATTCCCAAAAAAACCCATGGCCCTGTTTTTATTTTCATCACTTTTGACAGATAAATAAGCCTGTAGATCTACCTTGGTAATGATGAGTGACTTGAGTGAGCCGAGCTCTCCGGAAAGCGAGATGTACGATACGACGGTACTGTTAGACGCCAGTGTGCAGGACGATGTTGCAAATCAGCTCGCAGCTGCAGGTAATTCTTAGAACTCAACAAATTTACAATTAATGCTTTAGAGGGGATAGATCTAATTGACTTTTCAAAGATCACAATATCTTTCATAGTTCATCAAATCCTTTTTTTTGGGAACTCATTTAATTTGTCTTCTTGAGAGGATTGAAATGAGTGCCCACAATAAAGGGTTTGAACAAGTTTTGAATCACTTATCTGTTACTCTGGCTGACCCATTATCATTAATGGGAGTATGCCAACTTCATACTCATAAAGGAGTAGATCTATCATTACATATCAAAATTTACAATTCAAGATCTATAACAAAAATTGATATAAAGGAGGCAGTTGTCTTCTGAGAATTGATGATGATATTAAATGATGATGATGATGATGATGATGATGATGATGATGATGATGATGATGATGATGATGATGATGATGAATTTCACAATATGTACACATTTTGCAAGTCTAAATCTAGATCTTATTTCATTTACAATTTTTCAAAGAAATAATTTAAAAGAAATCTTTGAATGATTGCAGTAGCCAACTAAAATATTCAAACAACCTTTAACCCTGGAATGTATGAGAATTTTGACACCAAATTAAGTAATGATTTAGGAAAGGATTAACTCATTACCAAAGAACAAAATTTTAGCCTAGTCCAAACTCATAGGTGTTGCAGACGTCAAGTTCCATTGAAAAAAATTGAACATTTTTTGGTCTTTCCTGGTAGAAAACATTGTGGGAAATGAAGAAATTGCTTGTCACAAGCAATTTCTTCATTTTCCACAATGTTTTCCAAAGCCTTTATTTTGTGGGGCCTCCAAAAGCGTCGATGTGTGGGAAAGGATTAATGTTGCGTCTGATGCCAGATTTACTGACATTCAGGTCCAGTAGGTGTAGCTGCAGCAGCAGCAGTGATGTCATCCAGGAAGAGAAAACATCCGCACCATTTTGAAACAAACCCCGCACGGAGAAAACGGCAACAAACTAGGTTATTGAGGTATGATATTGTTTCAGAGTGCAAAATATCCAAATGATTCCGTGATATAGTATCAATATTTCATGTACTCTTGTCTCGACTCTAGACTGAATAATGATTGTTTAACCCTTTCCCAACTGACTAAAGTATTAGGTTGTCCAATTTGAAAAACTCCTGCCAACAACAAAATTGGTGTATCTTAGGGTAAAATGTGTAAATGATACAGCACAGAATACATTGAGGCAAAAGGAGAAAATGCTGATTATCAGCATTTTCTTCTTTTGCTTCAATGTTTTGCCAAGCCTTTTGTGTTACAGACATCAAAACCCTGTCTTATTTTGGATACAGAGTTTCCATTTACGACGTAAATGTATCTGTATACGCATGAAAATCAGCTCGGACGCAACATTTTTCTACACGTCGCGTCCATGGGACGCAAAATAAAATGAGAGGCAAAAACAATATGTTTTCAGAAACGTCAGATAACAAGCGAAAACAATCCAAAATGTTTCAAAGTACGACAGATTTGAAGCAACGTCACCGGTTTTTCAAAGTTACTATAAATAGACTTCGCCAACGTCTAACCAAAAAGTTGGGATTGTTGGGATTCCCACTTTTTCGTCTGGTACCCGAACTGTCTAAAATATTGTTTTGTGGGCAATTTGATAGCCGGAAACCAACTGTTACTTTCATTTTGTAAATAATAATGGCTTCTCCAGCCAAGAAAAAGAAACACTCGCGGTCTTTTCAAGACCAGTGGCTTGCCGATCCGGCGCTCAAAGACTGGCTGATAAAAGCTGCTGCAGATCACAAAATTTGTGATAACTTAGGTATATAACTTGAGAATATCCCAGAAAACATTGAGGCAAATTGAAAAAAAATGCTTATCATTAGCAGTTTCTTCTTTTGCATCAATGTTTCCCCAATCCACTTTAACTGGGAATATCAAAACTAGGTCTTGTTTGGGAAAGGGTTATTAAGCCTGTTCAAGTACAACAATTAATTTGAAGATGATTTGTGGAAGTCAAAATTGGACTCAACTGAAAGTGGTTTGGGACTCAACTTTTTCTACTGCACTGGGTCCCAGGGACTCAATATTCTTTTATGTAAATGGAAACACTGGATATAGGGTTAAAATTGATGAGACAATTCCAATGTGTACCCACAACATAGGATTTGGTGAACAATGAATAAAATATTGCATTTTGAAAATCCCCCACTCTCTCTTACAGTCATTGAAATTCGTATTCGAACATTACAAGCAAGTTGGGCTAGCGAATAACAATTTTTACTAGCCCAAATGAAGATTTACAAGCCCATGCAAAAAATTCAATTATATTATCCTTTCGGAAGTCCTGAATTGTATTAGCATCTAGGGCTTGTCATTGCTGAATTTTCGCAAGCCCGAAACACAACTTACCAGTTTTTGACCGTCGGACTAGTGCGAATTTCGACCACTGCTCTTATCTGTAGTTCTATCTGTACTATCATACATGTGTGTGTGCCATCAGAGTTTAACCCTTTCCCAAACAACAAAATTTTTGGATGGTCCAAAAACAAAGCTGCTGCAGACAACAAACTGATTGTGGATAAACACAGGATTTGTTCATATTTTAGCACAGAAAATATTGAGACAAAAGGAGAAACTGCTGGTTATCAGCAGTTTCTTCTTTTGTCTCAATGTTTTCCCAAGCCATTGATTCGGTTGGCACAATCCCTTCAGCCAATCAAAAATGTCATTAGTCTTAAAGTGCGGACCTGCACTCATTTGGTGGAGGTGAAAGCTTCGGTCTTTTTCGTCAAAGCATTACCAACTTTCAGCATTAATATCTCAATGACTACACCTGATTATTAAAAATGCGTATGTAGCTAGAAAGTTTAAATCACATTCTTTAAAGAAAGAGTTTTGTTTATGAATTTTAACGATCGATTTTTTAAATATTCTGCCTCAAAAATGGTATCCCGTAACGATAAAGACCGAGGAAGTACCCTCGATGAAAAAATGAAAGTGAGGCTATGACGTCATGCCGACTGATTCTATATGTAGTAGGGACATCAAAACCAGGTCTTGTTTGGAAAAGGGTTAACATATATTCCAGACGACTACGACAGACAATAGAGGAATATTCAACGCGTGTAGGCCAGCAAGCTGTGGTGTTATGTTGTACACCGGGTGTTAGTCAGTCCATGCAGATATACAGGGTGTTTGGTTCACAACCATTAGAAAATGTGGTAAGAATTGTAAAGCATGTATCAAAAGATGGGGGAGCATACTGTTTTACTTGTGTCTGTCTGTTTGTCCAAAAAGAAAAGAAAAAGCCATTTCGGGGGCATTTGTGTTTCACAAACACATCTTGTGCTGGAAAAAAAAAATGCATTACAATGAAATTGTAGTAAAAACAAAAATACTCTGCAAATAAAATGAAAAATAATTATACCCCATAAAATGGTTTTTAAGGGGTATATAGGAGTCCACCTGTTGGCTTGTCTTATGAACCTTTTTTGAAAATGTTGTTTGTTGTAATGTTTACCCTTTTTGGGACAAGACATGGTTTGGAGATGTGACCACATTTAGGGATAGCTCTAGTTTAATCTCTCACCCATCGTTTGCTGGCAAGATCTTTGAATTTGCATAGATCAGCCTTTTATTTGGCTGTCTGCTAGCTGATTAAAATTAACAGACATGGAGAATGTAGAAATGGTAAAATATTTTATGACTAAATGTATTATTGATTGCAGCATTGTCAAATTATATGTTGCTTTCTGGTAATGGGTTGATAGCTTTAAGTTACATAAATTATTGTTAAAAATCTTCCTTGCATGAATCTCTTCCAAATTTCTTCAAAAAAATAAATTCTGTGTAGAACTTAAATTTTAATTAATTTAATTAAATCAAATTTTTGAAAAATCTTTTAAAAATCTTCTTCTTCAGAACTACTTGACCAATTTCAACCAAACTTCACAGGAATCTTCCTTGCATGAATTTCCTCTAAATTTCTTCCAAAAAAAAAAAACCCTTGGATTTTAATTAATTTGATTAAATTAAACTTTAAAAAATTCTTGAAAAATGTACTTTTTCAAAACTACTAGACCAATTTCAACCAAACCTCACAGGAATCTTCCTTGCAAGAATCTCTTCCAAATTCCTTCAAAAAAATAAATTCTGTGTAGAACTTAAATTTCAATTGAATTAATAAAATTAAATTTTCGAAAAATTGTTTTAAAAAATCTTCTTCTCCAAAACTACTGGCCCAAATTCAACCAAACTTCACAGGAATCTTCCTTGCATGAATCTCTTCCAAATTCCTTTAAAAAATAAATTCCATGTAGAACTTAAATTTTAATTAAATTGAATTATTGAAAATTCTTGAAAAATCTTCTCTTCCAAAACTACTGGACCAATTTCAACCAAACTTCACAGGTGAATCTCTTCTAAATTCTTTAAAAAAATCCGTTTAGAACTTAAATTTTAATTGAATTAATTAAATTAAATTTTTGAAAAATCTTTAAACAATCTTCTTCTCCAAAACTAATGGACAAATTTCAACCAAATTTCCTTGGAATCTTCCTTGCATGAGTCCCTTCCAAATTCCTTCAAAAAATAAATTAGGTGTAGAACTGAAATTTTAGTTAAATGAATTTAATTAAATTTTCAAAAAAATCTTTGAAAATTTTCTTCTCTACAACTACTGGACCAGTTTCAACCAAACTTCACAGGAACCTATCTTGCATGTATCTCTCCCAAATTCTTTAAACAAAAAAATAAATTCAGTGTAGAACTGAAATTTTAATTAAACTAATTAAATTAGATTTTCGAAAAATCTTGAAAAATCTTTTTCTCCAAAACGCCTTTTTGGATTTCATTGTAATGAAAATATGGCCACTGTGGGCTATAAAGTTAATTTTTCGCTAGCCTATATGAAACATAGTGTTATTTTAAGAAAATTTTAAAAACATATCTCCTCCATAACCACTTATTTGATTTCATTATGGTGTAGCATGAATCTTCTTTTGAGAAACCTCTATTGTATTCCTTGAAGAATTTCGTTGTCTAAAAGTCTGAATTCCAGTGGAGCGATACAGGGCCATTATGGCCCTCTTGTTTGATGAATAGATTACTAAATTCATTACATGACATGTTTGACCCTATTTTAGATACGAGACAACAAGAACACTATTCTGCATGAGCTGGAGACTGTACCTACAAGATCACACACCCCCATCACAAAATGAGAACTCATACCTGTACGAATGTATGAAATCGTTTACCTTATTTCAGATACGAGATAACAAGAACACTATTCTACACGAGTTGGAGACTGCCCTACAAGATCACACGCCCCCATCTCAAAATGAGAACTCGCACTTGTATGAATTACCTCCCCTAGTTGTGGATGGTATCCCTACACCAGTTGACAAAATGACACAGGTATGATTTATAACATTTGTTGTAAACATTATTAATCGTTAACCAAATAGCCAAATTTTAGACCGGTCCAAATTCAAATATGTTGCAGACGACAATTTTGAAGTGAATGGAATTTTACATTTCTTAGACTTTTTGCGTAGAAAGCATTGTGGAAAAAGAAGATAATTGCTTCTTACAAGCAATTTCTTCATTTTCCACAATGTTTTCCAAGGCCTTGTTATTGAGGGGCCTCAAAAGGCGTTGCTATGAGGGAATGGGTTAACCCTTTACCAATCCATAAATATTGCATGGCCCAAGTCGACAAGAACAAGCGTTCGCTGCACAAAATGAGAATTTTCACTTATATAAATTAATTACCCTAGTTTTCGACTTTGCACATCTTTGAATTTGGAAAAGCACACATTCTTTCTATTTGGGAAGGGGATACAGTCGAAACTTGTTGTGTTCACATCGGATGAGTGGATATTTGGGATAAGTCCAAGTGTTTTCAAAGTTCCAACTTAGTCCCTTCTTTGTTTCATATATACGAGGGATGATCCAAAAGTAATGTCACAGTGTCTATAGTTTGGTTATTCGACGTATTCTTGTACAAATAAAGACTTATCATTCAAGCTTATCCTATTGGAAACATGCTTTTCTGAACTATTTGAATATTGTTTATATATCCGAGAAAATAAAATGCTAAAAAGAATCCATGTCGTGCATATGCGCCGCACGCCCTAGATTATTCTTTTGAAGATTAATATTACTTTGTGTTCTGTCATTATATAAAAGAAAAATCAAAACAATTAAGCTGATATTTAAATGCTGCTAGGTCATGATATTTCTAAGCAATTTTAGAACGTTCCAATAAAATCGGTAACTTAAAATACCAAATAAGTTTTATTGAATTCATCACTCGCATTCGGGATAATGGCAGAATCGGATAAATGCCCACAACGTGCAATTCTTAACTTTCGCTAAAGGCTTGCAAAATAGCCGATTGAAGCAACAGAAACAATAAATTCAACCTAAAAGAACGGACATTTCATGATAGAGGCGTCTACCGTTAGTACAATCTTTGTGGAGAGTGAATATGAGTCGTTTGAAGATCAAAACGACCCGGAAGACATGTGGAGCTGGGGAACGCCAACGTCCATGTTACTGGAGCTATTTCCGCATCTTACGCTGAACTTACGAGGAATTTATCATGTCGACCTAAACCAACTGAGAACAAATTGATTCAAGGAATGCATTCAAAGAATTGCTGAATGAGTTTTTTTAAATGCATTTATGAAGCGGGTCGAACGCCACGAATGTTGCATTAATTAAACCCAGAGGGCGATATTTTGAAAAGGAGTAGAATGACGTCAATGACGTCGTGCGTTGTGCGGCGCTGGACACCGATGCGCTATGTAAAAATGTAGTTTATTTTTGTAATTTTACACCAGACTTTATGAAAATTCGTGCATGTATTAAACGAATGTTAGTCTTTCGGCATCTAAAGTTGCATGAGGATATGTTCATAAAATCACCGAAAACAACGTTTGTGACATTACTTTTGGATCATCCCTCGTAATTGGACGTTTATGTCGAGTTGGGAAAATCGTCAACTTTGGATGAGTAGATTTTTTGCAGTTCAGTATGAAAATTTCACCTTAAAATTACCTGTTCTGCTCGTTAATTAATTGAGGCGATTAACACATTTTCAAACAATAGGGATTAATTAAAATCTTGATTGAAAGGTTTGAAAACTGGGCTGATCGCATTCTGCTGTCAGTTCACCATGAGATTGCACAAACCATAAACAATTCATGCGAAAGAGACTGTTTTCCGACAACGCTTGTTACCCAAATTTTGTCAACAACAGGGGTAATTTAAGCTTCCATTTTCATTTTACTTGAAATATTTAAACATTGTACAATATTTACATTTACAGGGGTAATTAAGACCCCTCCTTCCCGAAGAGATATTTCAGATCGTCGTATTAGCCATACCACGAATTCCGTCGATGACTTCCGGGAAAACTTAAGGTTTTTATACGCCGCCGGAGGCGGACGTATATTGGCGTCATCTTCTCCGTCTGTCCGTCCGTCCGTCCATCCGTCTGTCCGTCCGTACGTCCGTCCACTTTTCTTGTCAACGCAACTCCTCCTAAGTTTCTGGCTGGATCTTCTTGAAACTTGGTCAATGTTATCACCTCAATTGGTAGATGTGCATGAAGGAAGGATTTTATGGTTCGTCGATTTTTGCCTGAGTTATGCCCCTTAAAAACTTAGTCTCTGGGGCTTATTGAAATTGCAGCCTTGTCAACGCAACTCCTCCTAAGTTTCTGGCTGGATCTTAATGAAACTTGGTCAATGTTATCACCTCAATTGGTAGATGTGCATGAAGGAAGGATTTTATGGTTCGTCGATTTCTGCCTGAGTTATGCCCCTTAAAAACTTAGTCTCTGGGGCTTATTGAAATTGCAGCCTTGTCAACGCAACTCCTTCTAAGTTTCTGGCTGGATCTTAATGTCACTTGGTCAATGTTATCACCTCAATTAGTAGATGTGCATGTAGGAAGGATTTTATGGTTCATTGATTTTTTTCCAGAGTTATGCCCCCTTAAAACTTAGTCTCTGGGACTGAAACTTGGTGGATGTTATTACCTTAATTGGTAGATGTGCATGAAGTAAGGATTTTATGGTTCATTGATTTTTGCCTGAATTATGCCCCCTTGAATCTTAGTCTCTGGGGCTTAATGATATTTTAGCCTCGTGAACGCAATTCCTTCCAGGTTTTTCACTGGATATTTATAAAAACCTTTTTGTGAACACATTTTTTTACAGGTTTTTCAGTGAATATTCATAAATCCTTGTCAATGTCATTTTTTTGTCTCAAGTTTTATAAGTGGCGGCGTATATTGTGACGATGGCACTCTTGTTGATGGCTGGTGTTTGTGTTGAACTTCGGATAAGTCCCAAGTACATTCAGCGGCCCACAAAAGTGGACACAACGAGTTTCGACTGTAATTATATTGCTCATTTCAAATTCATTTCTGTCCTTCAGGCCCAGCTGAGAAATTTTATCCCTGAGATGATGAAATACTCAACAGCAAGAAGTAAGCCAGGTTGGGGCAGACCTGACTGTAGACCTGTATGGTGGCCGAGTGATCTACCCTGGGCTAATGTACGCAGTGATGTCAGGACAGAGGAGGATAAAAAAAGGGTAAGTGGGTTATTGTTCCCTGTTAGAGGTATTCTACAAGGGGAAGTAAGCCTGGTTGGGGCAGGCCTGACTGTAGACCAGTATGGTGGCCGAGTGATCTACCCTGGGCTAATGTACGCAGTGATGTCAGGACCGAGGAGGATAAAAAGAGGGTAATTGCCATATTGTTCCCTGTTAGAGGTATTCTACAAGGGGATAAGTGACCTGTGTGGTGGCCAATGTTGGATGTAGCAAAAGAACTAGATCAGTCTGCACATATGTATATGGCTCTATGCACAGTCTGCTAATAATATTCAAAGTTCTTTGCAGAATACTTTGAATCTTTTGTCGAAAAGAATGATTAAACCTTTAAATACAAACTTTTGAGTGTTTATGCAAATGGTGTTGTATCAAAATATTGGCAAAAAAGAAATTGTAGGAAAAACTGAGCAATTTCTTTATTGTCAAAATGTTTCATTTACCAGCATCTGAAATAACATGATATTACTCCGTCTAGTGCCAAATTAAAAGTATTACAATGTGGGAAACTATGTCTTCTGCCATGACTGCATATTTGCTATTTGTTCTCTGAAAAAAAAGTTGTCTGGTAAAAAATAATGCAAAGCAAATTTTGTCAAAGGAAATATTGCAGACAGGATTCAAACTTGAAAATTTTTAGATCAACATGCATTTTGTCATCTAGAGAAGCTTTAAAATGGACCAGTCGAAATAATGTGTTTTTGATGAGTTTGAGTAATTTCTGAATATATTATAGGTCCTGTGGACGGATGCACTACGACAGATAGTTAAGAATTGTTATATGCATCACGGACGAGCAGATCTGTTGAATGTGTTTAAAGATGAGCACACGGGGAACGTACAGGTGCAGCCACAGGCGTACCAGACAGCGTCCATGATGCAGACCATCAACAATCCAGACGGGACGTTATCTATTATACAGATAGATCCCGGTCCGAACTCTATAGTAACACTACCAGACGGAACACAGGCTACAGTAGTGCATGCTGCGGTATGTATGAGCATTGTAGCGCTAATACCATCATGAGTATTTCGTCGGTGCTATGACAAAATTGCGCAACAAATTAGTTACGCAATTTTGTCATTTTTTTTTATAAATGCTTTCTACTAAGTATGTAGGCGCGCATATCCTGTCAAAACGGCGTTTCTCTACACCTATTAGAACCCTTTCAATTACCATGTGACAAAATTGCGTAACTCGATTTAGCTGACAAAAATGCGTTGTACATAGAAAAATAATTTACACGAGAGTAATATAAGGCTGAGAAATGGCATTCTCCTCTGTTTTTCTTCTACTTTGACCAATCAATGAACCGTAAGTTATGTTCAATTACCTTATTTTACCTTAAAGAAGCTGAATTGCTCATGTAGTTATTGAGTTACTCAATTTTGTCGGCACATTTTTAAAACGGTAAAAAAAGTACTAAAAACGTTTTTGGCTCTCCTGAAAAAAATGGTTTTCGAGCAAAATTTCTATTACGCAATTTTGTCATAGCACCGACAATTTATTTGTTTTCCAGATGATATTTTAAAGGAAATAGCTTAATTCAGTACATTTGTCAAGTCCTTTTAACACATTTCCAGATGGCAAAATTTTGGACTAACAATTTGAAAATATTGCAGGCAACAATTTTAAGTTCATAAAATTTTGATGAAAAATGATTTTGTAAAATGAAGAAATTGCTTGTCACAAACAATTTCTTTATTTTCCACATTTAACCAGGCATTTTTATGCTCCCCGAAAAAATTTCGGGGGAGCATATAGTCGCCACGCTGTCCGTCCGTACGTCCGTCCGTCCGTCCGTGTGTCCGTCCGTCCGTCCACAGCCATATCTCAGCAACCCTTGGACCAAATTCAATGAAACTTCACATGTGAACTCCCTGGGTCAATACCTAGAGACCTTTTTCTCGGTTTGTAAATTTAAGGCTGCGTCATGGAAAAAGGGGCCTTAGTGTAAAAATTAGTTTTTCTCTTATTTCTCTTTATCTAATGGGCAGAATTTAATGAAATTTTGTGCTCATGTAATAAATAGAATGTTCTAGACCATATTCTATAAATAATGTGTGTACAAAAAAAGCTGTCATGGGAAAAGGGGGCTTAATGTATGATAGTTTTTATTGTGTGACAAACACTTATTCGGGGAGCATAATCCGTCTGTGACGGCTCTTGTTCTTCACTGTATGGGAATGGGCCAAAGGCAGTTACGGCACTAAAAACATCAGGAAACATGTTTTAATTCCTATCAAATATCAATCCTAATGTTCATAATATACTGCTTCATTTTTTCCTATAATTTTAACAACGGTGTATTATATATTTTATTATGAAAAGATTGACTTAGAAATTAACAAATGATGTATTTACAATCCTTGTGAAAAAAGGATTATATTATCTTAATTTTGTCTGAATTCCAGATCCAAGACAATGCCACAAATCCACAACAGACAGTAGTTAACACCACTGACAATCAAGTATCACAGACGGCGCCACAGTTTGGCGAGATGGCACCGACTGAGGGTGTACAAGTCATGAGTTCGGCGGTGACGGGTGGCGTCGGGGACATGGGCACACAACAGGTGGCTCTGAACGCTCTTCAGGCCTCACTAAACTCCAGCGGCCATATTATACTGACAGGGGCTGATGCAGCGCAGCTAGGAAGTAAGTCAACCCATTACCAAACAACAAAATTTTAGCCTAGTCCAAACTCATATGTGTTGCAGACGACAATATCCATTGAACAAAATTTAACATCTTTTGGTCTTTTTTGGTAGAAAACTTTGTGAGAAATGAAGAAATTGCTTGTCACAAGCAATTTCTTCATTTTCCACAATGTTTTCCAAAGCCCTTATTTTATGGGCGTCAAAAAGTGTCAATGTGTGGGAAAGGGTTAACTTGGAGGCTCAGATAGGATGTTATGGCAGTACTTTATGAGAAACAACAGGAATCTATGGTTAGGTGCTTCAGTCATGCACTATGACCATTTCAGTAGAAAGCAGTGTTAAACCCCAATCAACCAACCAACTTGTGAGATATTGATATCAATATGAGTCAATAGATCTCATATTGATGCATTTGATTATAACTTACTCATTATATTACAGTGTAGAAATGCAGACTTTCTCATATCTCAATTCTTCACAAAATATCTGGATTAGGCACATCAAAGCCAAGAAGTCTATAGTAAAGGGTTCAAAAATTGATATTTCCAGGTATAATGAGAATGTTACCTGTATAGATAAATATCAACAACCTTTTGCCACTAATCTTCCAGAGGGTATCAGTTTTCAGAAAACCGAATATCTACAATTTATAGCACAGACATCCTTTTATGCAAAAAGGAGAAAATACTGGTTATTTATATTTTCTCCTTTTTTATTATTATACGCCCGAAGGGTCGTATTATGTTATGGCCCCGCTCGTCCGTCTGTCCGTCTGTCCGTCTGTCCGTCCGTCCGTCTGTCTGTCCGTCCGTTAGCAATTTCTTGTGTGCGCAACTCCTCCTACAGTTTTCATCGGAATTTGATCAAACTTGCCACAATGAATCTCCATGGTGTCTAGTTGTGCACCTCGCTTACGGAATTCAGATAACTCTTTTCGTTCTTGAATTATCTGCCCTTGAATTAAAAAAAATGCCCATTTTCTTGTGTGCGCAACTCCTCCTACAGTTTTGATCAGAATTTGATCAAACTTGCTACAATGAATCTCCATGGTGTCTAGTTGTGCACATCGCTTACGGAATTTAGAAAACTGTTTTCGTTCTTGAATTATCTGCCCTTGAATTTAAGGAAAAATGCCCATTTTTTCAAAAATGCCCATTTTCTCCTGTGTGCTACTTCTACAGTTTCAACCAGAATTAAATTTTAATCAAACTAGCCAAAATGAATCTCTTTGGTCTCTTGTTGTGCAAACAATATTTTGATAACTTTTCATGTTTGAATTATCTGCCCTTGAATTGAAAAAATTGCCAATTTTACTGACAAGCCCCTCTCGGGCGTATATGCGCCGCTCTGCGAAGCTCTTGTTCTAACATTATATAGGGTTGTGATAACAAGGGTTAGTCAGTAAAGAGTTTATCCATGATATTCTCTCATATTGCAGGTATAATGACCGTGTTACCTGTATCCATGTACCAACAACCTACAGCCATATCCAATCTACCGCAGGGCATCAGTTTTCAGATGGCGCAGCCTGTCAACACCCAGTCTGTACAGATGGCTGTCGGTCCCGACAACAACATTGCCATACAAACCCCGGATCAGGTCGCACAAATCCAGCAGCCGGTGGAGCAGAAGCCAGTAGTTTTACAGGGTTATAGTGGGACAACTACGGCAAACATTGACGGTGTATCGGCCGTGCAACAAACCATACAAACAAGTATTACATCCTGAATATGGCAGTGAAGTTTTAGGTGGACTCTTACAAAAATAGGTGTGCTATTTGAGTTGCCCATGCATTGGCTTAACCTAGACCAGTCCAATTTTAAAAAAGTTGCAGAAGCCATAGTGAATGAAATATAAATTATATGGTATTGAAAGCAAAGGATAAATTGCTGGTTATTAACATTTTCTTTTTTCTATTTCCAAAACCTTTGCGATAAGTGATGTCAAATCTAGGCCTTGTTTGGGAAAGTGTTGATCCTTTATCCAAGGTATAGCTGTCTCCTAACCATATAATCCATTCCCAAGCAGTTATTCTTTCTGAAGGCTGGACTAAAATATGGGTTTAGAAAATTGTGCATGAAAATTATAATATGAAAATCCTGATAATCAGTGTTTTATCCATTTCCTTCAAGGATTTCTCTGCTATAACATGGAGGCTAATGCATCAGATAGTTGTTGTTTTGTCATCTGCAACTCCTTTCAATTTAGACCAAATTGAAATATTGATATTTGAGAGGGAACAAGGGTTTTGTTTGCAACTGAGTGTAGGACCACAACACATGTATTTCACTCAGAAGTTATTTGTGTTGCTCTACACATGAACTTTATATATATATTTGTTTATATATTGAAGAAGTGGGGAATTTTTTTAACATGTAGGGGAATTAAAATGATTGCTTGGAGGTGTTCTGGAGCTGTGGCCATGGCGTAGTTGTTAGCGCATCAGACTCTCACTCATGAGGTCCAGAGTTCAATCTATGGTCACTGAAAATTAAATATCCCCCTGACAAAATTGTCTCTCATCAATGGTTTGCTATCGTTAACCTATATGGGCGAGCAGTTTGAAGCTTGGTTAGGAAGTTGTGGTAGTTCTGGTATGAGAAATGACAGGAATCCATGGTTAGGTGCTCCAGCCTCTGCGAAATGACCAAAACATTTGAAAACGATGTTGAACCTTGTTGAAATCAAATTGAAGGTGTTGTGGGGCTTCTACAGCTTATTGATCTGTGGTGATCACTAACTAATAATTTTAGGGTTTGTGTAAAATATATTAAGTGTTTGAACCCAGACCCTGTACACCATGATTGAAATTGAGATAACCCTAAAACCATTTTTATGTTTTTTTATTTACCAAAGTGCAAATATTTCCACTTGCAGTTATTGTACAGAAATTATTATTTAATTGTAAATTTCAATATTTTATCCTATTGTTAGCTCACCTGAGCATGAAGTGGTCACTCACTGTCTGTCCATCTGTTCACAAGTCAGTGTTTACATCCTCATGAATAAGCCGATCTTGAAGCTGATCTAAATTTTACATCCTGAATTATGTACAGTACTTTGACATATTACAAATTATTATTTCTTACACTGTTTTCATTCAAGCTTTTACAATCATTGACAAATCAAATATGTTTGTGACCATTAGGTCTTGGATTGGGTTTCATATTTTGGTATCCGGTATCCTGAGTTACCTGTCCTTTGATATGTCAAAACTGCTGTTCTTGGCCTTTGTGTGCTCTCTAGCATCCACAAATAATGAACAAAAGTCAAACAACCAATAAAATTTAGTATCATAATACCTGCTATTAGTTTAATCTTTTAGCATAATCTAAACTGTCTATTTTGACTTCTGATACAGGTCATGATTAATGACCTGGCAGAGCATAGCATCTCCAGCTAATTTATCGAGACCTACACTATCTATACCCTCATTAGTATTTTGGTAGGCACTGCATGTCTGGGTTATGATGTTGTTTTAAAGACTCTATTCATGAGGTTATGGTTCATTAAGCCTGTCCTAAACAAAAACATTTTAGAGTCATCCAAACTGATTGAAGCTACAGATGTCAAAATGAATGTCGGCTAAAACTTGGAATGCTGAAATTGGGTAGAAAATATTCAGGGAAAAGGAGAATTACCATAAATTCCTTCTTTTCTCGCTGTTTTCCAAGTCTATTTCTACTCGGGATGTCCAAACCAGGTCTTGTTAGGGAACGGGTTGATGTCAGGTGAGTGATCTAGGACCATCATGGACCTCTTGTATTAACCTTCAAATTTGTATGTATTGTTTTTACAAATAAATTTCATGAATCTTAATTGATGTGTTTATTTCTTAATAACCTTTTCTTTGCATTATAAGGAAGCCAATCTTTGATGGCATAGGACAACGCTTTCCAATCTTTGTATACCCCTTTCCCAAACGACAACATTTTAGGGTGGGGTGGTCCAATTTAAAAGCTGCTGCAGACAACAAAATGGATGATAATAGAGATTGGAATTGTGTGTGATATCGTCAAGAAAATATTGAGGCAAAGGGAGAAACTGCTGGTTATCAGCAGTTTCTTCTTTTGTCTCAATGTTTTCCCAAGCCTTTTCTATTAGGGATGTCAAAACCAGGTCTTGTTTGTGAAAGGGGTATAATCCTCTCCATCTGTCAATCCTACATACATGGCTGTGGCCATAGTGCATCAGACTCTCTCTCATGAGGTCCCAGGTTTGATCCCTGGCCGTGGCAAACATCCTTACTGACTATATTGTCTCCCATAATGGTTTTAACCCTCTACCAAACAAGACCTGGTTTTGACGTCCCTTACAGAAAAGGCTTGGGAAAACATTGAAACAAAAGAAGACAAGAGCCGTCACAGACGGATTATGCTCCCCGAATAAGCGTTTGTCACAAAATAAAAACTATCATACATTAAGCCCCCTTTTCCCATGACAGCTTTTTTGTACACACATTATTTATAGAATATGGTCTAGAACATCCTATTTATTACATGAACACAAAATTTAAATTCTGCCCATTAGATGAAGAGAAATAAGAGAAAAACTAATTTTTACACTAAGGCCCCTTTTTCCATGACGCAGCCTTAAATTTACAAACGGAGAAAAAGGTCCCTAGGTATTGACCCAGGGAGTTCACATGTGAAGTTTCATTGAATTTGGTCCAAGGGTTGCTGAGATATGGCTGTGGACGGACGGACGGACACACGGACGGACGTACGGACGGACAGCGTGGCGACTATATGCTCCCCTGAAATTTTTTCGGGGAGCATAAAAAGCTGATAACCAGCAGTTTCTCCTTTTGTCTCAATCTTTTCTGTGCCATATTTTACACAAATCCTATCATTTATAACTTCCATTTTGTCATTTGTGGCAAATTTTGAAGTGGATCACCCTAAAATTTTGTCATTTGGGAAAGGGTTAATATGTCCCATATCGAAAGATAGGGTGCATATTGTTTTACTGTTGTCCATTTGTCTTACATGACCAAACAATCTATTTGGCACACATACAGTATGTCGCATCCAATCATCTTTCTTGCAATGTATTTTGAAATTCAATGTTTTCATAGGGGAATTCCATATGAAAAGTGGAGACTAACTGGGAAAAATAAGTTTAGTATTACTTATCAATTTTCCATGGAAAAATAAGCAACTCTTCTAATGTGCTGATTGTTTAATTTATTCCATCAATGTACAAAATATTCAGTCTTCAAATTCATAGTACAGTCATTTTTCAGGACTTTAACATATTGACTGGTGAATGCATTACTGTCCTAAATGCCTATACATAATATAACAAAGGCGAGCAAAGACACTATTGTAGGTACATTTGAAATTGTATGCTCTTACAAAAGTTTTGCAGACTTAATCCATTACCAAGCAACAAAATTTTAGATGGGTCCAATTTCAAAGATGTTGCAGACAACAACTTCAAGCCAATGAAAATTTACATTTTTCATTCCATTTTGGTAGAATACATTGTGGGAAATGAATGAATTGTATGTGACATGCAATTTCTTTATTTTCTACCAACGTTTTCAAACGCCTTTGTAATCGTCAATAATGAGCCATTATATGGAAATGGGTAAACATCTTGATAGAAACAAGCCCCAAATTCGACGATTCCACAAGATGTTAGTTTAGAAAGCATTGAATGCAAAGGAGAAAATGCTGAGGACATTTTCTTATTTCCCCTCAAAGATATATTGCTTTCACTCATTAAAATGAGCTCTAACACAAACAATGCAAACTTAAAACAAAGATTAAAATGTTTCATTTTTAGGGATGGGAACGAATATCCGAATATTCGTTTTTGCGGCGAATATTCGAATGCAAATTCGGTATTCGAATATTCATTTTTAACAATGCGAAATAATTTACTCTGGGCTTTGAGATTTAAAGAAATGGGACTCGATAGAAAAAGTGGCAATTTGTCAAAAAGAGATATGACTGCGGTCTTAACACAACGTGTTGTCACCTGTCAAGAAGATACATGTACCAGGCATATACCATTGTGACAGATATACAACAACTTTAATCCGATAATTCTAGCACCTTTAAATTTAAACAGGGTTTACAAGGTGCATATATATGAAACTTAACTACATTTTCGTTTCATTGCTAATTTGTATTGTCCAGTCAAAAGTTCTACTGCTCGTAGTTTAACTTCTTTTATTTTACAACTTCGCTTTACCATTCAAATTAAACAAAAGTATGAGCTTCTTTTCGGCAAAAAGAAAACAAAAAAAACTTGATCAAAAAAAGTTTCATAAAGGTTTTGATAAGGGAAAAGCAGGATAATGATGACACAGACTAGCAAGATTTTGCAGTACATTTTTATCTTTCAGCCGCGAAAGGAAAATGTCCGTCAGTAAAAAGTGAAGAAGAATTTAAACAATCCGTACTGACAAAACGTTATTTACAAATACGACAGACTGAAAAAATATTGGACAGTCTTGCGTTGTTCTCATATCAAACAAATTTGTATAAGGTTAGGATTGATAGACATGCTACACATACACATTTTTATCAAGTCCCGAAAACGAATATTCAAATGTGTTCGAATATTTAAAACGAATATTCGAATATGTATTTTGGTATTCGTTCCCATCCCTATTCATTTTCTTTTTTTTTTCCTTAAGGTTGTCTAACCTGTAACTTAACAATTCAATACCATTCATTCTGCAATATTTCAATTTAATATTATACAAGAATCAAGATCGGAAATTTGGCAAATAAATACAAGAGGACCATGATGGTCCTAAATCGCTCACCTGAATCAAGATGACAAGAGTGATAATGGCAATTTTGTCAAATTCAAAGGCATGAAACTTATAAGGACTTTCTGTTTGGAAACAATTAAGAAATAATTTTGTTCCAATCGATCCTGTAAGGTTGGGTATGAATTAGCACAATTGTTGAGTTAGTTAATTTTCAACAATTATTTCATGATTTCGCAATATACAACATAGGGCTAATTTTCAAAGCATACTGATCTGTTAGAGATTGATCATTTATGATAGGCTCAATTAACAAGATTTTGTCTGTGATTGATAGAATTCAGTGAAAGATTACCATCTCGTGGGCTTTCCGCACTAGGGTTCTAACTCCACTTTTTATCAAAAATCACTTTTTTACATTTTTGGAACTAACTAATATCAATACATTATCCCTTAAAATATTTTTCAAAAATTCCTCATATTAATTGAGAAAATCAAATTTGTTTAAAAGGTTCTAACTCAAAGTGGTGTTTTATGTTTCTGCAACACAGTTCTAACTGGCCCAGTTAGAACTGTGTTGCAGAAAAAAATCTGAGTTAGAACCTCTTTTATGTCTTATTTCATCAATGACATCACTAAATAACATAGCAAGTTAAAGAAACATGTAATAATGGTTTTCATTTGATTTTCTGGGCCGCGGCCTTAGCGCAGTTGGTAGCGCATCTGACCCTCATTCGAGAGGTCCCGGGTTCGATACCCGGCCGCGGCTAATACCCTTTCTGACAAAATTGTCACCCACCAATAGGTTTGAAATCGTTAACCTAAGTGGGCGAGCAGCTGGAGGCTCGGTAAGGGTGTTGTGGTAGTACTGGTTTGAGAAACAACAGGAATCCATGGGTAGGTGCTCCAGCCGCCGCGATATGACCCTGGTAGTTGAAAACGGCGTAAAACCCCAATAAACTCAAACTCATTTGATTTTCTTGTGTTTTAACCCTTTTCCTGCAAAATATATTCCCTATTAAGTCTATGTAAAATTTCGGTCAATAACAGTAACTTAAATAGTTCTTTTTATGTATATGATTCTTTTAATAATAAATTCTTTGAATAAACCTGGCTTGCAAGTGACACATATTTTAGTCTAAACTAAAATCAGACAGCTTTACAGTATGATCTTTGTCTATATAGCCCATTTTTTGAAATTTTTGAAGAGAAAAATATGGCTAGGAGTCTAGATTTTTATAATTTCAGTGCAAAATAGAGATATGTTTTTTGCAAGAGATTTAGTGGATTTATTAAAAATCTTTGACCTAAAAGATTTCTTTTGACTCATTTTATTATAGGAATAATTATGGTCCATCAAATTAATAATTATACAACATATTGGAGTGAAATTTCACTGAACATGTAAGCTCAATATACCTTATAAAATGATTGTTTGAATTGCTTCCACTTCATATTTGGAATTATAAAAAGGCAATCCACATCATTATTATAGCTTTGAAAACCATTTCAAATGTTACAGTATGGCATACATTGTCTTAGATATGAATATTTCTACTTGTAATTCAGTAGTTATAACTTATTACCTAATGAATAACAACAGAAAAAAGCTAATGACCAACGGACCATAAAAGGACAGACAAGCTTGCTCTCTTATAATGCCAGTCTTAATATTTTTGAATATGATATGTACGGTAATATTTGTGTCCCATTGAACAACTAAAATCTTATGTGGATATCAGTGATGGTGTGTTCTTTAAATAAAGCCATAACTGATCAGACACATTAGAATGCAATTTAATCATAGGAAATTACTTCAAAACCTAACTAAGATGTAGATTTCACTGATCATTCATTCATATGTCTTGCTCAATATGGTCAATTGAATGAACTAATGGTTAGTTTTGATTTTATGCAAAAGATCAAATTAAAGATTAGTTAGATCTTATTGCAAATATGTGTACATGTAATACATAAAATGTTATAACCAAGAAATCATACCATCAACCCATGTCTAGCATTTTATGCCCTTAGGTATGGAATTTTAAATTAATCTTCACTTGTTCAGGAATGTAAAAGTTTGACTTAAATAGTGGTGAGCTAAAGTCCTTTCATCCTATCTGATTGGAATATTAGACTTTAGCTTCAAACAAGACTAGAAGGAGTACAGGAAACTTTTCTGAGGATAACATGTCTATGGGCAAGTAACAAAAGAAAAACTGCCAGTTCCATGACCAAACTTTTACAGAAATAGGCAATCATCCCTGAGTTTGCTTTGACAAAAGTTGTTTTCTTCTGTTTTGTTCAAATCTTAGTTTCTCAACATTCATTATTTTAGAAATAAAAGTAATGGATACTTTGAAATTCTTGTCATCATCAGATCATGAGATTTTTAAAGTTCCATAAGCAAAAATTGACCAGGATTCTTGATGATGTAATCTGAAGCTTTGTTGTTTGTATCTATCAGCATCTAATGCACTGATTATAGATATTGGTCTGGATATTTCTTGCTGTACATTATATAAATGTAATATAATTTAGGGCCGATTGTTAAATTGATTTTTATCACAGTTCAAGAATTAGCAGAGATGTGGGCATCAAAAGCTAAAAACTGTTCCGAAGATGAGGGTCTCAGTATTCTAAGGTCACCAAATTCTTTGTAAAATGCTATTATTCAAATTTCTTAACCAGTTACAAGTCAGACTTCCCAAAAGTTCAGAAAAAGTGTCAGTCAGTCTTACAAGGCCTCAAAATTTGTTAGTCCAAAAAAGGATCTGTCACATCGAAGGAACAAATCAATTAAAACAAAAATAATATTTTTGTTAGTAGAAATAGTAAATTTTTATAAACTATCAATTTGTTGTCAGTTTGGCTTAAAATGAGTGACATGACACCCGCCGGACTGTCAGACAGTTGTACTGACAGAGAGTTGACAAACGTCAGTCCTTCTGAAAATTTGTCTGATGGGCTGATGAATTTTGGGAAGTCTGAGTAGTATATATCAGCTCACACTGGATCTTTGAAACTTTGTACATACATGCTGGGTGACTACAAAAGGTTGTCGGCCAAAAACATAACTTTTAAAAAATTTATTCAGGACAATATCTCATTTCAACTTTTAACTCTGGTTAAGGTTTGATATGATGCATTCTTATATCTGGAGTCTGGAACCTGTCAAATTATTACTATCAAATTTTGTACATGTTTTTTTTTACTATTGCATGGTCCCAGAACAAGATACATAACTCTAAAAGCACTACACCTACAATTATTGATAATTTTTTGCTTTGCATTCAGAGGCGCGTTCTTTAGAGTGAGATTTTTTAAGATTTCTTAAGATGTTTTTGATACAGCATTTTTAAGACCGAGATTATAAGCAAAGTGTTCCGAATGTTCCATACTTAATACAAATGATGTCATCATGACTTCATTTGTATGAAGCACGGAGCATTCGGAACTACGCAGTTTATGAATCATTGAGCATTCGGAACAATTCTCTCCCATATAGATTCTACAGAATATACCGAGGTGTTCCAAAAGAAGTATAGAGCAATGGCGGCTCCTAGTGATCGTCTTAAAATCTTGCTCAGAAGAACGCTTTATCCTAAAACATCTTAAGAAATCTCAAGATATCTAAAGAAATCTTGCTCTAAAGAACGCACCTCAGGTCAACGTTTCACGTGTCATTAGGAACCACTCAAACTATTGGTTCAAGAGCTTGCTTTGTTCGACATCAGACATAAAGTCAATTTTCATTACTTGATCAATACTTTTTAGAGGAATGATGTCTCATTATAAATAAACTACAATATACAGCATTTTCATGCATGTAATTTGACAATTACTCTCCATCCACCATCTTCTGAATCTGAGATGTTTGATATATGAGACACCTAGTGAGGAGTCTGCTCAAATTGTTGCCGCAGAACTTTTTTATACTTCTAAAATATTGTACTATAACATTTTAGATTAAATGATCTGTCTTATATATGCTTGCAAGTGTATTCTAGACTTGAAAAAAGCTTATATTTGTAAATGTTTTATGATGAAAACAATTTCATTTTAGTGTAAAGCATAAATAAGTGCTTTGATACGTATTGAAACTCTTGTCATAGATTTTAGCGACAATTTTTCTGGTCTTCATCAAACAAAAACACAGAATTAACATTTAAAACTATTTGGGTAAAATATAGACATGATTTCCAACATAAATACCTGCCAAATTAATAGTGCTTTAGGAAATTTTTTTGAGTTAGAACTGTTTTGCGGGTAACATTTTTGTCGATTTTTATCATTTTTTTCTGCAACACGGTTCTAACTCAATTTTTTTCAAATACAACATTTTAAACAAATTTCACATAGATTTGATTTATAATAGTATATCTGTTATGGAAAAACAATTTCAGAAATGTTTCTTATTGAACAAAATTTTTCTTTGTAAGAAAATGAAACAGTTTTTTGTCTCTCCTGTAAAAAAATGAAAAAGTGAGTTAGAACCGTGTTGCGGAAAGCCCGCGATCTGATAAGCTAAAGCTAATCCCTTATTTGTTTACATAAGATAAACATGGGGCCAGCCTGAGAGCAACAGATAAGGGAAATAGAAAATTGGCCCAATAGTTGATTTTCAAAGAATTTTCTTATGATTTCTCTAATTCTGATAAGCCCTTCCTCCCTGCCATGCCCACATTTTTTGACCAATGGAAAAATTTGTGAACACATTTTGAAAAGAGTAACTCAAGGAACATTCCAGTAAAGTCTGGTTCAATTGGGCACAATGGTTGATTTTTAAAGAATTTTCTTATGATTTCTTTAAGTCCGATAAGCCCCTTCCTCCCTGCCACACCCACATTTTTTGACGAATCAAAAATCCGTGAAAAAGTTTTGAGAAGGGTCACTCAAGGAACCTTCCAGCAAAGTCTGCCTCAATTGGGCACAATGGTTGATTTTTAAAGAATTTTCTTATGATTTCTCTAAGTCTAATAAACCCCTTTCTCCCTGCCACAGTCACAGTTTTTTACAAATGAAAAAAACTGTGAACAAATTTTGAAAAGAGAGACTCGAAGAACATTCCTGCAAAGTCTGCTTAAAATTGGCCCATTGGTTGATTTTTAAAGAATTTTCTTATGATTTCTCCAAGACTGATAAGCCCCTTTCTCCCTGCCAAGGCCACAATTTTTTACAAATAAAAAGATTTGTGGTCAAATTTTGAAAAGAATGTTTCAAGGCACATTCCTGCAAGGTCTGGTTCAAATTGGCCCAATGGTTGATTTTTAAAGAATTTTCTTATGATTTCTCTAAATCTAATAAGCCCCTTTATCCCTGCCACGGCCATGTTTTTTTTTTCAAATGTAAAATTTCTGAACAAATTTTGAAAAGAATGACTTAAGGCACATTCCTGCCAAGTATGGTTCAAATTGGCCCAATGGTTGATTTTTAAAGAATTTTCTTCTGATTTCTCCAAGTCTGATAAGCCCCTTTTCCCCTGCCACAGCCACAATTTTTAACAAATGAAAAAATTTGTGAACAAATTTTGACAAGAATGACTCAAGGCACATTCCTGCAAAGTATGGTTCAAATTGGCCCAATGGTTGATTTTTAAAGAATTTTCTAATGATTTCTCTAAGTCTAATAAGCCCCTTTCTCCCTGCCACGGCCACATTTTTTGACAAATATAAAAATTTGTGAACAAATTTTGAAAAGAGTGACTCAAGGAATATTCCTGCCGAGTTTGGTTCAATTGGGCCCAATGGTTGATTTTTAAAGAATTTTCTTATGATTTCTAGTCTGATAAGCCCCTTTCTGCCTGCCACGCCCACATTTTTTGACAAATCAAAAATTCACGAACAAGTTTTGAAAAGTATCACACAAGGAACATTCCTGCCAAGTTTGGCCAAAATTGGTCCAATGGTTTAGGAGGAGAAGATGTTGAAAGAAATTGTGAACGGACGGACGGACGGACGGACGGACAGATGGACGGACGGACAGACGGACGGACGACGGACAAAAAGCGACCACAATAGCTCACCTTGAGCACTTCGTGCTCAGGTGAGCTAATTAACATGTAAAGTATACAATTGTGGGGATTAGTAAGTTTAGGAACTATTGAGAGAAAAGAAATGGATGATAATCAACTATTTAACTGCGGTCAAATTTGAACAGCCATAATATTTACTGTTTGATAAAGGGTTATCCCATTACCACACAGTCACGCCTTTTGACTCCCCAAAAGATAAAGGCCTTGAAAAACATAGTGGAAAATGAAGATATTGCTTATGACAAGCAATTTCTTCATTTCCCGCAATGATTTCTACTCCAAAAGACCAAAACATTTTAAATTCCATTCACTTGAAATTGTTGTCTGCAACATCTTTCATATTGAAACAGTCAAAAATGTTGTTGTCTGGTAAAGGGTTTGTGACAACAAAGTGTCTGTAAACCTACAAAATGCCAACAGATTCTTAGTGTTACCCTGATCTTTTTTAGAATGATGAACCACAGACTTGCAAGAAGACATAAGCCAACTAAATATTTTAATGTCTCATTTGAGAAGGCTTTGGTCTTATATCCAAGTATTGTTTATCAAATTTTAGCTGATATTTTTTTTAGCTCACCTGAGCACGAAGTGCTCAAGGTGAGCTATTGTGGTCACTTTTTGTCCGTCGTCCGTCTGTCTGTCCGTCTGTCTGTCCGTCCACAATTTCGTGTTTACACTCTAGCATCTACAAATATAAGCCAATCTTGACCAAACTTGATCAAAACATGTATGGCCATAAGATCTAGGATGAGTTCGATTATGGGTCAGATCGAACTAGAAATGCAGGAGTTATCTGCCCTTGAATGCGAAAAATACTTAATTTTGACATTGTTTACACTCTAGCATCTACAATTATTGATCAATCAAGACAAATCTTGGACATAACATTGCAGACCATAATATCTCGAATGAGTTTGATTTTCAGTCTGATCTGACCAGAAAGACGAGAATTATGTGCCCTTGAATTTGACAAAATTGCCATTTTCGGCTGTTTTTGACCTTGTTTACACTCTAGAATCTACAATTATTCATCAATCAAGACAAAACTTTGACACAATATTTGGGACCATGAGATCTCGGATGAGTATGATTTTCAGTCTAATCTGATTAGAAAGTTGAGAGTTACTTGCCCTTGAATTTGACAAAATTGTCATTTTTGGTTGTTTTCGACGATGTTTACACTCTAGAATCTACAATTATTGATCAATCAATCCAAAACTTGGACACAATATTGGGGATCATAAGATCTGGGATGAGTTTGATTTTCAGTCTTATCTGATCAGAAAGTTGAGAGTTATAAGCCCTTGAATTTGACAAAATTGCCGTTTTTGACTGTTTTCGACCTTATTTACACTCTAGAATCTACAATTTTTGACCAATCATGACAAATCTTGGACACAAGGTTGGAGACCATAAGATCTCAAATGAGTTTGATTTTCAGTTTGATCTGACCAGAAATATTAGAGTTATGTGCCCTTGAATTTGATAAAATTGCCGATTTCGGCTGTTTTTGACATTGTTTACACTCTATAATCTACTATTATTTATCAATTAAGACAAAACTTGAACACAATGTTTGAGGCCATAAGATCTTGGATAAGTTTGATTTTCAGTCCGATCTGATCAAAAAGTGGAGAGTTATGTGCCCTTGAATTTGATCAAATTTCCGTTTTCGGCTGCTTTAGACCTTGTTCACACTCTAGAATCTACAATTATTGACCAATCAAGACAATTCTTGGACACAATGTTGGATATCATAAGATCTCGGATGAGTTTGATTTTCAGCCTGATCTGACTAGAAAGTCGAGAGTTATGTGCCCTTGAATTTGACAAAATTGCTGTTTTCAGCTGTTTTTCGACCTTGTTTATACTCCAGAATCTACAATTATTTATCAAACAAGACAAATCTTGAACACAATGTTGGGCACGATGAAAACTTGGATGAGTTCGATTTTCACAATGTTGTTGACCATAAGTTCGTTTTCAGTGTTAAAGTCATAAGTATTTTTTGAATTGAAGAAAAGTGTTGCTTATATCATTTTGGTTCAGGTGAGCGATATAGGACCATCATGGTCCTCTTGTTTTTTTTTTGTCCAATGTTGAGCATATGAAGAAAACATCAAAAAGGGGTCATTCTATATATCAATACCCTAAATTAATTTAACAGCATGACAGGCATATAGATAGACATGATGAAAACATCATACCTGTGGTTATGACATACTGCTCAAAGTTCCCAGCGAGTCTGTGCAGAAGAATATCAAGATAGATAGATAGATACTTAACTCTTCCCCAAACAAGACCTGGTTTTGATGTCCCTGATGGAATATGATTGGGAAAACATTGAGACAAAAAGGAGGAACTGCTGATAACCAGCAGTTTCTCCTTTTGTCTCAATATTTTCCATGCCTTATATTACACAAATTCTATCTTTAATAACGTCTATTTTGTCATTTATCGCAGTGCTTGAAGTGGATCACCCTAAAATTTTGGTGTTTGGGAAAGGGTTAATTCAAGATGGTTAGACAGAATAATACCTTTATTCAGACACTACATGACATAGAAATACATACAAGTCAAGCTTTCTTCATTAGAAACGGAGCGACAGATAACAGGGGGTAGTACCAACAACTTATGGTTTGGATTTGATGTAACAGATTTTGAATGCCTTACCGTAAGGCATTCAAAATTTGTTACATCAAATCCAAACCGTAAGTTGTGGGTACTCATTTGAATTGTCTCAATAAGACAATTTCAATGAGTACCCACAATATACCATAAGGTTTGATGAACAATGAATGGTATTTTGTATTTTGAAAAGTCAAAAACCCTGTAATCTGTAGCACTGAGAAATCTAGACCAGTATGGATCTATATCACCTCCCCTACTCTACTTAATTTAGTTTGTTCCTTGCTGTAGTTAATACATTAAACAAGGAGATTGTACAGAAAAATAAGAAAGCTTTACAGAACATGGTAATATATACAATAAAATACACAAACAAATATTACTGCCTTGTCAAAACATTGAATATGCAAACAAGCTCCACAAACTAAAACGTTACCAATTTCTTAACTTCTTATTCTGCATGTAAAATTTTAGAAATACAAACTATTTGAGCACATATCTGGAGAAAGGTCCTCTGAAAGGACAAAATGAGAATGTCAAAGCTACAGATATGGACTGGTATAATTTGACAGACAGGAGTGATCACTGTTTACATAGTTTATACATGTAAAAAGCAGTCACTTCCAAGTGTCCAACTATAGATGCAGCGAAATAATGGAAATTATTCCCAAAATATTGACAGGGTTTGCAATTCGAATAACAAATTAAGTATGTCATTTACCAATTTTATCTGCAGTTGTAATGTAACACTAAGGTTGATCGATGAAACAGAGGCAAGTGGTGGTCAATTTGGGCCAAATTTGAAACAACTATGTTTGTGTAGCACCTTACAATGACTTCAACCCTAGTCATATTGAATGACAAGTGGACAACAGAGGAGCAGAGTAGTCAGTAGAGAAGGTAAAGGCATTCTTAATTCATTATTTCTAATCCAAACCCTGTGTTGTGTGTACTCATTGGAATCATATATATAGTGGAGTGAGTACCAACAACACATAGTTAAGTGAACAAAGAAATACATTTTACACTTTGAAAGCCATTGCCCCATCTTAAATGTAGCACCGAGTCAAGAAAAGGGTCAGACTTCACTCTGATGCACTTTAATAATATTTTATGTTGCCTCCCAAACTTAGAATAATGCAGATTCCATACAAACAGAAAATTTAAAAATGAAAAATTTTCCTCACAGTAACAGCTTATTTCCATACTGAATGTCAATAGAAGACGGAACATGTAGACAACAGGCTTTCAGCAAAACATAATTGTAACAACTTATGCCAATTTGATCTTTAGTTAGTTAGGTATTGCAGACAGAACAGATAAGATCAGCAAGCATGGCCATGCAGTATAATAATGGTCTACCGTATTAACCATCTCTAAAGCAAGACCTGCTTTTAACTCTTTCCCAAACAGCAAAATTTTAGAGTGATCCAATTTGAAAGAAGTTACAGACGACAATTTAAAGTGAATGAAATTGAATCTTTTTGTGTGTGTGTGTTTTAGGGTAGAAAACATTGTGGGGAATGAAGAAATTGTTTGTCGCAAGCAATTTTTCATTTTCCACAATGTTTTCTAAAGCCCTTATTTTACAGGGAGTCAAAAAGAGTCATTGTGTGGTAATGGGTTAATGTTGCTAATAGTAGAGGTTTAGAAAGCATCAAGACGATAGAAGAAAATGATGATATTCAACATTTCCTCTATCGGCCTCAATATTTTTAATGCTATAATGCACAAAAACCTTATCTTTATAATTATTTGTATTTTTACTCTTCCACGTAAGTCCAGAATACAACATTCAGAACTGTTTAAGCGAGTTGATGTTGATCTGCCAGGATTAATTACAAAGTGACAAAGATAAATACTACTTCAACAAGTTACAACGTCTGAACACAAATATAAATGATCTGCAATGTTATTTCTATAGTCGCAAATCTCAGACCATTCTGTTTCCTTTCATCTGTAACAACTCAAAAGTTGAAAACACTAAAGCAGAAAGCTTTGAAAGTTGAAACAATAAAGTGAGAAACAAATGCAAGTGGTTAGCATTTTAGTTATTCTTCAATGTTTTAGCACATTCAAGTAACATTTCATGATTTGATGATTTAGGAAACATTTAACCTACTACCACAAGGCGAAAATTTACGCTTGTCCAATACTTAAGCTGCAGCAGACAACAAAATGGATCTTGATGAAAGTAAGAATTGTGTACAATATAGCAAATAAAATATTGTGGCAAAAGAAGTAAATGCTGATTTTTGCAGCATTTTCTTATTTTGCCCAGATGTTTTCCTTAGCCTTTTCTATCCTGAGTTGTCAAAAGGTGTCACTTTTTGGGAAATTGGTGATTTGTCACACCCACCACCTTTGAATTTGAACCAGTCTAAATTTTTGTCATCGGTTTAAGATCCATAGAAGGATTTAGAGAACATACAAGCAACAACAATAACAATTAACCCATTCCTAAATGACAAAATTTCTAACCTGTCCAAATTCAAAGTTGATGCGGACAACAAAATTACTATTTGGAAAACCAGGACATTGGATATTGAATATTGGATATAGCATGAAAGAATTTTCTTCTTTTTCTTCAATCCTTTCAAAAACCTTTTCTTCTGGATACATCACAAATAGGCAGTGTTGAAGAAAGAACAAATCTTTCTTGGATAGCTGAGCATCCATTAATTGCGTTCAGAAAACGTCTACATTCTTTAATAGTCCAAGCACTTTCTGCACATGATCCTGTTTCCCTGGCAACCATTGAGCACACTGATCCGGAGCCTCGTGGAGCCTGTTGTCACGACGATGGTGATGATGAGTAATGAGTGATCACAATGTCAGCATTAAGAACATTTACTATTGTGAGGTGGCATATGATTTTGTCCAATTTTTTGCTGAAAAGAAACAATACATGGGTGTTCACTGTTGACCCTTTTCCAAACCGACATTCTTTTTCAATTCAAAGGCATATAAATAAAAGATGACAAGAATAATCTGAATTCTGTAAGAAATATGCACAACTAGACACCATGGAAATTCTTTGTGGCAAGATTGGTCAATTTCTGAATAAAACTATAGGAATTGCACACACAAGAAATTGCTTTCGGACTGACAAATGGACAGACAGGGACATATTATCACCCTTTGCCTGTATACAAATGGGGCCTTTACATTTGATCTTGACCTACAACTTGGTCATGGAACAAACATGAAATATGAAAGCTGTATTACACTGACAATTCAAAATTTATGGCCAATGTAAAATGCTCTGATAAACATCTTGAAACTAGGCAGAAAGTTTAAAAACTTTATACCCTGATTTATCCATGTTGGGACATAATAACAAGAATTGTCCGCAGACAATAAAGCTCGCCCAAACGAGAGCTTGTCACAAAGAAAAGTCATTTCCTAAGTCAAGGTAAAAAGGTCATGGCCCAAAATGAAATTTTGTAAAAGTAGGTCAAGCTCCATGGTCAAGGTCACAAGGTCACAGGTCATGGTCAAATGTGAACTGTGTTGGAATGAGGTGTCCATGTGTGAAATATCAAGGCTGTAGGTGCAAAAGGACATGAGATATAGGCCAGGTGAAAGTTTTTTAAAAGTAGGTCAAACTCCAAGGTCAAGGTCACCAGATCCAAGGTCATGGTCAAATGTGAAAAGTGTTGGTAGGAGGTGTCATTGTGTGAAATATAAAGGCTGTAGGTGTAAAAGGACATGAAATAAAGGCCAGGTTAAAGTTTTTTTAAAAGTAGGTCAAACTTCAAGGTCAAGGTCACCAGGTCCAAGGTCATGGTCAAATATGAAAGGTCTTGGTGGGAGGTGTCCATATGTGAAATATGAAGGCTGTAGGTGTAAAAGGACATGAGCTATAGGCAAGGTTAAAGTTTTTTACAAGTAGGTCAAACTCCAAGGTCAAGGTCACAAGGTCCATGGTCAGTCAAATGTGAATCATGTTGGTAGGAGGTGTCCATGTGTGAAATATCAAGGCTGTAGGTGTAAAAGGACATGAAATATAGGCCAGGTTAAAGTATTTTAAAAGTAGGTCAAACTCCAAGGTCAAGGTCGCAAGGTCCAAGGTCATGGTCAAATGTGAATGGTGTTGGTAGGAGGTGTCCATATGTGAAATATCAAGGCTGTAGGTGTAAAAAGACATGAGATACAGGCCAGGTTAAAGTTTTTTAAAAGTAGGTCAAACTCCAAGGTCAAGGTCATGAGGTCAAAGGTCATGGTCAAATGTGAATGGTGTTGGTAGGAGGTGTCCATATGTGAAATATCAAGGCTGTATGTGCAATAGGGCATAAGATATAGGCCAGGTTAAAGTTTTTTTAGGCCAGGTTAAAGTTTTTAAAAGTAGGTCAAACTCCAAGGTCAAGGTCACAGGTCATGGTCTCAAATGAAAGGTCTTGGTGAGAGGTATCCACATGTGAGATATGAAGGCTGTAGGTGTAATATGGCATGAGATACAGGCCAGGTTAAAGTTTTTTAAAACGGTCAAAAAGTGGGTCAAACTCCAAGGTCAAGGTCACAAGGTCAAAGGTCATGGTCTCAAATTAAAGGTCTCGGTTAGAGGTACCCACAGGTGAAATATGAAGGCTGTATCTCTAACAGGGCATGAGATATGGGCCAGGTTAAAGTTTTTGCGGACGCTGACGCCGACATCCGGGGGTATGACAATAGCTCTTCCGAGACTATCGTCCCGGGCGAGCTAAAAAGGATAATTACCAGTTTCTATAGCTTTTGCTTCGTTGGTTTTCCACTGTTCTGCTACATCATTGGCTAAAGGATCATCTGGGTTTGGAGCACTTAATAAAGCTTGTATGGACAATAAAACAGTTCTAATTTGCAATGCTGGACTCCATTTATCTGAAATTACATCAAACACAACAGCTTCTTTACTATATATGCATGAGAAAAAGTGACCATCCCCCTTGAATTTTTTATGAACTAGACAGTCCTGGCGGTCTGGAAGCGCTCCACAGGCCTGATTGTTTGTCTTGTTGAATGCAATTACAAAGGTTCAGGCTGCGTAAACAAGCAAATGCATGACCAAGCTGAAAATTACAAGCAAGTAAGATCATATGGTCAGTAGATTCTATGGACGTTCTGTATTGATAAGTTAAGGGGGAATGCTCCAGTTTCGTAATTTTTTTCCCAATAACAGAATTTATTCATATTTTGTATGTAGAAATAACATGTTATTACCAATTGAAAAATAAAATAAAAATAGGTAGTCAGCGATCTTGTTTGAATTTTATTGGCATTCGTATCACATACCCCTACATCGAAAAAATGCACAATTTCTTGCACCTGTCCAAGGCCACTAAAATGCTAATAAAAAGCTGTATATTCATTGTTTAGTCCCGAAAACGAATTTAAAGTAACGTCTTACATTTAATACGAACAGAAAACCCAAAATATGTGCTATTATAAATGCATAAATATATAAAACAGCATGCTCACATGTTCGGTTAGATCAACGAAGCTTGAGTGTTTTTGTCAAAATTTGCATATTTTTGGAAATATTTCAAGTTCTACATAATAGAATTTGATAAAACTCCCCCATTGAATTAAGCAACATGTCCTGGTAATAATTCAAAAAGAAAATGTATAGGTCAGCGCACTTATTAGTGAATTACGGCAATTTTTATCAGCTACACATGAATAAAATGACGCAAAACAGTGGTAACTGCATACACACTTACGACTGTCTTGCTCTAAATAATTGATTTCCTTCTTGAGAAAATCAGTTTCGCATAATAAATACACTTTTACCGTCGAAAATGGTAAATTGTAATGATGTGTTATATTATTGAAAATCTGGTAACGAAACATATTGGTACGAAACATTTAATTTACTACAGTAATGTCCGAGTGTTCCGAAAAACTGGAGCATTCCCCCTTAATACTAATGGTTGTATAAGTGAAAATAAAGCAGAAAATGGCAATTTTGTCAATTTCAAGGGCACATAACTCATGACTTAAGATTCACATCAAGATGAAAATTACACCAAGGCAATATCTTATGGTCACCAGTTTTGTCTTGATTGGTCAATATTTGTAGTTGCTAGAGTGAAAACAATGTCTAAATAGAGCCGAAAAAAGCAATTTTGTCAATTTCAAGGGCACATAACTCATGACTTAAGATTCACATCAAGCTGAAAATTACACCAAGGCAAGATCTTATAGTCATCAACATTCTGTATAAGGTTTGTCCTGATTGGTCAATATTTGTAGTTGCTAGAGTGAAAACAATGTCTAAATAGAGCCGAAAAAAGCAATTTTGTCAATTTCAAGGGCACATAACTCATGACTTAAGATTCACATCAAGCTGAAAATTACACCAAGGCAAGATCTTATAGTCATCAACATTCTGTATAAGGTTTGTCTTGATTGGTCAATATTTGTAGTTGCTAGAGCGAAAACTAAGTCAAAATACTGCCGAAAATGATAATTTTGTCAATTTCAAGGGCACATAACTCATGATGTAAAATTCAGATGAAGCTGAAAATTATACCAAGGCAAGATCTTATGATCACCAACTTTCTGTTTAAGTTTTGTCATGATTGGTAAATATGTGCAGTTGCTAGAGTGAAAACAATGTCAAAATAGCGCCCAAAATGGCAATTTTGTCAATTTCAAGGGCACATAACTCATGATGTAAAATTTAGATCAAGCTGAAAATTATACCAAGGCAAGATCTTATGGTCACTGAGAAGAAAATTTTTAAAGAAAAAGTTTACGGACGGACGCATGACGGACACACCGCCATGACAATAGCCCGCTGGCATGTCGGCCAGTGGAGCTAAAAACTGAAGAATCTTAAGGCTTGTAAGAGTTGAAAACAACAAAATTGATTAGAAGATACATTATGGTAGGAGTTTCAAATGAGAGAAATTTCTTAAATTCTTTTTCCTTGGTTACTACGGGCTAACTGATAAATCTAAAACATTATTTTATTCTGGTCATTAAAATTTGAGTCCACTTGGTACAGAAATAAAAGTTCATTTAACTTATGGTGATGTCTTAAGTCGAAACTAGAGCATGGACCCTGCAATTGAGAGATTCCTAGTTCAATTTATGATAGCACTAAGCAGAGGTCAATCTTGCACTTCAATGACCGATGCCCAAATACCCTATGAAGAATAAATTCTCAAACAGCAAAAATCTAGGCTGGTCCCATTTGAAAGGTGCTGCTGACAACCAAACAGATCTTTATAAGAATATAATTTTTTGCAACAGAGCGTAGAAAATATTGAAGCATGAGGAGAAAATGCTGATCATCAAATTTTTTTCCTGATTGCCTCAATGTTTTCCTGAGCCAATTCTATCAGGGACATCAAAAGCAGGTTTTGTTTAGATTAGGGCTAATCTAAATTGAAAAGACTTGTTTTCCTTATTGATGGAACATCAATTAACCTGGATCTGTGTAAACATCCCTTGTAGCATTTAAGACAACAATGTTTCCAGATCAGCCTGATCCCTGCTTCTTTATCATAGTTGCTATAGGACTTGCATAAGCTATTGGAGAACAATATGGTTCTTAATCAGACTGGGTGTACATGAATATACAGGGGCTGATCTGGAACTATGTTGGTCTTAAATGCCTTATAGGACCTTTTCCAATTTGATGTTAAAATGTGTCTATAAATATTCTCTACTGCCTGCATCTTTTAATCTAGCATGACAAGGGTACAGAATGAAAAACATACCTTTAAGTATATCTAAACATATTCGCCCCAGTTTATCTATATTTGGATGGTATATTTTTGTCATAAATCTCACTTTCGGTGCCGACATTGGATATTCTTCTGGTAAAAATAATTCTAATTTGAATGTACCACCTTCATACGGGGACTGAAAAACACACAAACAACATACTTTGTGAAAATTCAATCCCTTCCCCAACAACAAAATTTTAGGGTGAGCCAATTTGAAAGCTGCTACAAACAACAAAATGAAAGTAGTAAAAAGTGAAATATCCTGCAGAAAACATTTAGGCAAAAGGAGAAAACAGTGATTATCATGATTTTCTTCTTTTATCTCAATGTTTTCCCAAGTCCTGTTTACTAGGGATGTGAAAATCAGGTCTTGTTTGGGAAAGGGTTAAATGCAATGCTCTGTAATTAAAAACTAATTATAACAAGAGCTGTCCGAAGACAGCGCGCTCGACTTTCTAAGTGCTTAGTATAAAGGGGGCATAACTCCAAATAGAGCGGTCCCAGGGTCATGGGCCCTGATAGTAAGGTAGAGGGTGTGATGGTGAATAAGTATTCCAAGTTTGGGTTGAATCCCTTCGATAGTATGGAAGTTATTGATGTTTGAAAAAACTTTAACCTTTGTTGCAACGCCAACGCCGACGCCCGGGTGACAGTATAAGCTCTCATTTTCTTCGAAAAGTTAAGCTAAAAATAATTCTTTAAACAATAAATGACTTTGATATTTGACCTTGAGTCGACCTACCACCTTGTTCTCAAAGAAAAGGTCTTACAAGTAATTCTTTCTAAAGGCATGTACATAAAATTTGACAAGACATAACAAAGCTTTTTTTCCTAACAACACAAATGATAAGTTTTTGACTTTTTTTTTTCTTTAAATGAGACCTTAATATTGGACCTTGACCTAGATTGATTGGGGATTAACACCTCTTACATCAATCCGAGTCTTCTCTAGTGAAAATTTGCTCTTTGATATTTGCATTGAAAATGGAAGTGAACATGTTTGTTTCTTAAATTCTTATTCTAGTTGAGGTTGACTTAAATGAACATCACGCCTATGCCCTCTTCAAATGTTCACGACCAAGTGCTGCACTCAATGCTGGGCAGGCCTGTTTCAGTATTTTGTTTGGAGGCTTCTTCCATTATTTATCAACCTCTTAAAGCTATTTCAGGGATGGGGTCCAGTCACTCATGGCCCCTAGATTTTAAGCTGGGCTCCTGAATATTTACAGAGGATGCCCATACCCTTTATGTTAAGTTTTGAATTTTGTTATTCTTGGCCCCTAAGTTAAAACCGTCAGTCTCTTTCCCTGTATTTATGAATATAAAACACTATCCTAATAAAGAAAACATTACGCAGATCTGTTATTATTGTCTGGAAAACTTAACCGAGACAAGAGCATTTAGAAACGCCCTGGCACTATAATTGTTGAGTCATTTTTAGAATTACGACAATTTTTTTCTTGCAGTGACATATCATTTTCTTTCCATTTATTTCTATTGCGGAAAAAATCTTGTTGCAGAAAAAAATACTAGCAATTTTCATTTTGGATTAGCAAATAATTGTCAGTATGCTAGTTGAAACCTATTTAGTTTTGAAGCAGACTACCCACCCATTTTATTCTACCGAGACTTGAATATTCGGTGGGAGGAAAAAACTGAAAACAAATTACAATTCTTGTTGATACTTCTTTACTGAATTAGTGACATGGGACATGTTTTTATGGGATTTACTTCAGATATGTTGGCATTCAAAAGTTTATACAAAAAAATGTGTTTTCCACTTGTTAGTCTTGCTCCAAAGAAGGCAGAGCCCAATAGGGCGGACTCATAGCCACAAACCAATAATATGCATGGCATCATTAAGTTTGTGGTTTTGATATCACAGCTAATATCATATTTGCACCAAAGAGAAATGTAAAGTTTGTGTAGAAGAGTGACTTACTTCAGCAGGCCCTGCTACTATTACATGGAAATATCTGGCATTGTGTTCATCTGGTATAGCACTAATTCCTGGAACAGGTTCTGCCATAAGACGCTGCGTCTCCTGTTTCAATCAAGAACAGACAAATATGAAAAATAATGATAATAAAAAATATATGTAAACAAATTGGGCCCAGAGCCTCTGGCAATGTGGTAATATTCATAAGTAATCATTGAACTTTGTCTATTGAATTTTGCTTTTAGTTTTGCTGACACATGTAGCCTCTAGTTTCCTGTATTCGAGCAGGCTCCCTTATTCGATAATTCGTATTTCCACATGTAACAACAACATTGTTGTTGTTGTTTTCTTGCAATGGTTGAGTGTTTGTAACTTTGTAATGTTTTGAGGTTGTTAGGTGTTAAATTAAAACTAAAATAAACAAGAGCTGTCACTGTAAGATGACAATGCCCCCGACACCGCTTTGATTTTAAATTATGGCCAATCTATGTTCAAGGTCAAGGTCATCCAGGGGTCAAGGTCACCAAAGTATGTGCCTACAGAAAGGTAATGTACCAAGGAATGTTGTGGTAAAGTATGAAGCGAATATGTTAAGTAATAAGGAAGTTATGGCCAATGTTATAGTTTTTGGACGGAATGACGGACGGACGGACAGACGGACGGACAAGTCAAATTTATGATGCCTCCCTATCGGGGGCATAAAAAAATATCGGAAATAAATATTGTGAAAACGCGTCACACATTTGTCATAACTCGGTTGATTTCTGTGAGCCCAGACACCCGAGTATGCCAAACAATACACCATATTGAAATGTGTCACATCCACATACTATCATCACATGATTTTCGTTGTTGGAGGGATTACTTAGCCAGTGGCGAATCCAGAGGGGGTTCGGGGGGATCAAACGAACCCCCCCTCTGAAGCCTAATTCTTTCATTTCCATGCACAAATTCAGTCAAAATTGTATATCAATAGGAAAACGAACACCCCTAATTGTAAATTTGAACCCCCCTTTCAGAAATCCTGGATCCGCCACTGTTAGCTCTGACGTAATCGCTGTTTGAAGGTTGAAAGTATGTGTGACATTGATCCTGGAAAGTAAATAATGGCAATGCCCATGCTCGATTAGAGGAAAATTTTTTCAGGTGAAGCTGATCACCTCATGTACAAAGAGCAGGTGATTTATTTCATTCTAATTATGTTGAAAAGGAATTATTTAGCAGTACTGGAATTTTACAATTAAATTTGTGTTACTTTCAGTTTGGTTCTTCAGACGTTCCTTTGAACGCATATATTTTACATCGATTGGGAAGCAAGTTTCTTTAACTTATTTTAATCCCTCTCGATTGAGCTTCCTGGAAATCCACCAGTACTCGCGCCGAATGTGTGGGCCAATGAGAAGCCTTGAACAACCCCTGCTACCCGGGATCAAACTCAGAACCTCTTAGTCGCAAGGCCAACGCTCTACCCCTCGACTACGGACACCACCATAGTTAGTGACACAGGATGTTGATTATTTTAGTGCGCATGCGCAAAAGTAACCCCAAAATCACCTCTCAGTTTAGCACAATTATGCCAGATGAAAGTAAACGACAAGACAGACGTACAACAGACAGACAATGATCCTAAGGAAGACATCCTGCTTAATCTCAAAATCTCTACAAATGGCATTGGTAAGCTTCTAAGAAATCTCAAACCGGACAAAGCTGCTGGACCCGACAGGATTAAGCCCTTGGTTTTGAAAGAACTGCATGAGCAGATAGCTCCCATCCTCCAGGTAATTTTCTCTGCCTCCCTAGAAACTGGCCAGGTGCCAGAGGATTGGACGACGGCTAATGTGGCTCCGCTGTACAAGAAGGGAGATAAGTCAATCGCGGCTAACTACCGCCCAATATCTCTCACTTGTATAGTGTGCAAACTTATGGAGCACATAGTTGCGTCCAATCTTGTCGGGTTCCTGGACAGAAACAATATTTTGTACGACCTACAACATGGTTTTAGGGAAAAGAGATCCACAGAGACACAACTTATAATGCTTGTGGAGGACCTTGCCAGAGCAGCCAGCCAAGGTAAGCAGACCGACTTAATCCTCTTGGATTTCAGTAAAGCCTTCGACATGGTGTCCCATGAGAAGCTGTTGTATAAATTACATGCATATGGTGTCCAGGGTCCTGTCCTCTCCTGGATCCGAGCATTTCTTGGCGGTCGGACGCAGACAGTGGTACTTGATGGGGAGAGCTCTGATATTATACCAGTTACATCTGGGGTACCCCAGGGATCGGTCCTCGGATCGATCCTGTTTCTGGTATATATCAATGACCTACCAGACAGCATAACGTCCCAGGTGAGACTGTTTGCTGACGACACAGCAGCCTACCTGACAATCACTGACAAAGACAAAGACAATCAGACATTACAAACTGACCTCGACCGATTACAGGAATGGTCCAGACAGTGGGACATGAGCTTCAACCCCTCCAAGTGCCAAGTAATCCAGGTCACTAAGGCCAAGATCCCCATACCGACGACCTACACTCTACATGGACAGACATTAGACCGTCAGTAGTGCTCGGTATCTTGGAGTGGATATTGCCAGCAATTTGTCATGGAACACCCATGTCGATCGTGTAACCTCTACCGCAAATCGAACCCTTGGCTTCTTAAAACGGAATATCAAGACAAAGTCTCCGAAAATAAGAGCATCCACGTACAAGACTCTGGTTCGTCCCCAATTGGAGTATGCAGGCAGTGTTTGGGATCCTCATACAAGGTCCAACATCGACAAGGTCGAAATGGTACAACGTCGTGCTGCATGCTGGGCCTTGGATGATTATTCCAGACACTCCAGTGTCACATCCATGCTGGAGCGGTTGGGTTGGCAAACACTGGAACAGCGACGATCACATGCCCGTCTTAGCATGTTCTATCGTATTGTTCATGGCCTCGTCGCTGTCCCCATGCCCGATTACATCCACAGAAACCCCAGAACATCTAGGTACGACCACTCCTACAGTTTCAGACAGGTTCACACCAGAGTAGACGCATACAAATATTCTTTTTTCCCTATCACCATTGTGCAATGGAATGCGCTGCCACCAGATGTTGTGCTGGCAGGGGACCTGAACCATTTCAGGTCCTCTGTCAGCACCATCCCTCACCCAAGACCTTATAGAGTAGAGCGCTATGTAACGAAATTGGCTCCCGTGTGCTTTTGATGATACAGGGTGTCAACATGCATTTTTGTAATCACATATGTTTCTGTTATCGATATCCGTTTCTTGACATTTCGGGAGAGGCGGTGTTTTCCCAGAATTCGGTCATTTCCAGGTTGATTAAATACGTCACAAATTCAATGCAAACCTTCTAGTTGATATAACTCCTACATTTATGAACGGATTTGGATCAAAATTTCACAGAATGTTCCTAGTTACCTGTTCATGTACATTCTGTTGATGCTTTTACCATTTTATGCTGCGACATGGCAAAAGAGGGCTTGATGCAAAAACGTTCTTTGACATAATTCCTTAAACATTTATTGGCGAATTTTGAAAATAAATACGAAAAGTGTTTCTATCCACATGATCATGTGTATATTGTCACGTGTTTTTGTCATTTAATGCTGCATCATAGAAAAATGGGACTTAATTAAAAAGGCTGGCATATTGATCAATTTCTCCCCGCCACCACTACTTGTGTTTTAATGTAATAAAAATAACTACATTGTGATATGTTATGGTAAAGAATAGAGAAAACAAATCGTAATCAACAGCAATATCCAATGCTCCACTAAGTCGCACATGCAAAGTTTGCAAAACCGACATGTAGCACGAGTATGAATAATCGATTGATTCCAGGGGACATCTCTCAACCTTGTGTAAATGCTTTATGAATAAAAGTATTTTGTTCAAAATTTCGAGTCGATTTCATGAAAATTAAGAGAGATATTGAGAATCAGAATTTGTATACTTTCTTTTGTCTCTCAGTATATATATGTAAACCTATATAATCTATTAGGCTTCAGAGGCAAAATTACAGCAACTTCATTGATGTCATACCAATAACCATGTTGCCATGTTGGGTGGCTTTATTGCAAAGAGGCTTCACACAAATGAAACACTGTTTTGGGGCACGATGCCAAAGGCTTCTATCAATTTGTACAGGTCATCTGTCAAATCTATTGCAGTCCAAGTACAAAACAAGCTTACTGAACTCAAAGAGGACAGAGGACAGTTTGCATGGCTGTTGATAATTGCGAATGCTCCGAAGGAAATCAGCCTAGAAAATGGCCTCAGTAATTATGAACTTTCAGTCGTCCCAAGAGCACTGTTTGTGCTGATGGTTCACTTCATCGTTGTTCGAACAAGTCTCAGTTGATGACGATTCTGAGAGAGAGGGTTACCTCTGATCACTTCGAGCCTGCATTTGGTCCAAGGAACATATCATAGCGATCGACTTCTTCTTTGAAAACAGCAACACGCCTGAAACGACTTGGCAAGAATCAAGCGGTATCGTATCACATCACAGACAGTACACCGCTCGAAAATGTTTCGACGGCAACTCTTCTCTACTAAAGACGAGCTCACTGTTTACCTAGCAGAGGTCATCACAAACTCGAAGAAAGCATACCGTAACATTGTACGTTCAACGAAAGGAGAAATGTAATATCTTTCCAGTTCACAAGAAGAGGCCGATACAAAGATTCTGCTCCATGCACCTGACTGCTTCAAATGTTGCTTCATTTTCATTGATATTTATTCGCCAGACACAGGTGTATTTGTGCTATGCTTGAGGCGAAATCCAGATTTTCTACCTGGAGACACCGTGTTTTTTTTCAGGAAATTGCGAGACAAGATACATTGTACTTTTGAAAGCAGTAGTTGATGCCATAGGAAATAACGCAGCCGAAGCTTTACCAGCCGCGCATGCCTTTTCGGGCGCTGATAGCACAGGGTCCTTCACTGGAAAGGGGAAAATCTGTTGGAAGTCATTTGAACAGGCAAACACTAATGTTATAGACGCTTTTAAAGCCATCTCTGCGGGGCATGCCATAACTGGCATAGCATTAGCGTCTCTTGAAAAGTTTGTCTGCCAGTTGCATCAGCCTGGAACAGAGATCACAGAACTGGGAGCCCCTCGGTGGTGGCTATTTCGTAGGAAGCAATGCGAATATGAGCGATTGCCACCTACAAACGCGGTATTTGAGGAAGCTGTTAAGCGCGCAGCGTTCCAATGCATGATTTGGAACTTTGACGTGGTCCCTTGTCCTCCCATTCCAGATCCTGAAATCTTTGGTTGGACAAAGGATCAGGATGTATACCAGCAGGTTATGACGACCTTGTTGCCAGCACCACTGGAACTTCTTGAACTGGTAAAGTGTGGTTGCACAAAATCTAAATGTGAATCAAGAAAGTTCAAGCGCACATCAATCAACCTGGATTGCACTGAATTGTGCGCGTGTGGAGCAGGTGAGTCTACTTGTCAAAACAGAGCAGATGCCGCCAATTAATTTCGCTCATTTTTATACGCCCGAAGGGTCGTATTGTGTTATGGCCCCGGTCGTCCGTCCGTCTGTCCGTCCGTAAGCAATTTTTTGTGTGCGCAACTCCTCCTACAGTTTCGATCGGAATTTGATCAAACTTGCCACAATGATTCTCCATGGTGTCTAGTTGTGCACACCGCTTACGGAATTCAGATATATCTCTTTTCGTTTTTAAATTATCTGCCCTTGAATTGAAAAAAATTGCACATTTTACTGACAAGCCCCTCTCGGGTGTATATACGCCGCTCTGCGAAGCTTTTATTAGGATTAGGTGATATAACTTATATTGAATTTTGTCTAATTTTATCCCGCTTTTACATCCTTTTACGTCCTTTTATATGTTTTAAAAGAGTTTAATGATTCTACACAGTTTAGTAGCCTTTCATAAACATGTATAAAATATATAATTGGCATACTTGCGATAACGTCAAAATTGTGAATCTAAGCAATTGTTTATATAAACAAACTGTAAGCTTCCAATATTTCTCAGAAATGTTTACGTATATACGTTTCGATACTACATACTAGACCATAAATACCGGTATATCAATTTCAAAGGTAGGGCAAACAAGAAAGGGCAAATATACCAACGTCAACTACAATTTAAATGATTTTATACCCATCCCTATGTACATTAAATGTTTTCTGGGGTAAGCATATTTGCTTTAGATCGGACAGTATTGAACAAAATTAATTACTATCAGTATTCTTTGAAAACAATACCAAGGTGACGTCACCGGTTTTCAATTACGTTCATTTTGCGTACTCACGGTGGCATCAAAATCATTTTTAATATTTTTTACAATTGGTAAATGAGTGATTGTAAACATGATCTGTTTATACACCAAAAAATACCTACGTCTGCTTGTTTTATGAACAACGTTTAAATTGGGTCGTGACGTCAGAAATGGCGTTTAAGGTTAAACAAAATACACAAAATACGCTTTTCTTCGTTAAGATAAATGCACTATGAACAAATGAAAGTATATTTATCAAACTTTTTATCATTTACGTCTTTTATTTTTCAAAAGTCCTTTTTCTAGACGTCATTTTTAACGTAACGTCACAAAAATCTCCTGCGAGGACACGGATGTCAAGATGTTGTTTCTCCACCTTCGGTGTATGGACTTTGTAATGGACAATGTTGGCAAGCTGTATCATCAAAAGCACACGGAATTACATAGCGCCCTACTCTATTAAGCACTGCCGCTGTGTTTTTATCATTTTATCTTTTCACCCGTCTTTTAACCTGAATTCATTTGTCATTCATCATCATCATCTTTTAGTTCCAGGGCTTTTCTTCCTTCTATGACAGAGGCCGAAATTCGGTGGCTTCCCAATTGGAAAAGGGCTCCTTTTTTCCCAATTTCAAAGTAAGAATTTCCCAATTTTCAAAATTAAAATTCCTACTGGAAATTTGAAAAAAAATGATGATAATTTATCCTAGATGGGCAATTCTAGACACAAAGAAACAGTGTGTCTTCTATTATCTAGTTATTCTGGTTATAAAGTGTTGTTTAAGAAAATGTATTTTCATTTGTACATTTATTCTCCTGTTTCTTTTTTTCCCAATTTGACCAATGTCACACTAAAATTTCCCAAAATGTCTGACCAGGGCCCCTTCCCAATTTTTGGGAGAAAAGCCCTGAGTTCTTAACTTTTCTTACTCTTTTAACTTAGGCACAGACGCGCAACTGCTCGAAGTTACCCGTGAGGGTGTGCAGCAGTATACCGAAATAGATAGTAACGCTTAACTAAGTTAAGGCGCTCGAATACGGGATACTACAGGCTTTTAGTAGCGAGGTCAGAGCTATTTTTAGAACGCCGTTTTATATCTGTCAACGGCAAAAAATGCACAAGTAAAATCACCTTTAAATATACATAATGTACCAAAATATCCATGTTTGATTATTCCCATAACAAGACAAAGGTCTAAACTTTATGAAAATTAATCAGTTTAAGCCATGTTATATGTATTACACGAAATAAACATTAACTGTTTACATGTTGTCGATGTGTTCTATCGCTTAATGGCATCCCGGCTTTGGCTATTTTTAGAAATAGTGGTTCGCTATAAATCGTCATTTCTCCGTTACTATCCAATCAAATCCGTTAAAAATTGGTATACCCAAAGCTGAGAGGCACCTTAAAGGGTATACATCATAAATTTAAGGAAAATAATAAGTTTTATGAAATTATTAAGTGTCAAACAAGGCGCTTTTTCGGAATGATCTAGCGTGATAACCTTTTAACATTTCAAAAAAGTTCAAACTGCATAATAAAAAACAACATTCCCTCTAAAATGTACGCGCAAATATTTTACGATCATCAAATGCGCAATGTCTCCCATTTCCCTTCAAAGTACCCCACTGTCTGTTTTTTCGCGCGAAATAAGTGGGCGCCTAGAGTAGCCGTTCTTGACGCACCTGCTTTACTATGCGGATAAGGATAAAATCCGAAGCGAATCAAATTCTACTTTCGTTTCGTTTCGATCGCTCTTTTCACCGCGCTTTACAGAATAGATCTCTAATTACTGAAGTTTACAGGATTATTAGGTAAGAATATAGCATGTATGCACCTTTCTTATAATCTTACTTTAGTGTTTTTAAAGATAATATATGACAGAATGGTTGCTTTTGATTATTTTTTTGTAAAACAAATTCCGTTTGTTGTGCGATTGAAGTCTATCATTTTGTCAATTTTTGGAATCGATTTGCCATGATCGTGAATGATTGGACTTTAACAAGTGCATAACGATTTTAAGGAATGGAATTTTGGTGAAAAATAATGAAGTAGCTCAAGTCCTTGCTGGTCACGACCGGAAACTCGCTGATATTATTGGGGGGGGGGGGGTGGACAAATTTGGTCTCGTTACGACGTTAGTCTAGAGCAGCCTTGGCTTGATTAACCAGTCCGAGTCACTTTTATTCATATTGACTATTGTCAACTGTTTGCTGTCTGGAATTTTGGTTTAACCCATTACCAAACAATTTGTTTTATATTACTGCTCCAATTTGTAAGATTTTGCAGACGACAATTACAACTGAATAAAGTTTTACATTTAGGCTATTTGGTCTTTGGGGAAGAAAACATTGTGAGAAATGAAGAAGTTGCTTGTAACAAGCAATTCTTCATTTCCCACAATGTTTTCTCCCAAAATAGATTGGAAAATGTAAAAGGTCATCAACTTGAAATTGTCCTCAGCAACATCTTTGAATTTAGACACATTTAAAATTTTGCTGTTTGGTAAGGGATTAAGGGTAAAGATCAAGGTCACATTGACCAATTAGCATTATTAATGTCTGTATGATTAGAGCTAGGCTTAATTACCATGGAAATATGCTGTCATGGTATTGTTTTTTTTTTTAAATATTGTAGGATGCAGTTTTCAGATTATGTTATGTCATTTTCCGGACTTGGATAATATTTATCACTGTTTTGTTGTCAAAGATCATGGTCAAAGTGGTCATTTAAATGGAAATTTGTTGGCTTTAGCATGTGTATTTTAAACAAATGGTATATTGTTATATAAGAAACTGCACAGTGTCTATATCAAAGTGAATTTTAGCTTTTTACATGATATAATGCAAATGAAATGAAAGGTTACAAAAATTGACAGAAAAAAAATCGAAACCCCGATTTTTAAAAAAATCACAAAAAATCATGTTTTTATTAAAATTTAAAAACCTTTGCCTTTTTGAACTCAGCAATGCAAGCCTTTTAAGAAAATGTATGCATATCAGGTAAAGAATTAAAAAATTGAAATAGCTTTGACCTCGCTACTTTTAGGTAGCACATAAATTTTAAGCGATGTTTTACTTATCCATGTCATAACTATTGAATAAAGGGTAATAACTTTGGATTTCAATAAAATCTGCCTATCATCACAAAAACACTCGTTATCTCATCAATTTACAGATAATTTCACTGTTCCAGCATCAAGCCTGTCAGTAACAGGAAGGGGGGGGGTTAAAATTATCCGTATCAACAAAACAAGGGAAAGACATGTGGCAATGGAGATATATCTATTGATTGTTCAATGTTGGCAACTCTGTAAGAAATCAGATATTGGTCTGAAATCGCTTTTGAAGGGAAATTAACGATTTTGAAAGTTCAAGCATGTCATCTTATGGGCCGAAGAAAGACCGGTCTGCAAGTGACGTTCGACGATTAATTAACGAGTCAATGCAAAAGGGAATGGAAAAATAACATTAGATTTGATTTGGACCTTTATTATTCGTCTTGGTAAACCGCCAGCCATCTGTTGACAATATTTTTATTGTTGACAACTGAAATTCCGAAATCTTTCGACAATGGCGGAAAAACAACCGAAGCTAGGCATCCGGAATAATATTCGTATTAGACTGGAAGCTTCTGTAATAGACTGGAATGTTTTCTCGAAGTGGCCAATCGCGACCCTCGAGACTGTTGGCAACCTTTTGCCGCGTTGGAACGTGGTTGCAACATGATTCTTGAGTAACGATAAGAACCGAGAATATTCGAATGCGAAGTGGCTAGAGATACGGGCCCGTATCCCTAGCAAAATCTCCTGGTTTTGCTGGAGATACGGGCTGGTGTCTCTATTGAAACTAGTGTGGTTGCTGTGGATACGGGTCTAATGATTTCTGGTCATACAGCTTATTCTAGCGACGCGAATTCTAAAATCGACCAATTCCAAACCATATGATCAGCATAGCCTGATATTTACAGCGTGTTTGTGAACGTGTAAAGTGTGTGTGCAGTTCAATATTATTTAATGCCTAAAATTGTATCATTTCTCTTCGAATCAGCTTTTATTACCTCCTGCTTAACTCAATATTATACGATATGATATATAGACCTATTAACATGATGATGATCATGAGGAAAGGGGTAGGCCTAGTGCTTAACTTTGACTCTATCTGTTACTTCACGTATCTGATTAAAAAAAATTAACGCATAAATTTGATGAAAAGAACATTTGTGATTTAAGATATATTTCATACATTATATGCATTTTCGTCCATTATTATGTCGAAATAAATACAAAATATTTTTTTTTCAATGATTAGCGATGCATATAATTATAACCAGCAATATAACTTTATTTAAAGTCATCAAATACGTTAAATGAACTGAATTATCAGGTAAAAACATATTTTTTGATATGCTATGTGATAAAATATACCGGTACCTACCAAATTGTAACACGACTGAACTGTTCAAATCGCATTCAATAGTGAGAATATGACTAACATTTTGAAGATCTAGACACTTTTAAAAAGTATTTTTGCTTCAAAATACAATACAGCAGTCTTTGCTTAGAAAATGCTTGATAATTTGATTATTACTTATTATGCTATAATCTAATTGGGTAATTTCTGGGAAAAACATGACCGTTCATAATTTGTTAAAGTAAATGCGTTTTCTCACAAAGAAAGGCATGATACATGTACATGTGTATAATCAAATGGTATATCCTAACGTATATGACGTATGAAAAATAAGGACCTTTGTTATGCGTGTTTTCCCTAAGAAATGATGTACATAATTATGAGGCCCCTTTTAAATGATTAATGAACTAGACATACTAGACTATTCATTTATGAAAAAAATATGACTTAGAGTCTGGTTGATATTTTTCATTTTTGAACCGCTTCTTTGCACATTTAACATATAGAACCAGCGAATTAACGTTATTAAAGAGCAAAAACTATTACGTTCCCTCGTCATCAACCTTTTTTTGTATTCGTTTGTTGTTTAAAAGATTCGCCACTCCCATCAAAATTTATGCCTGGCATTTTTCTGTCCTCTTTGCTTCAAATCAGTCCCTTTGTTTTCAAATCTGTCACGTATTCATTCTTTCTCAAACAAGTCAAAATGAAAAAAAAAGATTGAAGCAGGGAAGGCGGAAATAAGCTGGGGCTTTGAACATTGTGTGTAGATTTTAGCTCCACTGGCCGAAGGTAAGCGGGGCTTATGTCATGGTTCTGTGTCCGTCTTGCGTCCGTCCGTCCGTGCATGCGTACGTCCGTATTCATTTGTTTAAACACCTTCTCCTCCAAAACTACTGAACCGATTTCAACCAAACTAGTTTAAAATATGGAAAAAATGGGTTTTGAATAGACAATTTTGGTTTCTTACATGTATTTGATAATGCATCAAGCGTACGACGAAACAACTTTTTCGGCAATTTCAAAAGAAAAAATGATGAATTGTTTTAAACAGGAATGATAAAAAAAAAGACATACACCAGAAGTGTACTGGAATTGCATAAAATTATCAAACACACTTTTGGACGAGAAGAGTATCGAGATCTTTTACACAGTAAAGCACGTTCTTTTACTAGTTAGTAAAATTAGACTTTCTTCACATTCAAGCAGGTAGTTTTTCAAAAAATAGACTTCCTCGAAATGAAAGAGTATACATACTATGTAATAAAAGTGATATTGAAGGTGAATTTCACTTTTTCTTGATATGTCCTTGTTATGCTATTAAAGTAAGACGAAGATATATCGATATGAAGTTTTACAGACAGACAGACAGACAGACAATATCTTTTATTTGTTCAAATTTACAACTAGTAAATACATGAACATTAATAACAAGTGAATTCAAAAATTGATCATAATACAGAAAGCCAAATATGTTCAAATTAATATCACTCTTTACATGTACGGATAAAGACACCTTAACTAACTTATCTATGTATATCAAACCAGTACTAAATGAACGTTTCAACGCATTATATTCGTAATATTCCGCAATTCCGGTTAAAGTGACATTTCAGAATTATTTTTACATAAATTTTATTTTTATTCTATCTGAAAAAGAATGTTTTCTTATCACTCTGTTATTTAAGTACCTCTCCCAAGAAGACTTAAACCTTAGGGATAACGGTACACAGCATTAGCAGCTATGTAAGGCATGTAGCCGTAACCCCATCTTGACCCAGTCAGCATAAGAAGTATGTTATCATAATGACGGACACTATCTGATTAGCTGTAACCGAACACCATAGGGCCAGTATTTAACTGATTAATTCACAGCAAAAACTGCCTACTGAATGTGCTAATAGACAATTACATAGTCTTCATTGCTTTCAGATTTCCTATAGCTTCAACTTAAGCCATGATGTGCTGGTTCAATTTCAGTAAAAAAATCTTTTTCGCCAATAATTTAACCAGAGTTCATTGAATAAATCATCAAATACAACGCATCGGTGCATGAAGGTAGAACGAAGCAGACAATACACTCTGTTTTAACCCTTTACCAAACCACAAAATTTCAGGGAAGACCAATTACAAAGATGCTTCAAACGACAAAAATGATTATCATAAAATTATGATATTTGTACAATAAAGCAAGGAAAATATTGAGGCAAAAGGAGAAAATACTGGTTATCAGCATTTTCTATTGCCTCGATGTTTTCCCGAGCCTTCTCTGTTGCAGACGTCAAAACCAGGTCTTGTTTGGGAGAGGGTTCAGAGAGTACCAATAAATAAGACTGGACATTATATTCATTTTAGCACTTTTCCAAACAACACAATTTTAGATTGCTCCGATTTGAAAGTCCTTGTAAGCAACAAAATGGTAATTCATTACAAAACTATTTGTGTAACATATAGCTCAGAAAATATTAAAGCAAAAGGAGAAAATGTTGATTATCAGACACCATTGTCTTTTCTATAAAAGTTGAAAAGTTTGGAGAACCTTGAAGGGATAAAATGCTGGTTATTATCATTTTCTGCTCCATTCTTAATGACTTCCAAAGCCTTATGGATGTCAAAACAGTGTCTTGTTTGGGAAAGGGAATTAACAGAAATGGTAATTAGAATATCATAACTTTTGCCTTTCCAAACATTGTTTTAAAATATTGATTGATTTTTTTCTCAATGTTTCTGTTTCAACAAAAAATTATATCTTTTATTTTATCAAAATAATTTCTCAATGTCGCATTGATAGTGAATCGCAACTGAAGTAGTACAATGTATCATTTTTATACGCCCGAAGGGTCGTATTATGTTATGGCCCCGCTCGTCCGTCCGTCCGTCTGTCCGTCCGTCCGTCCGTCTGTCTGTCCGTCTGTCCGTCCGTCCGTTAGCAATTTCTTGTGTGCGCAACTCCTCCTACAGTTTTGATCGGAATTTGATCAAACTTGTCACTATTGATCTCCATGGTGTCAAGTTGTGCAATGCGTTTACGGAATTTGGATAACTATTTTCGTTCTTGAATTATCTGCCCTTGAATTAAAGAAAATGCCCATTTTCTTGTGTGCGCAACTCCTCCTACAGTTTTGATCAGAATTTGTTCAAACTTGCCACAATGAATTTCCATGGTGTCTAGTTGTGCACACCGCTTACAGAATTTAGATAACTGTTTTCGTTCTTGAATTATCTGCCCTTGAATTTAAGGAAAAATACCCATTTTCTCAAAAATGCCCATTTTCTCCTGTGTGTTACTTCTACAGTTTCAACCAGAATTTAATCAAACTAGCCACAATGAATCACTATGATGTCTTGTTGTGCAAACAAAATTTTGATAACTTTTCATGTTTGAATTATCTGCCCTTGAATTGAAAAAATGGCCAATTTTTACTGACAAGCCCCTCTCGGGCGTATATGCGCCGCTCTGCGAAGCTCTTGTTTCAGAAATGTGTTAATCATATCTAGTCATAATAGAAAGTGTAGTACTAGTGATAGAAAGTGTAGTACTAGTGACTCTTTTTAAAACAGTGTTTTCTTCTTTTCCACAAGTTATTTATTTTGTCGTCATGAAATTAAGCATTTTTTTTCTGATATCTGTTGCATTTAAATTCAGCAATGGAATATAGACATGTAGAATTATTTTGGAGTTTGATAAGTTTTTGTTCAGATTAAGAGGATATTATCTAAAAGGCTTTCCGACAGTTTTGAATTGAAAGCTGTTACAGACGACATTACAAATATTGACGAAGGTTGGCTCTTTTGTACACCGTAGCCCAGAAAATAATGAAGGAAACTGAGAAAATGCTGATCTCAAATAATTTCTTCTTTCCACTAAGAATTCACACAGACGTTTTTTCTCACAAGGCTTTTCATTTGAGAAAGGGTAAACTAGAATGACATGGCAAAATTAGACCGTTTCAAAAGATCAGGAAGTGTACACAAATGCTGACATATGCTGGGAGAGTTCACTGGATTAAATTCAGCCTAGCTATGATACGGAAGAAATTTTCAAATTTTCCTCTGAAATATTTTTACTTATTTGAAGGTCCCCAGTTATTGAAATTTGGTTCCAGGTTTACAAAGTCAAATGTTACATTTTGACTTGAAAATTGTATAATACAAGCCCAGAAAATGCCAAAACTTTGTTATTCTAAGCCTGTCCCAAACAACTAGTAAAGTTTAGGGTAGTATATACAATTTTAAAAAAAGTTTTTGCAGACGATAAACAATATAGCACAGAATAAATAAGGCACAAGTAGAAAATAATGATTATAACCATGCTCTTCTTTTGTCGTAATGATTCCTCAACGATTTCTATAAGGGATGTCTAGACCAGGTCAAGTTTTTGAAAGAGTTAAACCTATTAATAAAAAACTTAACAAAATTGTCGAAATCAAGAGGTGTTCCAGAGTTCAAAATCAAGATAGGTAAAGTTACCGGTAGCCAGTTACTTGTTCCAGTTACTTGAAAAAGAAAAGATAGTTACCGGTAGCCAGCTACCGGTAGCCAGTTACTTGAACAAGAAAAGTTAGTTACCGGTAGCCAGCTACCGGTAGCCAGTTACTTTAAAAATAAAAATTAGTTACAAGTAGCCAGCAACCGATAGCCAGTTACTTGAAAAAGAAAATATGGCTACAAGAAATTAAAGGGGCCAACTACCGAAAAAAACTTCGGTATAGTCTAAAATTTTGCTCCACCCTTCCATCAAACGGAACCGGTAGCTGGCCAGATAAAAGATACCAATCTATACTGTTGTAACATTTTATGATCATAAATTGAGTGTACTTTTCATAGAAATATAAATCAATCCTTTTGAGGAAATTAAATGGGCCAGCTACCGGAAAAAAACTTCGGTATAGTCTAATATTTGGTCCATCCCTCCTTTAAACGGAACCGGTAGCTGGCCAGATAAACGATACCAATCTATACTGTTGTAACATATTATTATCATAAATTGTATGTACTTTTCATAAAAATATCAATTAAACCTTTTGCAGAAATTAAAGGGGCCAGCTACCGAAAAAAACTTCGGTATAGTCTAAAATTTTGCTCCACCCTTCCATCAAACAGAACCGGTAGCTGGCCAGATAAACGATACCAATCTATACTGTTGTAACATTTTATGATCATAAATTAAATGTACTTTTCATAGAAATATAAATCAATCCTTTTGTGGAAATTAAAGGGGCCAGCTACCGGAAAAATCTTCGGTATAGTCTAATATTTGGTCCATCCCTCCTTTAAACGGAACCGGTAGCTGGCCAGATAAACGATACCAATCTATACTGTTGTAACATATTTTTATCATAAATTAAATATACTTTTCATAAAAATATGAATTAAACATTTTGCGGAAATTAAAGGAGCCAGCTACCGAAAGAAACTTCGGTATAGTCTAAAATTTTGCTCCACCCTTCCATCAAACAGAACCGGTAGCTGGCCAGATAAACGATACCTATCTATACTGTTGTAACCTTTTATGATCATAAATTAAATGTACTTTTCATAGAAATATAAATCAATCCTTTTGCGGAAATTAAAGGGGCCAGCTACCGAAAAAAACTTCGGTATAGTCTAAAATTTTGCTCCACCCTTCCATCAAACAGAACCGGTAGCTGGCCAGATAAACGATACCAATCTATACTGTTGTAACATTTTATTATCAGAAATTGAATGTACTTTCGAAAAAAAATATAAATCAATCCTTTTGCGGAAATTAAAGGGCCAGCTACTGGACAAAACTTCGGTAAAGTCTAATATTTGGTCCACCCCTCCATCAAACGGAACCGGTAGCTGGCCAGATAAAAGATACCAATCTATACTTTTGTAACATTTTATTATCAAAAGTTGAATGTACTTTCAATAAAAATATAAATCAATCCTTTTGCGGAAATTAAAGGGGCCAGCTACCGAAAGAAACTTCGGTAAAGTCTAATATTTGGTCCACCCTTCCATCAAACGGAACCGTTAGCTGGCCAGATAAAAGATACCAATCTATACTGTTGTAACATTTTATGATCATAAATTGAGTGTACTTTTCATAGAAATATAAATCAATCCTTTTGCGGAAATTAAAGGGGTCAGCTACTGGACAAAACTTCGGTATAGTCTAATATTTGGTCCGCCCCTCCATCAAAAGGAACCGGTAGCTGGCCAGATAAACGATACCAATCTATACTGTTGTAACATTTTATTATTATAAATTGAATGTACTTTCCATAGAAATATAAATCAATCATTTTGCGGAAAGTAAAGGGGCCAGCTACTGGACAAAACTTCGGTATAGTCTAATATTTGGTCCACCCCTCCATCAAAAGGAACCGGTAGCTGGCCAGATAAACGATACCAATCTATACTGTTGTAACATTTTATTATCATAAAATGAATGTACTTTCCATAATCCTTTTGCAGAAATTAAAGGGGCCAGCTACTGGACAAAACTTCGGTAAAGTCTAATATTTGGTCCACCACTCAACCAAACGGAACCGGTAGCTGGCCAGATAAACGATACCAATCTATACTGTTGTAACATATTATTATCATAAATTAAATGTACTTTTCATAGAAATATGAATTAAACCTTTTGCGGAAATTAAAGGGGCCAGCTACCGAAAGAAACTTCGGTATAGTCTAAAATTTTGCTCCACCCTTCCATCAAACGGAACCGGTAGCTGGCCAGATAAAAGATACCAATCTATACTGTTGTAACATTTTATGATCATTAATTGAATGTACTTTTTATAGAAATATAAATCAATCCTTTTGCGGAAATTAAAGGGGCCAGCTACTGGACAAAACTTCGGTATAGTCTAATATTTGGTCCACCCCTCCATCAAACGGAACCGGTAGATGGCCAGATAAACTATACCAATCTATACTGTTGTAACATTTTATTATCATAAATTGAATGTAGTTTCCATAAAAATTTAAATCAATCCTTTTGCAGAAATTAAAGGGGCCAGCTACTGGACAAAACTTCGGTAAAGTCTAAAATTTGGTCCACCCCTCCATCAAACGGACCGGTAGCTGGCCAGATAAAAGATACCAATCTATACTGTTGTAACATTTTATGATCATAAATTGAATGTACTTTTCATAGAAATATAAATCAATCATTTTGCAGAAAGTAAAGGGGCCAGCTACTGGACAAAACTTCGGTAAAGTCTAAAATTTGGTCCACCCCTCCATCAAACGGAACCGGTAGTTGGACAGATAAACGATACCAATCTATACTTTTGTAACATTTTATTATCATAAAATGAATGTACTTTCAATAAAAATATAAATTAATCCTTTTGCAGAAATTAAAGGGGCCAGCTAGGGAAAAAACTTCGGTAAAGTCTAATATTTGGCCCACCACTCAACCAAACAGAACCGGTAGCTGGCCAGATAAACGATACCAATCTATACTGTTGTAACATATTATTATCATAAATTAAATATACTTTTCATAAAAATATGAATTAAACCTTTTGTGGAAATTAAAGGGGCCAGCTACCGAAAAAAACTTCGGTATAGTCTAAAATTTTGCTCCACCCTTCCATCAAACAGAACCGGTAGCTGGCCAGATAAACGATACCAATCTATACTGTTGTAACATATTATTAGCATAAATTAAATGTTCTTTTCATAAAAATATAAATTAAACCTTTTGCGGAAATTAAAGGGTCCAGCTACCGAAAGAAACTTCGGTATAGTCTAAAATTTTGCTCCACCCTTCCATCAAACAAAACCGGAAGCTGGCCAGATAAACGATACCAATCTATACTGTTGTAACATTTTATTATCAGAAATTGAGTGTACTTTCCAAAAAATATAAATCAATCCTTTTGCGGAAATTAAAGGGGCCAGCTACTGGACAAAACTTCGGTAAAGTCTAATATTTGGTCCACCCCTCCGTCAAACGGAACCGGTAGCTGGCCAGATAAACGATACCAATCTATACTTTTGTAAAATTTTATTATCATAAATTGAATGTACTTTCCATAAAAATATAAATCAATCATTTTGTGGAAATTCAAGGGGCCAGCTACTGGACAAAACTTCGATAAAGTCTAATATTTGGTCCACCCTTCCATCAAACGGAACCGGTAGCTGGCCAGATAAACGATACCAATCTATACTGTTGTAACATTTTATCATTATAAATTGAATGTACTTTCCATAAAAAAATAAATCAATCATTTTGCGGAAAGTAAAGGGACCAGCTACTGTACAAAACTTCGGTAAAGTCTAATATTTGGTCCACCCCTCCATCAAACGGAACCGGTAGCTGGCCAGATAAACGATACCAATCTATACTGTTGTAACATTTTATTATCATAAAATGAATGTACTTTCCATAAAAATATAAATCAATCCTTTTGCAGAAATTAAAGGGGCCAGCTACTGGACAAAACTTCGGTATAGTCTAATATTTGGTCCACCACTCAACCAAACGGAACCGGTAGCTGGCCAGATAAAAGATACCAATCTATACTGTTGTAACATTTTATGATCATAAATTGAATGTACTTTTCATAGAAATATAAATCAATCCTTTTGCGGAAATTAAAGGGGCCAGCTACTGGACAAAACTTCGGTATAGTCTTATATTTGGTCCACCCCTGCATCAAACGGAACCGGTAGCTGGCCAGATAAACTATACCAATCTATACTGTTGTAACATTTTATTATCATAAATTGAATGTACTTTCCATAAAAATATAAATCAATCCTTTTGCAGAAATCAAAGGGGCCAGCTACTGGACAAAACTTCGGTAAAGTCTAAAATTTGGTCCACCCCTCCATCAAACGGAACCGGTAGCTGGCCAGATAAACGATACCAATCTATACTGTTGTAACATTTTATGATCATAAATTGAATGTAGTTTTCATAGAAATATAAATCAATCCTTTTGCGGAAATTAAAGGGGCCAGCTACTGGACAAAACTTCGGTAAAGTCTAATATTTGGTCCTCCCCTCAATCAAACGGAACAGGTAGCTGGCCAGATAAACGATACCAATCTATATTGTTGTAACATTTTATGATCATAAATTGAATGTACTTTCCATAAAAATATAAATCAATCCTTTTGCGGAAATTAAAGGGCCATCTACCGAAAAAAACTTCGGTATAGTCTAAAATTTTGATCCAACCCTCCATCAAACGGAACAGGTAGCTGGCCAGATAAACGATACCAATCTATACTGTTGTAACATTTTATTATCATAAATAGAATGTACTTTCCATAAAAATATAAATCAATCCTTTTGCGGAAATTAAAGGGGCCAGCTACTGGACAAAACTTCGGTATAGTCTAATATTTGGTCCACCCCTCCATCAAACGGAACCGGTAGCTGGCCAGATAAACGATACCAATCTATACTGTTGTAACATTTTATGATCATAAATTAAATGTACTTTTCATAGAAACATAAATCAATCCTTTTGCGGAAATTAAAGCGGCCAGCTACTGGACAAAACTTCGGTAAAGTCTAATGTTTGGCCCACCACTCCACCAAACGGAACCGGTAGCTTGCCAGATAAACGATACCAATCTATACTGTTGTAATATTTTATTATCATAAATTGAATGTGCTTTCCATAAAAATATAAATCAATCCTTTTGCGGAAATTAAAGGGGCCAGCTACCGAAAAAAAACTTCGGTATAGTCTAATATTTGGTCCACCCCTCCATCAAACGGAACCGGTAGCTGGCCAGATAAACGATACCAATCCATACTGTTGTAACATTTTATAACCATAAATTAAATGTAGAAATATAAATTAATCCTTTTGTGGAAATTAAAGGGGCCAGCTACCGCTCCTTTAAACGGACCCATTAGTTGGCCAGGTAAACGATACCAATCTATACTGTTGTAACATATTATTATCATAAATTAAATATATTTTTCATAGAAATATAAATCAATCCTTTTGCGGAAATTAAAGGGGCCAGCTACCGAAAAAAACTTCGGTATACTTTATAATTTTGCTCTTTTATCACTAGTTTCGTGAAACAATGTTAATAATTTTTTAGTGTGATAAGGATCATGCCACCATATTAAACGTTTAAAAACGTCAATATGTTAACTCTGATTTATTCCGCTCTCAACAAAGATAAAGCTGTCCCCAAATAATGTTCTACTTTCTAGTGTAAACAGAATATCGAACAATATTTGATATTCAGTTTACTCAATGATTTAAAGGAACATTTCATTCTCATTTCAATTTTTTAAAGTGTGTCTTGATGCAAAGATTGGTTATTCTAATGGGCTAAAATGCTATTAGTTTTTTGAAGTTGTTGCTGATAAAAGAAAAACACGCATTAAAGTTGAAATAGAAATGCCAAATTACATATACATCTGAACTGTTGTACACAACAATTTGTTCAACACAAAAATATATATTTCTCGTAAACGGCACAATATTTTGATTTAAAATTTTCAGAATTTTCATAAGGAAATGTGCTCTTTAAGGTAAAAATGAAAGTAACATTTATGAAAAATGTCTGTGAAATGTCGCTTTAAGAATATTTTGCTATTTCCTATACACTACGAAGAGGGTTACTGTTTATCTTGTGTAAAGCATTTTAATTTTTTAAGACGAATTGTGCATACGTTTTAAATTTGAAAAAGCACAAACCGTTTAGCACATTCTTTTTTGTGGGAACTTTATTTCAGCCTTTTCTGTGGCAATAAGCGGCAACGCAGAAATATAAAACGCAGAAAAATAACCCTCAATATACAGGTTGTTCTTGTTTAATTATAGACTGGTACCCATTTGTTTAAACTGAATTAACGACTGGGAATAGCTACTGCAACCTGTCCTATAATTAGTTAATAGATAGACCAATGAAACGGTCCGAGGCATTCGACCAATCAAAGCTCATGTTACGAAAGTGTAAACAATACGTTTTGGCACGCTTTTACCAAGGGATGCTACTCAAAGTCACTTACAGGTGCCCGTTTACAGAGTTGCTTCCCCTGACCTAGACTGGTACTCATTCGTGTTGAAATAAATCCACGCAGTAGATTAAAGTAGAGAATAAGTCCATGCCGTGTCAGTGACCGTGAGATTAGTTGCTACTGTACCTAAATCCGTAGTAGATTTCAGGTGCGGGGGAGGGGGGGGGGGGCGACACAACCGACCCCCTTGCAGAGAATACAATGTTTGCAAAATCTCGTACCTTGAGATAAAGTGGAACCAATTACAAAACAAATTAAGCAATACTTTTAATAATCTTAGAATACATATATACTCAACAAACGGACTTCGTTCTATGTTAACTTGGCGACGTGGTCTCGTCCGTGTAGATTGAAATCCCGCGTGTATCATAAAAAGCGTGTGGAAACGGGTCTTGTTTTTGGAAAGCTTTACATTTATTGAAAAGTATATTGTAGTCTATGAACGATTAACCTAGACTAATTAATTTTCATCCGTTATCCTAAAACTTACAACCTTTATCAATATTTGTTTTATACCGAATGATGCTGTAGTTTGTCAAAAGACACCCGATTTCTTGATCGTGTAAAACTTATTCGTCTCTTTATCTTCCGAATCACAATTGAGGAAAACTTGATAAGTGTTACTTTCACAAAACATGCAACGCTTTAGTGGTATTCCAAGTTGCAGTGCAGGATATCATTTATGAGGAGCTCACAGGCGCTTTGTTTTCTAGAACGCAAGGCTGCATTGGTTATTGTATGAAGCCGCCGGTGTAACGTAGTAAAGTGACCCCCATAGAATACTGACCTCTCTGGTCACTATTTTATATAGAATACTGGCCCGGATCATAATATACTGACGTCAATTAAAAACGCTCCAATGAAATATTTCGTTAATTTCCGTATGTATATTACAATGTTGTTGAAATGTATACTGAATATCATCATTTTGGACGAAAATTACGGCAAATGAAAAAGTATGCGTTTCTATCCATTAACATGTCCATTTCCGGTGACTTGTCACGTTTTCTACGTGCGCTTCGTGTATGTACATCACGTGATGAAGTTTGTCACATTTTACACAGTAATATGTGTTAGTGAATAGGCAACCACTAATTCAAAGATCTTCTTATGAAACATCCGAATTGAAGGATTCCAATACTAAATTCTAAAAAAAGGAGCTCGTAATATAGCCATTTTTGAATGCGACGAATGCACAAACAAGTCGCGAGACAATTTAACATTATTGTGTTGCTCGATTCGGTGTCTTGATCGACGCGTTAGAATTCTGCGAACGTTTATTGATCGGCCACGCTCAACTAGACCTCACGTAACGCCTGTAAAGCAAGATAATTCTCTACGTTAACGTCATGTACGTTTCAGGTTTGTGACGTTTTGATCGACGTTCTGTCGAATAGTCGGTAAATGTGGTGGCCAAATAAGTGTTTTTCTGGCAACTGTTGTTGTTGCAAGTAATGTTTGAAATAGACACACTATTTTGAAAATAGAGCTCGTAGTTTAGCCATTTTCGAATATGGGAAAATCAAGAACAAGCCGCCTGACGTTTTGACGTCTTGCACTGCACGATTAGGCATCTTGGTCGACGAGTAAGAGCTACAGAAACATTTTCCAATCGGCCAAAGCCAGATAGACCTCAAATAACGCCTGTTATACAAGAAGCTATCTTACGTTAGCGTCATATGCGTTTCAGACTTGAGACGTTGAAATCGAAGTCGGGTTTAAGTGTTCACTAATTGTGGTCACCAAATAAGACGTTTTACGGTATCTTTTGTCGTCGCAAGTAAAGTTTGCACCATACGCTACTTCTTTTCAAATGGAAATTCTGATACCACTCTGTTTAAATGTGCCGTTTTTAGTAGACTGAAACAATATGATAATTTCTGTATCATCATTTTTCAACAACAGATAATCAAATTTACAGATGGAAATCAGCATTTGTAATTTCAAAACGGATTTACTGAATAATTGGACATCTATTAGGGCTGAGGCGTTTTTATTTGACGTCAGTATATTATGACGAGGGGGTCATAATATTATGACCTCCCCACACATAGAAATGTGACCCCCTATCAAACATCGACCCATTTACACACACCAAAAATCTTACTCTACTATAAACCCAACAATGGTACACGGACAACATAATTATTTCCATCGATATGCATCGGAGGTGCAATGGCACTCGTCCGTGCATGCGTCAGTCTGCAGTGTTTTGACCGCAACTCTTCATTCGTTATTGGGCGAACCCGATTCAAACTGGCTGGTTAGACGCTTCCACCGCATATAAATTGATTTGATTTATTGGAGCTTAACGCCGTTTTCAACTGCTATGGTAATATTGCGGCGGCTGGAGCACCTAATAAGGATTCCTGGTATTTCTCGAACCCGCACTTACAAAAAATACAAACAGAGCCTCCAGCTGCTCTCTCGTAGGTGATCCACACCCTTTAATTTCCGCAAAAGGTTTAATTTATAATTTTATGAAAAGTACATTTAATTTATGATAATAATATGTTACAACAGTATAGATTGGTATCGTTTATCTGACCAGCTACGGGTTCCGTTTGGTTGAGTGGTGGACCAAATATTAGACTTTACCGAAGTTTTGTCCAGTAGCTGGCCCCTTTAATTTTTGCAAAAGGATTGATTTATATTTTTATGGAAAGTACATTCATTTTATGATAATAAAATGTTACAACAGTATAGATTGGTATCGTTTATCTGGCCAGCTACCGGTTCCGTTTGATGGAAGGGTGGACCAAATATTAGACTTTACCGAAGTTTTGTCCAGTAGCTGGTCCCTTTAATTTCCGCAAAAGGATTGATTTATATTTCTATGAAAAGTACATTCAATTTATGATAATAAAATGTTACAACAGTATATATTGGTATCGTTTATCTGGCCAGCTACCGGTTCCGTTTGATGGAGGGGTGGACCAAATATTAGAATTTACCGAAGTTTTGTCCAGTAGCTGGCCCCTTTAATTTCCGCAAAAGGATTGATTTATATTTCTATGAAAAGTACATTCAATTTATGATCATAAGATGTTACAACAGTATAGATTTGTATCGTTTATCTGGCCAGCTACCGGTTCCGTTTGATGGAGGGGTGGACCAAATATTAGAATTTACCGAAGTTTTGTCCAGTAGCTGGCCCCTTTAATTTCCGCAAAAGGATTGATTTATATTTTTATGGAAAGTACATTCAATTTATGATAATAAAATGTTACAACAGTATAGATTGGTATCGTTTATCTGGCCAGCTACCGGTTCCGTTTGACGGAGGGGTGGACAAAATATTAGACTTTACCGAAGTTTTGTCCAGTAGCTGGCCCCTTTTATTTTCGGAAAAGGATTGATTTATATTTTTTTGGAAAGTACATTCAATTTCTGATAATAAAATGTTACAACAGTATAGATTGGTATCGTTTATCTGGCCAGGTACCGGTTCTGTTTGATGGAAGGGTGGAGCAAAATTTTAGACTATACCGAAGTTTCTTTCGGTAGCTGGCCCCTTTAATTTCCGCAAAAGGTGTAATTCATATTTTTATGAAAATAACATTTAATTTATGCTAATAATATGTTACAACAGTATAGGTTGGTATCGTTTATCTGGCCAGCTACCGGTTCTGTTTGATGGAAGGGTGGAGCAAAATTTTAGACTATACCGAAGTTTTTTTCGGTAGCTGGCCCCTTTAATTTCCACAAAAGGTTTAATTCATATTTTTATGAAAAGTACATTTAATTTATGATAATAATATGTTACAACAGTATAGATTGGTATCGTTTATCTGGCCAGCTACCGGTTCCGTTTGGTTGAGTGGTGGACCAATTATTAGACTTTACCGAAGTTTTGTCCAGTAGCTGGTCCTTTTTATTTCTGCAAAAGGATTGATTTATATTTTTATGGAAAGTACATTCATTTTATGATAATAAAATGTTACAACAGTATAGATTGGTATCGTTTATCTGGCCAGCTACCGGTTCTGTTTGATGGAAGGGTGGAGCAAAATTTTAGACTATACCGAAGTTTTTTCGGTAGCTGGCCCGTTTAATTTCCACAAAAGGTTTATTTTATATTTTTATGAAAAGTACATTTAATTTATGCTAATAATATGTTACAACAGTATAGATTGGTATCGTTTATCTGGCCAGCTACCGGTTCCGTTTGGTTGAGTGGTGGACCAAATATTAGACTTTACCGAAGATTTGTCCAGTAGCTGGCCCCTTTAATTTCTGCAAAAGGATTAATTTATATTTTTATGGAAAAAACATTCATTTTATGATAATAAAATGTTACAACAGTATAGATTGGTATCGTTTATCTGGCCAGCTACCGGTTCCGTTTGATGGAGGGGTGGACCAAATTTTAGACTTTACCGAAGTTTTGTCCAGTAGCAGGCCCCTTTACTTTCTGCAAAATGATTGATTTATATTTTCATGGAAAGTACATTCAATTTATGATAATAAAATGTTACAACAGTATAGATTGGTATCGTTTTTCTGGCCAGCTACCGGTTCCTGTTGATGGAGGGGTGGACCAAATATTAGACTATACCGAAGTTTCTTTCGGTAGCTGGCCCCTTTAATTTCCGCAAAAGGATTGATTTATATTTCTATGAAAAGTACATTCAATTTATGATCATAAAATGTTACAACAGTATAGATTGGTATCGTTTATCTGGCCAGCTACCGGTTCCGTTTGATGGAGGGGTGGACCAAATATTAGAATTTACCGAAGTTTTGTCCAGTAGCTGGCCCCTTTAATTTCCGCAAAAGGATTGATTTATATTTTTATGGAAAGTACATTCAATTTTTGATAATAAAATGTTACAAAAGTATAGATTGGTATCTTTTATCTGGCCAGCTACCGGTTCCGTTTGATGGAGGGGTGGACCAAATATTAGACTTATCGAAGTTTTGTCCAGTAGCTGGCCCCTTTAATTTCCGCAAAAGGATTGATTTATATTTTTTTGGAAAGTACATTCAATTTATGATAATAAAATGATACAACAGTATAGATTGGTATCGTTTATCTGGCCAGCTACCGGTTCTGTTTGATGAAAGGGCGGAGCAAAATTTTAGACTATACCGAAGTTTCTTTCGGTAGCTGGCCCCTTTAATTTCCGCAAAATGTTTAATTCATATTTTTATGAAAAGTACATTTAATTTATGATAATAATTTGTTACAACAGTATAGATTGGTATCGTTTATCTGGCCAGCTACCGGTTCCGTTTAAAGGAGGGACGGACCAAATATTAGACTATACCGAAGTTTTTTCCGGTAGCTGGCCCCTTTAATTTCCACAAAAGGATTGATTTATATTTCTATGAAAAGTACATTCAATTTATGATCATAAAAGGTTACAACAGTATAGATTGGTATCGTTTATCTGGCCAGCTACCGGTTCTATTTGATGGAAGGGTGGAGCAAAATTTTAGACTATACCGAAGTTTTGTCCAGTAGCTGGCCCCTTTAATTTCCGAAAAAGGTTTAATTCATATTTTTATGAAAAGTACATTTAATTTATGCTAATAATATGTTACAACAGTATAGATTGGTATCGTTTATCTGGCCAGCTACCGGTTCCGTTTGGTTGAGTGGTGGACCAAATATTAGACTTTACCGAAGTTTTGTCCAGTAGCTGGCCCCTTTAATTTCCGCAAAAGGATTGATTTATATTTTTATGGAATATACATTCATTTTATGATAATAAAATGTTACAACAGTATAGATTGGTATCGTTTATCTGGCCAGCTACCGGTTCCGTTTGATGGAGGGGTGGACCAAATTTTAGACTTTACCGAAGTTTTGTCCAGTAGCTGCCCCCTTTACTTTCTGCAAAATGATTGATTTATATTTTTATGGAAAGTACATTCAATTTATGATAATAATATGTTACAACAGTATAGATTGGTATCGTTTATCTGGCCAGCTACCGGTTCTGTTTGATGGAAGGTGGAGCAAAATTTTAGACTATACCAAAGTTTCTTTCGGTAGCTGGCCCCTTTAATTTCCGCAAAAGGTTTAATTCATATTTTTATGAAAAGTACATTTAATTTATGCTAATAATATGTTACAACAGTATAGATTGGTATCGTTTATCTGGCCAGCTACCGGTTTTGTTTGATGGAAGGGTGGAGCAAAATTTTAGACTATACCGAAGTTTTTTTCGGTAGCTGGCCCCTTTAAATTCCACAAAAGATTTAATTCATATTTTTATGAAAAGTATATTTAATTTATGATAATAATATGTTACAACAGTATAGATTGGTATCGTTTATCTGGCCAGCTACCGGTTCCGTTTGGTTGAGTGGTGGACCAAATATTAGACTTTACCGAAGCTTTTTCCAGTAGCTGGCCCCTTTAATTTCTGCAAAAGGATTAATTTATATTTTTATGGAAAGTACATTCATTTTATGATAATAAAATGTTACAACAGTATAGATTGGTATCGTTCATCTGGCCAGCTACCGGTTCCGTTTGATGGAGGGGTGGATCAAATATTAGACTTTACCGAAGTTTTGTCCAGTAGCTGGCCCCTTTACTTTCTGCAAAATGATTGATTTATATTTCTATGGAAAGTACATTCAATTTATGATAATAAAATGTTACAACAGTATAGATTGGTATCGTTTATCTGGCCAGCTACCGGTTCCGTTTGATGGAGGGGTGGACCAAATATTAGACTATACCGAAGTTTTGTCCAGTAGCTGGCCCCTTTAATTTCCGCAAAAGGATTGATTTATATTTCTACGAAAAGTACATTCAATTTATGATAATATAATGTTACAACAGTATAGATTGGTATCGTTAATCTGGCCAGCTACCGGTTCCGTTTGATGGAAGGGTGGACCAAATTTTAGACTTTACCGAAGTTTTGTCCAGTACCTGGCCCCTTTAATTTCTGCAAAAGGATTGATTTATATTTTTATGGAAAGTACATTCAATTTATGATAATAAAATGTTACAACAGTATAGATTGGTATCTTTTATCTGGCCAGCTACCGGTTCCGTTTGATGGAGGGGTGGACCAAATATTAGACTATACCGAAGTTTCTTTCGGTAGCTGGCCCCTTTAATTTCCGAAAAAGGTTTAATTCATATTTCTATGAAAAGTACATTTAATTTATGATAATAATATGTTACAACAGTATAGATTGGTATCGTTTATCTGGCCAGCTACCGGTTCCGTTTGGTTGAGTGGTGGACCAAATATTAGACTTTACCGAAGTTTTGTCCAGTAGCTGGTCCTTTTTATTTCTGCAAAAGGATTGATTTATATTTTTATGGAACGTACATTCATTTTATGATAATAAAATGTTACAACAGTATAGATTGGTATCGTTTATCTGGCCAGCTACCGGTTCCGTTTGATGGAGGGGAAGACCAAACATTAGACTTTACCGAAGTTTTGTCCAGTAGCTGGCCCCTTTGCTTTCCGCAAAATGATTGATTTATATTTTTTCTGGAAAGTACATTCAATTTATAATAATAAAATGTTACAACAGTATAGATTGGTATCGTTTATCTGGCCAGCTACCGGTTCCGTTTGATGGAGGGGTGGACCAAATATTAGACTATACCGAAGTTTTGTCCAGTAGCTGGCCCCTTTAATTTCCGCAAAAGGATTGATTTATATTTTTATGGAAAGTACATTCAATTTATGATAATAAAATGTTACAACAGTATAGACTGGTATCGTTTATCTGGCCAGCTACCGGTTCCGTTTGATGGAAGGGTGGAGCAAAATTTTTAGGCTATACCGAAGTTTTTTCGGTAGCTGGCCCCTTTAATTTCCGCAAAAGGTTTAATTTATAATTTTATGAAAAGTACATTTAATTTATGATAATAATATGTTACAACAGTATAGATTGGTATCGTTTATCTGGCCAGCTACCGGTTCCGTTTGGTTGAGTGGTGGACCAAATATTAGACTTTACCGAAGTTTTGTCCAGTAGCTGGCCCCTTTAATTTCTGCAAAAGGATTGATTTATATTTTCATGGAAAGAACATTCATTTTATGATCATAAAATGTTACAACAGTATAGATTGGTATCGTTTATCTGGCCAGCTACCGGTTCCGTTTTTATGGAGGGGTGGACCAAATATTAGAATTTACCGAAGTATTTCCAGTAGCTGGCCCCTTTAATTTCCGCAAAAGGATTGATTTATATTTCTATGAAAAGTACATTCAATTTATGATCATAAGATGTTACAACAGTATAGATTGGTATCTTTTATCTGGCCAGCTACCGGTTCCGTTTGATGGAAGGGTGGACCAAATATTAGACTTTACCGAAGTTTTGTCCAGTAGCTGGCCCCTTTAATTTCCACAAAATGATTGATTTATATTTTTATGGAAAGTACATTCAATTTATGATAATAAAATGTTACAAAAGTATAGATTGGCATCGTTTATCTGGCCAGCTACCGGTTCCGTTTGATGGAGGGGTGGACCAAATATTAGACTTTACCGAAGTTTTGTCCAGTAGCTGGCCCCTTTAATTTCCGCAAAAGGATTGATTTATATTTTTTTGGAAAGTACATTCAATTTCTGATAATAAAATGTTACAACAGTATAGATTGGTATCGTTTATCTGGCCAGGTACCGGTTCTGTTTGATAGAAGGGTGGAGCAAAATTTTAGACTATACCGAAGTTTTTTTCGGTAGCTGGCCCCTTTAATTTCCGCAAAAGGTTTAATTCATATTTTTATGAAAAGTACATTTAATTTATGCTAATAATATGTTACAACAATATAGATTGGTATCGTTTATCTGGCCAGCTACCGGTTCTGTTTGATGGAAGGGTGGAGCAAAATTTTAGATTATACCGAAGTTTTTTTCGGTAGCTGGCCCCTTTAATTTCCAGAAAAGGTTTAATTCATATTTTTATGAAAAGTATATTTAATTTATGATAATAATATGTTACAACAGTATAGATTGGTATCGTTTATCTGGCCAGCTACCGGTTCCGTTTGAAGGAGGGGTGGACCAAATATTAGACTTTACCAAAGTTTTTTCGAGTAGCTGGCCCATTTAATTTCCGCAAAAGGATTAATTTATATTGTTTTGGAAAGTACATTCATTTTATGATAATAAAATGTTACAACAGTATAGATTGGTATCGTTTATCTGGCCAGCTACCGGTTCCGTTTGATGGAGGGGTGGACCAAATTTTAGACTTTACCGAAGTTTTGTCCAGTAGCTGGTCCCTTTACTTTCTGCAAAATAATTGATTTATATTTCTATGGAAAGTACATTCAATTTATGATAATAAAATGTTACAACAGTATAGATTGGTATCGTTTATCTGGCCAGCTACCGGTTCCGTTTGATGGAGGGGTGGACCAAATATTAGACTATACCGAAGTTTTGTCCAGTAGCTGGCCCCTTTAATTTCCGCAAAAGGATTGATTTATATTTCTATGAAAACTACGTTCAATTTATGATCATAAAATGTTACAACAGTATAGATTGGTATCGTTTATCTGGCCAGCTACCGTTTCCGTTTGATGGAAGGGTGGACCAAATTTTAGACTTTACCGAAGTTTTGTCCAGTAGCTGGCCCCTTTAATTTCTGCAAAAGGATTGATTTATATTTTTATGGAAAGTACATTCAATTTATGATAATAAAATGTTACAACAGTATAGATTGGTATAGTTTATCTGGCCAGCTACCGGTTCCGTTTGATGGAGGGGTGGACCAAATATTAGACTTTACCGAAGTTTTGTCCAGTAGCTGGCCCCTTTTATTTCCGCAAAAGGATTGATTCATATTTCTATGAAAAGTACATTCAATTTATGATCATAAAATGTTACAACAGTATAGATTGGTATCTTTTATCTGGCCAGCTACCGGTTCCGTTTGATGAAAGGGTGGAGCAAAATGTTAGACTATACCGAAGTTTCTTTCGGTAGCTGGCCCCTTTAATTTCCGAAAAAAGGTTTAATTCATTTTTCTATGAAAAGTACATTTAATTTATGATAATAATATGTTACAACAGTATAGATTGGTATCGTTTATCTGGCCAGCTACCGGTTCCGTTTGGTTGAGTGGTGGACCAAATATTAGACTTTACCGAAGTTTTGTCCAGTAGCTGGCCCCTTTAATTTCTGCAAAAGGATTGATTTATATTTTTATGGAAAGTACTTTCAATTTATGATAATAAAATGTTACAACAATATAGATTGGTATCGTTTATCTGGCCAGCTACCGGTTCCGTTTGATGGAGGGGTGGACCAAATATTAGACTTTACCGAAGTTTTGTCCAGTAGCTGGCTCTATGAATTTCCGCAAAATGATTGATTTATATTTTTATGGAAAGTACATTCAATTTATAATAATAAAATGTTACAACAGTATAGATTGGTATCGTTTATCTGGCCAGCTACTGGTTCCTTTTGATTGAGGGGTGGACCAAATATTAGACTATACCGAAGCTTTGTCCAGTAGCTGACCCCTTTAATTTCCGCAAAAGGATTGATTTATATTTCTATGAAAAGTACACTAAATTTATGATAATAAAATGTTAGAACAGTATAGATTGGTATCTTTTATCTGGCCAGCTACCGGTTCCGTTTGATGGAAGGGTGGACCAAATATTAGACTTTACCGAAGTTTCTTTCGGTAGCTGGCCCCTTTAATTTCCGCAAAAGGATTGATTTATATTTTTATGGAAAGTACATTCAATTTTTGATAATAAAATGTTACAAAAGTATAGATTGGTATCTTTTATCTGGCCAGCTACATGTTCCGTTTGATGGAGGGGTGGACCAAATATTAGACTTTACCGAAGTTTTGTCCAGTAGCTGGCGCCTTTAATTTCCGCAAAAGGATTGATTTATATTTTTTTTTAAAGTACATTCAAATTCTGATAATAAGATGTTACAACAGTATAGATTGGTATCGTTTATCTGGCCAGCTACCGGTTCTGTTTGATGGAAATGTGGAGCAAAATTTTAGACTGTACCGAAGTTTTTTTTCGGTAGCTGGCCCCTTTAATTTCCGCAAAATGTTTAATTCATATTTTTATGAAAAGTACATTTAATTTATGATAATAATATGTTACAACAGTATAGATTGGTATCGTTTATCTGGCCAGCTACCGTTTCCTTTTAAAGGAGGGATGGACCAAATATTAGACTATACCGAAGTTTTTTCCGGTAGCTGGCCCCTTTAATTTCCACAAAAGGATTGATTTATATTTCTATGAAAAGTACATTTAATTTATGATCATAAAATGTTACAACAGTATAGATTGGTATCGTTTATCTGGCCAGCTACCGGTTCTGTTTGATGGAAGGGTGGAGCAAAATTTTAGACTATACCGAAGTTTTTTTCGGTAGCTGGCCCCTTTAATTTCCGCAAAAGGTTTAATTCATATTTTTATGAAAAGTACATTTAATTTATGATAATAATATGTTACAACAGTATAGATTGGTATCGTTTATCTGGCCAGCTACCGGTTCCGTTTAAAGGAGGGATGGACCAAATATTAGACTATACCGAAGTTTTTTCCGGTAGCTGGCCCCTTTAATTTCCTCAAAAGGATTGATTTATATTTCTATGAAAAGTACATTTAATTTATGATCTTAAAATGCTACAACAGTATAGATTGGTATCTTTTATCTGGCCAGCTACCGGTCCGTTTGATGGAAGGGTGGAGCAAAATTTTAGACTATACCGAAGTTTTTTTCGGTAGTTGGCCCCTTTAATTTCTTGTAGCCATATTTTCTTTTTCAAGTAACTGGCTATCGGTTGCTGGCTACTTGTAACTAATTTTTATTTTTTAAGTAACTGGCTACCGGTAGCTGGCTACCGGTAACTAACTTTTCTTGTTCAAGTAACTGGCTACCGGTAGCTGGCTACCGGTAACTAACTTTTCTTTTTCAAGTAACTGGAACAAGTAACTGGCTACCGGTAGCTAACTTTACCTATCTTCAAAATCACATTAAGGCTACCCATAACATCAAAAATTGGTGTTGAAGAAAATATTGGAGGAAAAGAAAACATGAAGCGACAATTTGTAATGTATCATAAGCACCACAACTACATGTATTGCTATATAATAATTATGGTCGGTGAAAAATTCATCTTGTCCTGGCCATGCTTTGTTTATATAAGCTGGGTGATTTGTTTTCATGTTGGGCCTGACCGTCCACTCTTAAGGGCGGTTTACACGATGTGTTTTAGCACATGTGCTTTTTCACATATGTTTTTAGCACATGTGTTTTTTGCGTTCACACGGTATGTTTTAGCACATGTGCTTTTGGTGAACTTAGCTGACCTAGGTCAAACTGTTTACTGGCCAGTCGTACATTGCATTCCGATGAAATATTATATCCCATGCGCTTTATCCATGTTGCTGTAATTTATCTCCAATACTTAAGAAATAAAATAAGAACGGAACCATTGTGGGAAATGAGAACATCGCTTGCCACAAACAATTTCTTCATTTTCCGCAATGTTTTCCAAAGCCATTATTTTGTAGGGAATCAATTTGAGTCATTGTCTGATAATGGGTTTAAGTTCACTGGCTTAGTACGTGAAACGTTATTGCATAATTCTCTATTATATTTTTTATAAAACCGAAATAAAAATGTTAATGACATTAAATTTTGGAGTCTCCTTTTAGTACAAAATGATGATTTTACCATTTCCCAATCAAGACCTTTTTTTTACTTCCCTGATTCAATAAGTTTTATAAAATTTAAGGCCAAAGAAGAAAATGCGGATAACATTTTCTCATTTTGCTTCAATGTTTTCTATGCCATATTGAAACAAATTCTACCTCAATAAAGATATATTTTGTCCAATGCAATAACTTTAAGATTAGACCAGATTTACAATTCCGTCGTTTGGGAAAAGGCTAACAAAAAAAAAAAAAAAAACCACCGAAAAACATTACAGAAACATTTTTGTTAACCCATTCCCATACATCGACTCTGTTTGACTTCAAAAAAGATAAATGCATAAGAAAACATAGTGGACAATGAAGAAATTGCTAAGACAAGCAATTTCTTCCTTTCCCACAATGTTTTCCAAATCAAAAGACAAAAATGATAATTTAATTCATTTTCTTTCATTTTAGATAAGTCTAAAATTTTGTTGTCTGGTAATGGGTTAACAGTTACCTGTAGAGAATCAGTGGGTTCATAATGATTAATGAGGGGCCGAGCAGTATTTATTTATATTACCGGGTCATATCTCTGGAATCAGAGATCTGATTGGTCAATTTCCATGTGCTTTTTCATATGAAATAGGACATGCTCTAAACCGTATGCTTTTTCACATATGCTAGCATAAGGCCCATTATCTGGGGTTTTTATGGGGTTTACACGGTATGTTTTAGCACATGTGTAAACCCCCCTTTAGATGCTACATACTGATAAGCACTTGCTAATGGATTGGTTATGCAAACGGCTAACTGTACACCTGAATCAGAATTGATGGCCTTGGAGTCACTAAAATAACTGGGTGTTATGAAAATTCTGAAAATTTCAAGCCAAAATATTGAATATAGAAATATATATTTTTGTGCTTAAATTAAACAAATTGTTGTGGACAACAATTCAGATTTACATTGTATATAGAATTTGTCATTTCTGTCTCAACTTTTAAGGCGTATTTTTCGCTTATAAATAACAACTTCAAAAAACTGATAGCATTACTAGGCCCTACGCATTAGAATAAACAATCTTTGCATCAAGACATACTTTTAAAAAATGAAATAAATGTGAAATGTCACTTTAATGGCATAAACTGTGTTCGAACGTTTCTGTTTTAGTGAAAAAGGCATCCTTTTGCAGATTGAGTGTGTTTTTGTATGCATATGCATGTGCGTGCGAGAGAGAGGAGCGATCTTGACCTATAACAATGTCACGTTTTTATGTATTCATTGACTATGTACTTTGCACTTGTCTGGATAAAATGCATGTTCGGTTCTGTTCGATGATGAATGAATGAATATTATTATTATTATTATTATTATTATTATTATTATTATTATTATTATTATTATTATTATTATTATTATTATTATTATTATTATTATTATTATTATTATTATTATTATCATTATCATTATTATCATTATCATCATTATCATTATTATTATTATTATTATTATTATTATTATTATTATTATTATTATTATTATTATTATTATTATTATTATTATTATTATTATTATTATTATTATTATTATTATTATTATTATTATTATTATTATTATTATTATTATTATCATTATTATTATTATTATTATTATTATTATTATTATCATTATTATCATTATTATTATTATTATTATTATTATTATTATTATTATTATTATTATTATTATTATTATTATTATTATAAAAAAAAAATGAATGAATATTATTATTATTATTATTATCATCGTCATCATCATCGTCATCATCATTATTATTATCAGTATCATTTCTAAGTTTAAGCGACGTCACCGGTTTTCAGTTGCGTTGCGTACTCATGGTGGCATAAAATCGATTTTCGTATTTTTTTTTACAATTGTTCAATAAGTGATGGTAGGCCTATAACCAAAATAATACAGGTTACGCCTGCTTGTTTATTAACAACGTTTAAATTGGGTCGTGACGTCAAGAATGGTGTCAATTGTTAAACACATTATTCTATGTTATGAACAAATAATAGTATAGTACTCATCAAACATTTTATCGTTTACGTCTTTTATTCTTATAAGTCCTCTTTCCGGACGTCATTTTTAACGTAACGACACAAAAACCTGCCGCGTGAACACACATGTTAAGATGTTGTTTCTTCACCCTTTGTGTATGAACTTTGTAATGGACAATCTTGACATCTTGAATCACCAAAACCACACGGGATTACATAGCGCCCTACTCTATGTGAAATTTGGTGGGTACTGGGTTGTTGTGTTTGCATGAAATTTGACGACGATTTCGATGCTCATCAGCATAATTATGCCTTTTTTTGGGAAGTGGAGCCAATGAAATTAAAGGCCCCAAAACGTTGACCCTTTTCACTCATTATTCAACTGCACGTAGCCAATTTCACCGAGGAGTGACCACGTTATACCTATATAGTAGGCCTAAATAATGGCAAAAAACGAATTCAGTAATGTTGATCTGTTCCATACTCTTGAAAACATGTTGTAACACATTAACCCTTTCCCAAACGACAAAAATTTAGGGTGGTCCAAATTCAAAGGGGCTGCAGACGACAAAAGAAGTTATATCAAAAGGAGAAAATATGCTTGTTATAGCCCAGAAAATATTGAGACAAAAGGAGAAACTGCTGGTTATCAGCAGTTTCTTCTTTTGGTTCAATGTTTTCCCAAGCCTTTTCTTTCAGGGACGTCAAAACCAGGTCTTGTTTGGGAAAGGGTAAAAGTAGTGTAACGGTACTATTTGTAGGCGACATTAGCTTGGAAAAGCATCTTAAAAATGGGATCGAATACAGGTTTTAGCATATTCTTAATTTCTTTCTTGTTGGCTTCCTAAGGCATTTTCCTTAAAGTGCAGTCAAGCAAAGATTGTTTGGATTAAATATGTTCCAACAGTGATCATTTTGGACGAAATTTTGTCATTTTCTATCAGAAATATCCTTTAGTGAGAGAAAATCTGATTGTCAATACCTTCAAAAATTGAGATAGCTTTATTGTATTAATATTATTATTATTATTATTCTTTATTTCCTCCAAGATGAAGATCATATTATATTTACAAAAACATACATGCAATTTTAAGAACATAATTATACAACAATAATAATGGTACAGGTTAATAAGGCAATTACAAAATAGAGACTAAAGAAGAATACAAGAGATAGACAGCGAGAAGTACATGTAAAGTTTTAGTCTGAAAATTCGAAATCGACCAAAATGTTCATATGCACTTTGCCGGAACAGGAAAAAGGTAACTAATAGGGAAAATAATCAACTGGTCTCCCCATCTCAAACCTTTCACGAAACGAAAGAGAAAGGTTTTATAAGGTGATCGGTGATTATAATAGAGCACTCTAATGTTTCATGAATGTTTGATCATTTACATTCTTTGTGTTGATCTGTATAGACCCACAATTCTATGACAGAATTTTAACACGGCTACATAGAAGTTTTCACAGTTATTTCCAAGAAAAGTAATGAATTCAAAATTTATGCAGAACATAGCTCTAACAAACTGTAATGGATTCATCGAATATAAATGGATACAAATTGTAAGCCCAAGTCTGGACGCAACTTCCAAGTAAAAGGAGTTAATACATTCATAAAAGAATGGACAATTAGTTAAAATATGTTCTGTGATGCTGACATGTAAATTATCACGTCCACATTTGGAACAGCTAGTATAAAAACTAGACAAATAAGCGATGAGCTGCGCCACTGAAAAGGAAGCACGCAGCATATTTGGGTTACATTTCGCAAAATTCCACAACGGACATGTTTTGAAATAGGGTTGAATTTCCCTATACAAAAAAGCTCATTGCTTCTAGTAAGTCCTTTCAGATGAAATAGTCTGCAGTGTGTGTATACAAACTCGCAGTATCCAACACAGACCAAAACAATAATGGAGTAAAGGAAACAATTCTCTTTACAATCAGAACTAATGTTATATCGCCGCTTAAAAAAAAAACAACAAAAAGAAAAAACACTCGCTTGTTTAAAGCTGCAGATACGAGTTTTTTGAAGGGAAAAAAAAAAAAAAAAAAAAAAAAAAAAAAAAAAAAAAAAAACAAAAAAAAAACAAAAAAAAAAAAAAAAAAAAAACAGTAATATTTTAATTTTATTTACATATAATCATCACAGCACACAAACTGTACATCATTGATGGCTGTATCATCTCTGTGTATGAAGCCCGCATCTTGTGGTCCCTCTAGCTTCGTACTCAATCCGCAGATGGCCGAGTTGGCGGGACAAGGGGCGCTCCATGGCCCCCAGGTACCGTATACTTGGTTATAATTGTACGAGTAGATCTGGGTCAGGTTGCCACCCGTGTAGTTCCGGCACATGAACTGGATGTCATTAACCGCTGTGTCGCCACCAAATCCCTGTAAAAAAACAGCCACGTGCACGTGTACAGTCATGTCTCAGCCAAAGTAGATCCTTTCATGTCATGTCTTACGGCACCATTTTCCGTCCAAGAACCTTTTAGCACTTGTAAGCGTGAGCTTTAACTGGTTATCACCTTTGATTGATCTTGATTTTTGCTAATACACAGAGTTGTGTCAGGGGTTGTAACTTGTTTAACGTCGTGCATGCGCTAAAAGACTTCCTTTCGGAAAATGGTGCGATAAAAAATCAATACACACAGACACGGTTTAAATTTTGAACCGTGACCTGAGTATGCATAAGAGCAAACAAAAGATCACGTGGTCCTTTCACTATGTAATATGGAACGATTTAATACGGTAAATCGTGACGTAAATTCGGACAAACAAATAATATTTCGTAGGTGTTGTTATACAATCTCGTACTGGCGGTGTATCAAAATATAACGATAAACCCAGTATATTTTTAGCACAAAATTCATTGCTATTCATTTGGCTAGTCGTTGTTTTCACACGAGCATTTTTCAATTATTCTGCCTAAGTACTAAGAATATTTTCTACAGTCATTTACGTTAATTATTAGAGTTTTAAGTCACAGGAATATTTTTGCAACTTTGATTGAAAAAGAAGAGATTTTTTTTGGCTTGTAATCATTCGTACCCTGACTCCACCGCCCATTACAACCATACAAGTTCAGGATGAGCTACTGCTTTTGATAACCAAATAAAATCAATTTTACAGAAGCAAGTGAGCTCCTTAGCACTGTCCAAGTGTGAGTGGTAATATTTTGAATGTGTTTGTGCTCTAGATTAGAGCCAATAATTGACAGGTCACAGGATGGATTCCCAGCCTCAGAGCATATATAATTATAAATAAACTTATGACACGGCCGCTTATCTACTAAATCACAACATTTTGTTGTGTATGGAAAAAAGTTTAGAGGATATCCGGTTGGCAGTTAGAGGAGCCGACAAATCGGCGGGTGAAAGGTGAGTCTCGTCTTTTAATCGAAATGTTCTTGTTTCTAGTTCGAAAATCAAAAATCGGAGAATGTCATACAACCCTTTATCCATTTTCACATATTTGTGAGCCCCATCCAAACCCCGATGCCCAGAGATTGAGCGGAAACTCATTTTCTCCCGTTGCAAGGGTAGCCCAAATATTGACATTTCGTCAATCCTGATGAGCGTTTGTCCACTTTCTGAGGATGAATGGCCCAAAACCTGTGTGTATTATAAAATAGTTGTATGTAAATTACATCGTGCAAACACTATTTTAATAACTTACTGTCGATCTTTGAAGAAAATCAGTTCTTCCGGTCAGTTTGTGCGTTAGAGGATAGGTTGTGAGTAAGAGGATAGGTTGTGATTTAGAAGACAGAATGCATTCATCGCATTTAATACCATTTGTCATTGTTTATATGCGAATTAAGCCATACCGAAATACTCTATGTGATATGTCTATTTTCAAAGGGTGAGTGAAATGGCATAACGGATTTTTACGCCCAGTAAATTGATACATCAGGGACACAGACCTTTAACATTGTCTGCTTGTCTGCCAATCTGCATGTGATAATTTAAAATGAAAATTTAAGTTAAGAGGGCGTTTGCGCGTTCTCTTTTTAAAATTTCATACACCTGATATTCTTGTCTGCTAGGCCTACATCTTTTGCTTCGGAAAAGTCAAATATTTAGCTATTTTGGTAATGGGTGAAGTGTTTTCAAAAGTGTTTTCAAAATGACACAATTTTGGACTGCTTTATTTATAAAGAGTTACAGATGTGAGAAGTATATGTTTGAGGGCGTAAATATTGAGGGAAGGGCTGATAATCAACAATTTCTTCTTTCTCTCGATGTTTTCCGAAACTATTTTACAAGGGAGTTATAAAATATAATCTTGTATGGGACAGGATTTTTGGAGAAATCTTTATGAAGGAAATCGAATTCTCTTGTTCCATTGCTTTTACATGATGTGTAAATGGGATTCTTTAACCCTTTCTCATACAAGGCATGATATAACATACTTATTAGAAAGGGATTGTAAAGTATTGACACAAAAGAAGAGATTACTGTTAATCAGCAATTTCTCCCGTTGTCTCAGTATTCTCTGTACTACTTCTCTTTATATAAATCATCAAGTGGTATTAGTATCCATTTGTCGTCTGCAGCATTTTTCAAATTGGACCAACCTAAAATGTAGCTGTTTCGGAAAGATTTTTAAAACGTAGGTGGTGTGAAGATATGCCTGTAATCAAACTTTGTAAGTTGTATTTGCAATGGTTGAAATATTTACAATAGATTTGTTGTTCCAATGCAGGTATCAGATTTCAACACCTTTCCTCATGTTCCCGGTGTGTCCAGATTAGGTGAAAAACTCACTGTTTTGAAAACTCACTGTTTGAACTGGATACAAGTCGTGTTCCTAGATATATAAAGTAAGTACTGAAAAGTGTTCCAAACTAGTAGACAAACTTAGATCTGTCATCCAAGTATTTTAGTGGCCCTTTATTTTGGAGTATTGAATGATGTTAAGAATCCTACACGCAAAATTGTAGATTCGGCAGATTTTGTCTATATTTGTATGAACTTCAAATGGTCATATTTTTTTTTAATTAAGAGAGGTAAAGTGTTAATCTTTTTGTCATTGATTTTCTCATGGAATGATCTCAAAAACGATATATTACAACATTGGAATCATTTCTAAAAGGGTTATTTACAGTCGTTAGTTTCTGTTTGATATGAAGCTGCATGCTAGCGGTGAATTTCTTACGTCCAAGGTTAATAATTTGCTTTTGTTGATTTTCAGGATGTGTTGACCCAATTCCTCGCCACAAATGAGATCAGACTAATCTGATACGGGATGTATGGAGTGGAGAAACTTAAGGCTATTTTTATCGCTTATTCAATAAGCTGCAGGAACTTTACAATATTTTGGAAGTGAGGCATGCGTAGATATTTTTTAACGATGACGTGGTTTGGACCTAGACAAACCATCGTTGAAGTTGACAAAAGTGATAAAGTACGGATTTCATAAAGTTCATCTTTAATGTATGTTACAACTTGCAAAATTTATTAATGTATCAATTCGTAGGCCTATATGATTGGTGACTTAATATTAAACATATTGAATCAATTAAAAAGAAGATCTATGGATAAACAAGATTTACAGATCTGTATTTTTGACACGTCTTTATTGACTCCGGTTTTTCCACTTAGGCATTATATTCTAAAGAGGTTACTTTAGAGCATACAAAAATGGCTGGAATATTGCACAGTATTTACTTTGAATTGTATAAAAGTTCATATGAAGACGCACAGAGTACAGACAGACAGAAAGAAACACAAAGGATAGTGAATGTTTATATCAAACATTGTTATAAATATATTATGTATAAGAACCTTACATTCATTTAGATGAGATAATGTAATATGATTTATATATAACTGGTGTGTAAAAAGGGTTTTTCTATATCATATCACAATGAACTCGTACTCTGTCAAATAAAAATGACAAAGTGATTCTTAAGTGAAATAAGGGTTTAATCTTTGGACAAGACTAGTCTAGTAATGAGAGTATTTCGGTTTGGCTTAATTCGCATATAAACAATGACAAATGGTATTAAATGCGATGAATGCATTCTGTCTTCTAAATCACAACCCATCCTCTTACTCACAACCTATCCTCTAACGCACAAACTGACCGGAAGAACTGATTTTCTTCAAAGATCGACAGTAAGTTATTAAAATATTGTTTGCGCGATGTTATGTACATACAACTATTTTATAATACACACAGGTTTTGGGCCATTCATCCTCAGAAAGTGGACAAACGCTCATCAGGATTGACGAAATGTCAATATTTGGGCTACCCTAGCAACGGGAGAAAATGAATTTCCGTTCAATCTCTGGGAATCGGGGTTTGGATGGGGCTCACAAATATGTGAAAATGGATAAAGGGTTGTATGACATTCTCCGATTTTTGATTTTCGAACTAGAAACAAGAACATTTCGATTAAAAGACGAGACTCACCTTTCACCCGCCGATTTGTCGGCTCCTCTAACTGCCAACCGGATATCCACTAAACTTTTTTTCATACACAACAAAATGTTGTGATTTAGTAGATAAGCGGCCGTGTATGACTGAAATACTGATAAGAGGTGTTAAATTAAAAAAGAAATGACAAGAAAAATGTTTTAAACCTTTACCAAACAAGAAATATTAATGTTTTGACTATCAAGGGCGGATCCAGGGGGGGGGGGGGGGTGTCTAGCACAAAAGATGTTTTTTTGTGAATTGTGAAACGTTATATATTGTACTAACAATGTATAGCCAAAAATTCGATTTTCGACCTATTCCAAGCTGGGTCCGGACCCCCGACCCCCTTCTAGATCCGCCCTTGACTGTCTTACAGAGAATGTTTCAGAAATCATGAAATACTTTTAATCAGCATTTTCTCCTTTTGTCTCAATGTTTTCTATACCATATATTAGGCCCCTATGTACACACACAAGGATGGACCCAGGATTTTTTCGGGGGGGGGGGGGGGGTCCAAGCCCAAATGCCAGGAGGCGGGGGGGGGGGGGGGGTCCACGCCTAAATGATGACTTAAATGTGTTAAATTATGTAAAACGTTATATTGACGTTTTATAGTCAACTTTCATATTTCGGCTGATTCCAGTGTGTGTGTGTGTGTGTGGGGGGGGGGGGGGGGGGGTCCGGACATCCCGACACCTTCTAGATCCGCCCTTGCACACACAAAAAATCCTACTTACAAGATGCCCATTCTGTTGTCTGCAAGAGCTTGAATCAGGTACCGTTTAAGAAACGGTTTAAAAGCCGTTGTCAAACTTGAAAAGTCTAAATAATTTGTCGTTTGGGAAATGGGCTTTAAGGTATATGACCCATCATTATCAACAGCACTTTCTAGCCATGGGACATGCATCAAATTACACACCCTTGTAAATACACTTCAAATAAGCTGATTCACCGTGCCGGATTTCAAGATTATGCTTCAAGAAGAAAATAATTTACAAATACCTTTTTACTCTATATTCATATGCAAGGGAGGTAGTTCATAACATTTTTGTCAAAAATTTCCATAGTTATGCATTAATTCAAAATTCTAAACCGTTCGAAATGCTTATTTTTGCATTTAGAATGAAAATATAACCCAGTTTAGGATTTACTGGCTCTTTGGTGCTAATGATGGGTTGTACACGTTAAGAGTAGATCTAATGCTTTTATTATCAAATTGATGTACCATAATGAATACATCTATCTACATAAACCTTTCGGTACTGAGATTATCATTTTCACACTGAAAATGGCATGTTTCGTACATTTATTTTTTGTTGGGGAAGGGGGGTTTACGTGAAAATGACAGTTGAACCTGGCGGCTAGGTCCTCAAAAGATCCGTGTTCCATACTCCTTTTTCGGAGCGTAAAAATGACTTAAAAGCCGGTAAA